>JAREIK010001272.1:0-68228 GCA_029783825.1 Sapria himalayana | reverse complement strand
AAAATTAAGAAAAATATTTTTTTTTGATATTTCATTGTTTAAATAAAACCTATAAACCACTAAATGCAATAAACACTTAGATTCAAATAACTCCTAAATCTCTACAACCCTAATAATAATAATAATCCTTTAAACAGGTAACACTAAATAATAAATAATAAATCTCAATATTATTTTTTTCATTAAAATTTTAAATATTCATTTTAATTATTTATTTGTTATTTTATATAAATAACAGTACAAAATAAATTATGAGTTAGACCAATATAATTTATATAAATTATTTTTCATTAAATGAAAAATACTTTTTTTTAAAACAAAAAAAATTCAAAACTACAAATTATTATATAGTATTATATATTGATTTATTCTGAATCAATTTTATAATAATATATTTTTTATCTAAATATTATTATTTTGTAATATATTTTGATTTGATTTTAAATCATTGTGTTATGTAAATATATTTTAATTATTATTTATATTATTAATAATAGTTTATTAATTTAATTTTATCATTATTATGATATCTATTATTAAATTGATTATATAGAATTTATATGCTATATAATTAGTAAGATTAATATAATTATACTTAGTATTCACATTTCAAAAAATTTTTATAAATATTTTATTTTAAAAGGTTATAACCTTTGAAAATCATAAAAATTCTAAATTTTTTTTATATTTATTATATAAATAAAACCTATAAACCACTAAATGCCTAAAAACATAAATTGATATAATCCTAAACGACAAAAGTCCTAAATAATCAAACCATTAAACCGGTATACCGCATATAATAAATCATAAATCTTATTTTAATTTGTATTCATTATAATTTTAAATATATTAATTTTAATTATTTATTAGTTTATTTTTATAGAAATATTAATTATAAAATAAATAATGAGTTAGACAGATATAATTTATATAAATTATTTGTCATCAAAAAATATAGATAAAATTATAAAAAGAATAAAAAATTTAAAAACTAAAATTTATTATATAGTAATATATTTTGCTCTCATTTTGAATTATTTAGGTTTTGTAATTATATTTTAATTGATATCTATCTCATTAATAATTGGTTATTAATTTATTTTTTCATCATTATTAGAATATTTATCAATAAAAATTGTTTATATTGAAATTATATGATATATAAATATAATGATTGTTATAACTAAATATTGAATTCACTTTTGAAAAAATTTAAAAATTACTATATTTTCAATAGGTTTATAATCTTTGGAAATATGAAAAAATAATAAAAGAAATTTTTTATTATTTTATTTTTTAAATAAAACCTTTAAAACACTAAATGCATACACAGTTATATCAGTAAACTCCTAAACCCCATAATGCCTAAATACATAAACCATTAAACTACTATATACTACTTAATAATTAATAAATTTAATTTTTATTTTAATTTATTATTATTTTAAATATTCATTTTAATCATTTATTAGTTTATTGTTATAGAAATATTTATTACAAAATAAATTATGAGTGTGACACATATAATTTAAATAATTTATTTTTAATCAAAAAATATTTTTACGCAATATTCCCACTTATTCTAGGGTGAGACATGTCAGCCAACCCAAAAGTTGTTCGTGCCATTTAGAATCATATATAGTCTGGTGTAATGCATCAAGCATATGGTCTTTAAATACAACATATATATAGTGTGGTGTGTTGATAATAATTCTTCTATGATCACAATCAATAATGACTAGATGTGCTATTAACCAGTCCATGTAAAGAATTACATCAAAATCCAACAAGTCCATGACTCTAAGGTTTGCTATGAGTAGAATCCCTGAGATTTCTAACTCATAATCTTATCTATCTATCTGTTTGTCTATTTATCTATCTATCAATTTGTATATCTATCTATCTATCTATCTGTCTGTCTATCTATCTGCCTATCTATCTGTCTATCTATCTATTTTAGAATCTATCTATCAATTTATCGATCTATTTAACTATCATTTTATCTATCTATCTATATTTATATCAATATATCTATGTTTCTATCTATCTATCTATCTATCTGTCTATCAATCTAAATATCAATTTGTTTATAAATCTATCTATCCATCTATCAATCTATCAATATATTTCACTATATATTTGTCTATTAATTAATCTATCAACCTGCCTATCAATTTGTATATCTAACTATCTTTCTTTTAATCTACTTGTCTATCAATCTATCTATATTTCTATCTATGAAACTATCTATATGTCTTTCTATCTATCTGCCAGTCTTTATATCTATTTATTTATCTATCTGTCTATCTATCTATCTATCTGTCTATTAAACTCTCTATATATCAATTTTTTATCTATCTTTCATTCTATTTGTTTATGTTTCTATTAATATATCTGTCTATCAATCTATATATCTATGTATCTATCTATCTATATGTCTATCTATCTGTCTATCTATATATCTATCTAATTATCTATCTATCTATATATCTATCTATTTAATCTATATATCTATCTATGTTTCTGTTTGTCAATCAATCTATCTAACTACCTATCTATCTGTCTATCTGACTATCTATATATCTATCTATCTATCTATATGTCTATATATTTATCAATTTATCTATCAATATGTCTATCTATATATATTTATATCTATCTATCAATCAATCAATCTATCTATCTATATATTAATCTATCAATCTATCTTTTTGTGTATCTATTTGTCTATATTCTTCCTATCTATCTGTCTATCTATCTATTTATCTATTTATCTATCTATCTATCTATCTATCTATAGATCTATTTATTTGTTTTTCATTCTATTTATATATCTATCTATCGATCAATTCCTCTATCTATATATCTATTTTTTTATCTAAGTGTCTATGTATCAGTCTATCTATTTGTCTATCTATCTATCTAATAATCTATCAATTTATCTATCTATCAATATATATTTATATCTATCTATGTATCTATCTATCTATCTATCTATATTCTATCGGTCTTTCAATCTATATATCTATATCTATATGAATTTTTATATCAATCTATCTATCAATCCTTCAATCTATGTGTCTATCTATCTATCTATCAATATTTCTATCTATCTATCTTGCTATCAATTTGACTATTTTTCTGACTATCTTTCTATCATTCTTTATAGCTTTGTATCTATTTATCTATTTATCTATTTATATGTCTGTCTATCTATTAATCAATCCGTCTGTCTATTTTTCTATCTGTCTAATTGTCTATCTATCTATCTATCTATTTATCTATTTATGTGTTTATTTATTATCAGTCTATCTATTTGTCTATCTATGTATATCTATCTTTTTGTCAATCGATCTATCGATCTTTCTATCTATCATTAATCTATATCTCTATCTATCTCTCTATCTATCTATATATCTTTCTATCTATCTGCCTATCTATCTATCTCACTATCTATTTGTATATAAGTCAATCTTTTTATAGATATATCTGCCTATCTATGTTTATCTATCTATCTATCTATCTATCTATTTGTCTGTCTATCTATTTATCTTTTTATCTATCAATACATCTATCAATCTATTTTTCTATATTTCTATTAATCTATCTATCCATCTGTCAATATATCAATTTATCTATATATCTATCTATTCATTTATGTGTATCTATCTTTCTATCTATTTATCTAAGTATTTGTCTAATAATCTATCTATCTGTCTGTCAATATATCTACCTATCTAACTATCTGTATGTATATCTTTTTGTTTTTCTATATGTCTATCTATATCTGTCTATCTATCTATCTCTCTATATGTCAGTTTATCTATCTATCAATCTATCATCTATTTATCCGTGTATCTATCTGTTTATTTATTTGTCTATCTATCTATCTATCTAATAATCTATTTAATAATCTTTCTATTATTTATCTATATATTTCTCTATCAATCTATATATCAATCTATCTATTTATCAATCAATCAATCTATCTAACTATCTATCTATCTTTCTATTTGTCTCTCAATTTATCGGTGTGTATTTCTATCAATCAGTTTGTGTATCTATCAATTAGTCTTTTATCTGTGTGTTTGTATGTCTATTTGTCTAACTATTTATCTATCTATTTGTCAATCTATATGTCTATATTTCTATTTGTCTATCTAACTATCTAACTATCTATCTATTTATCAGTCTGACTATCTATTTGCATATCTATTTGTCGATCTATCAGTTTATCTATCTGTCTATATATCACTCTATCTATCTTTCTATTATCTATCTATATATCTATCTATCTATCTATCTATCTATCTGTATTGTTATCTTTTTGTCTATCTATCTATTTGTCTATCTATTTATCTATGTATTTATCTATATGTCTATCTATCATTCTATCAATCGGACTTTCTATCTATTTGTCTAACTATCTATCTATCTATTTATCTATCTATCTAATGATCTATCTATCAATCTTTTTGTCTATCTATCTATCTATCTATATTTCTATTTACCTTTCTATCTATCTATTTGTCTATTTATCTGTCTTTTTATCTATCTATCTTTTTGTCTATCAATCTATCAATTTATCAATAACTACATGTATCTATTTGTCTCTATATTTATCTATCTATCTATTTATCTATCTCTGTATCTATTTGTCTATCTATCTATCTATCTATCTATCTTTCTATCTTTCTATTTGTCTCTCAATTTATCGGTGTGTATATCTATCAATCAGTTTGTGTATCTATCAATTAGTCTTTTATATGTGTGTCTGTATGTTTATATAAATTGTTTATATTTATTATTATCAAACTAATATATTTTCTTTAAAATTAAAAATTAAAAATTATTAAAATTATTATCAACTAATATATTTTTCTTTAATTTTGAATCAATTTGGGTTATGTAAATATTTATTAATTAATATCTATCTTTTTATAAATAGTTTATTAATTTAATTTTTGATCATTATTATAATATATATTAATAAAATTGTTTATATTTATTTTATATGATATAGAATTATTAAAATTATTATAACTAAATATTGTATTCAAATTTCAAAAAATTTTAAATATTATTAAATTTTCAAAGGTTATAACATTTGAAAATCACATAAAATTACAATTTTTTTTTGTTATAAAATTTTTTAAATAAAACCTATAAACCACTAAATGTCTAAAAACATAAATCGCTAAACTCCTAAACGACAAAACTTATAAATACTTAAACTATTAAATTGGTATAAATTAATAATAAAGCATAAATCTCATTTTAATTATTATTTATTATTATATCTTACTTTGATTTTGAATAAATTTACGTTTTGAAAATATATTTTAAAAAATATCTATCTTATTAATAATAGTTTATTAATTTATTTTTTGATCATTAATATTATATCTATCAATATAATAGTTTATATTAAATTAACATTATATATAATTATTAATATATCATATCTAAATATAGAATTCACATATAAAAAAAATTTAAAAATTGTTATATTGTCAAAAGGTTATAACCTTCAATAATGAGGAAAAATAAAAAAAATAAATTTTTTGTTATATCATTGTTTAAATAATACTTATAAACCATTAAATGCATAAATACATAAATCTCTAAACTCCTAAACCCCGAAGCCCCTAAATACCTAAAACTTTAAACTCGTAAAGCTTAAATATAATTTATATAATTTATAGAAATATTAATTAAAAATAAATTATGAGTGACAAATATAATTTAAATAATATATTTTTCAACAAAAAAAAATATATAAGCTTATAAAATGATGCAAAAATTAAAAAAAAATTATTATTTAGTAAACAATTTCACTTTGATTTTGAATCGTTTTAGGTTTTTTAATTATATTTTAATTTATATCTATCATATTAATAATAGTTTATTTATTTATTTTTTGATAATTGATATAATATCTATCAATAAAATTGTTTATATTTAGTTTATATTATATATAGTTATCATATTTATTATTACTAAATATTCTATTCACATTTTTAAAAAATTTTAAAATTATTATATTTTCAAATGTTATAACCTTTGAAAATTTGAAAAAATATCAAAAATAAATTTGTTGTTATTTCATTGTATGAATAAAACCTATAAACCATTAAATTCCGAAATACTTAAATCAATAACTTCTAAATCTCGAAAACCCTAAATAGATATATTTTTTAAACATGTATATCCAAAATAATAAATAATAAATCTCATTTTTATTTTTTTCTTTATAATTTTAAATATTCATTTTAATTATTTATTTGTATATTTTTAAATAAATATTAATTACAAAATAAATTATAAGTTATATAAATATAATTTATATAAATTATTTTTCCACAAAAAAATAAAGATAAACTTAATAAAAGAAGAAAAAAATTAAAAAAAAATAATATATAGTAATCTATTTTGCTTTGATTCTGAATCATTTTAGGTTTTGTAATTATATTTTAATTGATATCTAACTTATTAATAATAGATTATTAATTTATTTATTAATCATTATTAGAATATTTATCAATAAAAATGTTTATATTGAATTTATATGATATATAAGTTTAATAATTATTATAACTAAATATTGTATTCACATTTGAAAAAAGTTTTAAAATTATTATATTTTCAAAGATTATAAACTTTGAACATGTGAAAAAATAAAAAAAATATTTTTTTTGTTATTTCATTGTTTAAATATAACCTATAAATCACTAAATGCCTAAATATTTAATCACAAAACTACAAAATCCCAATACCCCTATATAGATAATCCTTTAAACCTATATACCCTAAATAATAATTAATAAATCTCATTTTTATTTGTTTTCATTATAATTTAAAAAATTCATTTTGATTGTTAAGTTTTTTATTTATATATATATATTAATTATAAAATAAATTATTAATTAACAATATAATTTATGAAAATAATTTTTCATCAAAAAATAAATAAGCTTATAAAAATGAATAAATTTTTAAAAACAAATAATTATTATTAAGTAATATATTTTGCTTTGCTTTTGAATCATTCTAGGTTTTGATATTATATTTTAAGTAATATCATTCTTATTCATTATAAATTTTTAATTTATTTTTTGTTAATTATTAGAATATCTATGAATAAAATTGTATATATTGAATTTATATGATATATAATTATTATGATTATTATAAATAAATATTGTATTCACTTTTGAAAAAATTTTAAAAATTATTATATTTTCAAAGCTTTTATTCTTAAAAAATGAGAAAGAATACAAACAATACATTTTTTGTTATTTCTTTTTTAAATAAAACCTATAGAACACTAATTGTTCACTTACTTAAATCAGTAGCTCATAAAACCCTAAACCCCTAAATACATAAAACTTATAACAGCTATATACTACTTAATAAATAATAAATATCATTTTTATTTCTATTTATTATAATTTTAAATATTCATTTTAATTATTTATATTTTAATTTTTAGAAAAATTAATTACAAAATAAATTTCGAGTGAGACAGATATTATTTAAATAATTTATTTTTAATCATAAAAAAATATAAGCTTATAAAAAGATGAAAAAAATTAAAAATTAAATATTATTATTTAGTAATATATTTTTATTTGATTTTGAATCATTTTGTGTTATGTAAATATATTTTAATTAATATTTATATTATTAATAATAGTTTATTAATTTAATTTTTATCATTATTATAATATATATCATTAAAATTATTTATATTGAATTTATATAATATATATTTCATAACATTAATATAATTATACATGTTATTCACATTTCAAAAGATTTTAAAAATTATTTTATTTTCAAAGGTTATAACCTTTGAAAATATAAAAAAAATCAATAAAAAATTATTTTTATTATATAAATAAAACCTATATACCACTAAATGCCTAAAAACATAAATTACTAAACTCCTAAACGACAAAACTACTAAATAATCGATCAATTAAATCGGTATACCATATATAATTGTTGGGCAATTGTGCATCCATGGTGCTGAGATTGAGATACATAAACATAGAAACAATAGAAAACAAGCAATATATATATCACAATTCAACAACCATCCATGATAGAATCAAAAAATTAGAAATAAACATCGAAAATAACATGGTTTGCTAGTCGCTCAGTACGACTAGCTAAATCCACCAGAAAATGCTTATGCGTTACAGATTAAAGCAACAAAAATATCTTACTGTATGTAGCACATAGAATAGTCACGATAAATCACACAGAGAGAAGAGAGAGAGATGATGAACAATTCCATGGGTCCAAAAATAGCCACTCGAAAATAATATAACAAAACATTTTATATTAAAATTTCTCTCGGTTCATTTAACCGGAGCGGGTCGGATCATGAGATGGTTCAGGCTCTGCTCCAATTTCGGCTCGCTGTCCAGTATGTGAGACCTCCATTATTGTGCTTCTGCTACATCCCCGGCCTCTTAATATTTCCTTTCCCTCACTTACATGAAAATATTAAAAAAGAAAAAAATATTTGGTTATATAAATAGATTATCAAAAATTAAATTACATATACATCAATAATATATCTAAAATCTCATTTTAATTTGTATTCATTACAATTTAAATATTCATTTTCAATATTTATTAGTTTATTTTTTAAATAATTATTAATTCCAAAATAAATAATTAGTCATACAAATATAATATTAATAATTTACTTTTAATAAAAAAAAATATAATCTTATTAAAAGAAGTAAAAATTAAAAAAAAAATTATTATTTAGTAATAAATTTTACATTGATTTTGAATAATTTTAGTTTTGTTATTATATTTTAATTTATATCAATCATATTAATAATAGTTTATTAATTTATATTTTGATATTTGATATCAGATCTATCAAAAAAAATATTTAGAATTAGTTTATATTTAATATAATTATATAGATTAGTATTACAAAATATTTTATTCACATTTTAAAAAAATTTTAAAATTATTATATTTTCAAATGGTATAACCTTAGAAAATGTGAACAAATAACAAAAATAATTTTTTTGTTATTTCATTGTTTAAATAAATCCTATAATACATTAAATGCGTAAATACTTAAATCAATAACTCCTAAATCTCGAAAACCATAAATAGATAATCATTTTATACCGGTATACCCTAAATAATAAATAATAAATCTCAATATTATTTTTTCATTATAATTTAAAATATTCATTTTAATTAATTATTTGTTTATTTTTATATAAATATTAATTACAAAATAAATTATGAGTTGCACAAATATAATTTATATAAATTATTTTTCATCAAAAAAATATAGATAAACTTTTTAAAAGAAAAAAAATTTAAAACAAAAAATTATTATATAGTAATATATTTTGCTTTATTTCTGAATCTTTTTTGGTTTTGTAATTAAATTTAAATTGATATCAATTTTATTAATAATAGATTATTAATTTATTCTTTGATCATTATTAGAATATTAATCAATAAAAATATTTATATTGAATTTATATGATATATAAATATAATGATTATTATAACTAAATATAGTATTCACTTTTGAAAAAAATTTAATAATTATTATATTTTCAAAGGTTATAACATTTGAAAATATCAAAAAAAAAATAAATAAATTTTTTGATATTTTTTTTAAATAACACCTATAAACCACTAAATGCATACACAGTTAAAACAGTAAACTCCTAAACCTCATAATGCCAAAATACATAAACCATTAAACCACTATATACTACATAATAATTAATAAATCTATTTTTTAATTCTGTTTATTATAATTTTAAATGTTTATTTTAATTATTTCTTAGTTTCTTTTTATACAAATATTTATGACAAAAAATATTATGAGCGCGACATATAAAATTTAAAAAATATATATGCTTATAAAAGAAGTAAAAATTTAAAAATTAAAAATTATTAACTTGAAATATATTTTACTATAATTTTGAATCAATTTGGGTATTGTAATTATTAAAAATTTGGGTATTGTAATTATTAACTTGAAATAAATTATGAGCACGATATATCTTAATATCAATAGTTTATAAATTTAATTTTGATCATTATTATAATATATATCAATAAAATTTTTTATTGAATTTATATGATATATAATTATTAATATTATGATAACTAAGTATTGTATTCACATTTCAAAAAATTTTAAAAATTATTATATTTTCAAAGGTAATAACCTATGAAAATGAGAAAAAATTATAGCAACTTTTTTTGATATTTTATTATTTTAAAAAAACGTATAAACCACTAAAAGCCTAAAAACATAAATCACTAAAATCCTAAATGAAAAAACCTCTAAATACTTAAACCATTAAACTGGTATACAGTAATAATAAATCATAAATCTCTTTTTAAATTTTATTCAGCATAATTTTAAATTTTTATTTTAATTATTTATCAGATTATTTTTATAGAAATATTAATTACAAAATAAATTATTAGTGGGACAGATCTAATTTAAATTAAAACAGTATACCTAAATAATAAATAATAAATCTCATTTTTTTTCATTATAATTTTAAATATTCATTTTAATTAATTAAATATTTATTTATATATAAATATTATTTACGAAATAAATTGAGCTAGACAAAAATAATTTATATAAATTATTTTTAATCAAAAAGTTATAGATAAACTTTTTAAAAGAAAAAAAATTTTCAAAAGAAAAAATTATTCTATAGTAATATATTTTGATTTGGGTATAAATAATTTTAGGTTTTGTAATTTTATTTTAATTAATATCTATCTTATTAATAATAGATTATTAATTTATTTTTTGATCATTATTAGAATATTTATCAATAAAATTGCTTATATTAAATTTACATGATATATAATTATACAGATTATTATAACTAAATATTTTATTTACATTTGAAAATAATAACAAAAAAATAAATTTTTTGTTATTTTATTGTTTATATAAAACCTATAAACTACTAAATGCCCTAAACGCTTAAATCATTAAATTCCTAAACTCCAAAACCCCAATACCCTTAAATACTTAAACATTTAAACCATCTTTAAAGGTTTTAGTATTTATAAATAATATATAAATATCTATCAATAAATAATAGTTTATTAACTGATTTTTTGATCATTATTATATTTATATTTATATTTAGTTTATTAATATCTATCAATAAAATTGTTTATTTTTAATTTACATGATATATAATTTTTAAATTTATTATTACTAAATATTGTATTCACATTTGAAAAAAATTTAAAAATTAGTATATTTATAAAGGTTATAACCTTCAAAATTGATAATAAATTTGAAAAATAATTTTTTTGTTATTTCATTATTTAAATAAAACATATAAACTACTAAATGCCTAAACACTTAAACCATTAAACTGGTATACCCTAAATAATTAATCATAAATCTAATTTTTATTTGTATTCATTATAATTTTAATATTCATTTTAATTATTTATTTGTTTATTTTTATAGAAATATAAAATGCAAAATAAAATTATGAATGAGACAAATATAATTTAAATAACTCATCTTCATCAAAAAAATTTTAAGCTTATTAAAAGAATCAAAAATTTAAAAATAAAAAATTATTATTTAGTAATATATTTTACTTTGATTTTGAATCGTTTTAGGTTTTGCAAATATATTTTAATTAATATCTATCTTATTAATAATAGTTTATTAATCTATTTTATGATCAGTATTATAATATCGATCAATATAATTATTTATATTCAATTTACATGATATTTAATTTGTATGATTATTATAATTAAATATTGTATTAACATTTGAAAAAAAAATTAAAATCTATCATAATATAAATCGTTATAACCTTTAAAATGAGAAAAAATCATAAAAATAATTTTTTTTATTTAATTATTTAAATAAAACCTATAAACCACAAAATACCTAAATACTTAAATTACTAAACTTCTAAACCTTGATACTACTGCACCACACACAGATAGCGACGGACCATAGTACACATGTGCGCATATTCTTGTCGATTTTGGTGAAGCATTTAGAGGGGCCAGCAAGTCCTGAAAGCAGCTAGAAGTATGGGTCACCAGCTTGTAGAGGGCCTCACTAGCAAGCCGGGATGATTACATTCAGAAAACTAACGAGACCGAGCAAAGTAGTCATGAGTAAACTTAGGAGTAGCTAGGAGTGGGTCCCACTAGCCCTATCATGCAGCATAGAGGGCCACCTAATTGTCTCCCAACATGAGTAGAGGGTAATCCATGATTAATTGGAGAGCCGGCAAAATCCGAAGCATCACCAAGCAGGGCCGGTAAGCAATGGAGTTCAGACCAGCCACACGGGAGCGAAAGATTCAAACTTGTAGTTTATATTTGTGGTCTTATTTGTATTTTGGACTTTGTATGCACCATATACTTGTATAGATGGATCATTGCATACTCACACACATAATTTTGACTCTTCTCTATGTAGCATGCTAGGAGGCCAACTGGATCCATGAGTATCTTTATGTGAGGCCCACTATGCATTTTGTAAATACATATTAGGCGATGCTGCACTCTAGAGAGCAGAAGACCCATCTTTATCGAATTTTGTAATTTTACTTGTATTCTAGCTTGGTTGTATGCGTAGATAATTAGACTATGAGATGGACCTCATCAAACATGCACACCGATTCATGCATATTTTTTGATATTTTGTCGATGCAACATACAGCCACTTCTTGGAGCTCGGGGAGGAAGCATTCTAACCCAAGAGATACTCTTTTGAGGATCATTGGAGCAAAACAATATTGAATTCAGAGGTGAGAATGAATTGACATAGTGCCGTAGATATGGACTAGTGGATTTATGGGTATCCAGTTTTACATGTATTCCATTGCATAGCAAAGACATAGGCAAACGCTTGATGCTTCATGTCACACACATGCACAATCTTATATTTGCATAATTTTAATATGGTGCATCATTCAGGTTCCTCCAAAAGGCTTGGACAAATCCGAATTGAAAAGGACGCAGTGCGCATAATGACTCAATGCCAACTCTGAAGTCCAGGAATGCGAGGTGATTTGAGTTGTATTCGTACGCTTGGAATTATTAGGCAGTATGTTTTTTTATGTATTTTATGCATAGAATCATTAAGGTGCATAGTAGTTGGTGGGCTGGCCTAAATTAGTCAGCTTTTTAGTCTCTTGTAAGTTCTGTGCCTAAATGATAAATAAAGTGTGTATTTTCCAAAAAAAAAACAAAAAAACCATAAACCCTAAACTTTAAATCCGAAACCTTAAACCATTAACTATAACCCTAACCCATAAACCCTAAATCCTAAATCTCATGTTTTGCACTTTTATAATCAAATGACTAAGTGTTAAATTTAAATTGGAATTCACAACTTTTAGGAATGTCACAGATTTATCTTTTTGTATATGTAACACAAAGTCATGACTCAAGGGGTGAGTTATGGATTCAGTCTCTTTCTTGCTTTAGATTATTGTAGCATTAGCAATGGTCATGATTGTATATTTTGTCTCTAGAACACAAAATCATATCGATGAGAATATGCCATAACTCGTGTCTCTCCGTTGAACATATTGTTATGGCACTAAGAATGATCATGAAAACATATTTAATCACTATAATACTCGGTCAGTATTGGATATGACCATGGCTTGTGCATTTTATCTTTATATTGCAAAGTCATTTCACTAGGAATGGTTGTAACTTTGGACATTCCTCAAGAGCAATAGTCATGACCTTAGAAATAGTTAAAGCTCGAGTACTACTCTTCATAACTTTTTATAGCTAAAATTCTTGGGATTGGAAATATCACTTTGGCTTTTTCCTTTGATTTGTGACCTCAATTGTCAATATGCAAGACTAATATTTTGAGCAATGATTAAAACCTTTTATACATTTGAATATGATTCATTTACACCTTTTTGGGTATTGTGAGCTTGTATACATAACTCATTTAATATAAAAAGAAAGAAATGATACTTTACATATCCATGAGGATATAAAAAAGAGGCTTAGACATGGCAATAAAATAAATTTTTTGATTCTTGATTGAAAGAGAGCACATAGTTCTTGCCCTGCTCAAACTGCTTTGGGGCTAGTTTGTTTTAATAGGCTACAAGGTCGTTATTTTGTTAGAGGTGAACTATGTTTTAAAAATTTGCTTTGACTGAGTACATGAGAGATATTTTAGAAGAAATTATATAATCAATATAAATATCATCCTCAACTACTAGCTATTTCAACAGATAGAGGTACAACTTTGGTTTGGTCTGTTAGCGTACATGAGTCAAATACCTTTGATAGCCCAGTGATTCAACATCAAATATGATGAGACATAATAGAGATAAAGTAAAAGCTCCTATTATTTTGGTTAGAGCTTTAGCAATCATTCTAGAGTTGAGAGAGGAACAAAATAAATTATTTTAATTATTCAGTATAATTTAAATTTTTATTTTATTTATTTATCAGTTTATTTTTATAGAAATATTAATTACAAAATAAATTATTAGTGAGATGGATCTTATTTAAATTAAACCAGGAATATCCTAAATAATAAAGAATAAATCTCATATTTTTTCATTTTAATTTTAAATATTGAAATTTAATTATTTATATTTTTATTTTTATATAAATATTAATTACAAAATAAATTATGAGTTACACAAATATCATTTATATAAATTATTTTTCATCAAAATAATATAGATAACCTTTTGAAAAGAAAAAAAAATTTCAAAACAAAAAATTATTATATAGTAATATATTTTCTTTGCTTCTGAATCATTTTAGGTTATGTAAATATATTTTAATTGATATCTATTTTATTAATAATAGATTATTAAGTTATTTTTCATCATCATTAGAATATTTATCAATAAAAATGTTTATATTGAATTTATATGATATATAAATATAATGATTATTATAACTAAATAGTGTATTCACTTTTGAAAAAAAATATAAAATTATTATATTTTCAAAGGTTATAACCTTTAAAAATGTGAAAAAATAAAAAAAAATAAATTTTTTGTTATTTCATTTTTTAAATAAAAACTATAGATCATTTAATGCTTACTTAAATCAGTAAGCTCATACACCCTGAAACCCCTAAATACATAAACCTTTTAACAGCATCATACTACTTAATAAATAATAAATCTCATTTTTATTTCTATTTATTATATTTTTAAATATTAATTCTAATTATTTATAGTTTAATTTTTTACAAAAATTAATTACAAAATAAATTTTGAGTTAGACTAATATTATTTAAATAATTTCTTTTAATAAAAAAAAATATAAGCTTATAAAAAGAAGCAAAATTTTAAAAATTAAATATTATTATTTAGTAATATATTTTGATTTGATTTTGAATCATTTTGTTTTATTTAAATATATTTTAATTAATATTAATTTTATTAATAATAGTTTCTTAATTTAATTTTTGATCATTATTATAAAATCTATCATTAAAATTATTTATATTGAATTTATATGATATAGAATTAAGAGGATTAATATAATTATACATGGTATTAATATTTCAAAAAATTTTTAAAATTATTTTTTTTTCAAAGGTTATAACCTTTGAAAATCAGAAACAATCAAAAATAGAATTTTAAATTTTTATGATATAAATAAAACCTATAAACCACTAAATAATCAAAGCATTAAACCAGCATACCATATATAATAAATCATAAATCTCATTTTAATTTTTATTCATTATAATTTTTAATATTCATTTTTATTATTTATTAGTTTATTTTTTATAGAAATATCAATCACAAAATAAATAATGAGTGAGACAAATATAATTTTAATAATTTATTTTTAATCAAAAAAAATAAGCTTATATAAAGAAGTAAAGATTTAAAAACAACAAATTATTATTTAGTAATATATTTTACTTTGATTTTGAATCATTATATATAGGTTTTGCAATTAAATTTAATTGCGATCAATCTTATTAATAATAGTTTATTAATTTATTATTTGATCATTTTTATAATATCAAACAATAAAATTACTTATATTCAATTAATATGTCTTATAATTATTAAGTTATTATAACTAAATATTATATTTACATTTGAAAAAAAATTAAAAATTATTTTGTTTTCAAAGGTTATAACCTTCAAAAATGATAAAAAACCACAAAAATAATTTTTTATTATTTTATTATTTAAATAAAACTTATAAACCATTAAATGAATAAACATTTAAATCTCTAGACTCTTAAAAACCCCAAAACCCCCTATATACTTAAACCATTAAACCTATATAACCTAAATAATAAATAATAAATCTCATTTTTATTTGTATTCATTATAATTTTAAATATTCATTTTAAATATTTTTTAGTTTATTTTTATAGAAATAATAATTACAAAATAAATAATGAGAGAGACAACTATAATTTTAATAATTTATTTTTAATCAAAAAAAATATATAAGCTTATAAAAAGAAGTAAAAATTTAAAAACAAAAATTATTATTTAGTAATATATATTACTTTGATTTTGAATCATTATATATAGGTTTTGCAATTATATTTTAATTGCTATCAATCTTATTAAGAATAGTTTATTAATTTATTATTTGATCAATTTTATAATATCTAAATATAAAATTACTTAATTGAATTTAAATGTTTTATATTTATTAAGATTATTATAACTAAATATTATATTTACATTTGAAAACAATTTAAAAATTATTATATTTTCAAAGTTTATAACCTTCAAAAATGATAAAAAATCACAAAAATAATTTTTTTTTATTTTATTATTTAAATAAAACTTATAAACCACTAAATCCCTAAACATTTAAATCTCTAGACTCATAAACCCTAAAGCCCATACATACATATGCCTTTAATTTGTATATTCTAAATAATAAATAATAAATCTCATTTTTATTAGTATTCATTATAATTTTAAATATTCATTTTAATTATTTATTAGTTTATTTTTATAGAAATATTAATTACAAAATAAATTATAATTTTAGCGAGACAGATATAATATAAATATTTTATTTTTCATCAAAAAAATATAAGATTATAAAAAGAGACAAAATTTTTAAAACAAAATATTATTATTTAGTAATTTATTTTAATTTAATTTTGAATAATTTTAGATTTTGCAATTATATTTTAATTAATATCATTCTAATTAAAAATAGTTTATTAATTTATTTTTTGATCATTATTTTAATATCTATTAATAAAATTATTTATATTGATGTTAAATTATATATAATTACCAAGCTTATTATAACTAAATATTATATTCACATTTTTAAAAAAATTAAAAATTATTATATTTTCAAAGGTTATAACCTTCAAAAATTAGACAAAATCACTTAAGGCATAAACACTTAAATAACTAAACCCCAAAACACCTAAATAACTAAACCCCAAAATATCTAAATACTTAAACAATTAAACCAGTATATCCTGAATAATAAATAATAAATCTCAATTTTATTTGTATTCATTATAATTTTAAATATTTATTTTAATTATTTATTAGTTTATTTTTATAGAATTATAAATTAAAAAATAAATTATGAGGAAGACAAATATAATTTAAATAATTTATTTTTAATAATAAAAATATAAACTTATACAAAAAGCAAAATACTAAAAAAAAAATATTATTTAGTAATATATACTTAGATTTTGAATAAATTTAGATTTGCAAATATATTTTAAATAATATCTATATTATTAATAATTGTTTATTAATTTATTTATTGATCATTATTATAATATCTAGCAATGTGATTATTTATATTGAATTTAAATGACTTATATTTATTAAGATTATTATAACTAAATATTATATTTACATTTGAAAAAAATTTAAAAATTTTTATATTTTCAAAGGTTATAACCTTCAAAAATTAGAAAAAAAAAATAAAAATAAATTTTTTGTTATATCATTGTTTAATAAAAACCTATAGACAACTAAATGCCTAAACACTTAAATCTATAAACTCTTAAACACAAAAGCCCTTAAATACTTAAAACTTTAAACTCATAAACCTTAAATATAATTTAAATAATTTATTTTTCATCAAAAAAAATATAAGCTTTTAAAAAGAAGCAAAAACTAAAAAACAAAAATTATTATTTGGTAATAAATTTTACTTTGATTTTGAATAATTTTAGGTTTTGCAATTATATTTTAATTTATAACTATCATATTAATAATAACATATTAATTTATTTTTTGATAATTGATATCATATCTATCAATAAAATTGTTTATATTTAGTTTATATCATATATACTTATAATGATTATTATTACTAATTATTGTATTCACATTTTTAAAAAAATTTAAAATTATTATATTTTCAAATGTTACAACCTTTGAAAATGTGAGAAAATATCAAAAATAATTTTCTTGTTATCTCATTATTTAAATAAATCCTATCAACTACTAAATGCCTAAACACTTAAGTCAATAACTCCGAAATATTGAAAACCATAAATATATAATCCTTTTAAACTGGTATACCCTAAATAAAAAATAATAAATCTCAATATTATTTTTTTCATTATAATTTAAATTATTCATTTTAATTATTTATTTGTTTATTTTTATTAAATATTAATTACAATATAAATTATGAGTTAGACAAATATAATTTATATAAATTATTTTTCATCAAAAAATATAGATAAAGTAATAAAAATAATAAAAAATTTCAAAACAAATATTTATTATAAAGTAATATATTTTGCTCTCCTTCTAAATCATTTTAGGTTTTATTATTATATTTTAATTAATATCTATCTTATTAATAATAGAGTATTAATTTATTTTTTGATCATTATTAGAATATTTATCAATAAAATTATTTATATTGAATTTATATGAAATATTAATATATTGATTATTATAAATAAATATTAAATTCACTTTTGAAAAAAATTTAAGAATTATTATATTTTCATAGGTTTAACCTTAATGATAAAAAATCAAAAAAATAATTATTTTATTATTTTATTATTTAAATAAATCTTATAAACCACTAAATACCTAATCATTTAAATATCTAGACTCCTTAACCCCAAAACTCCCTAATACTCAAACACATAAACCTATATAACCTAAATAATAAATTTCATTTTTATTTGTATTCAAAATAATTTTAAATATTCATTTTATTTATTTTTTAGTTTATTTTTATAGAAATATTAATTACAAAATAAATAATGAGTGAGACATATAATTTAAATATATTATATTTTATGAAAAAAAAATAAGCTTATAAAAATAAACAAAATTTACAAAATATAAAATTTTATTTTGTAATATTATTTAATTTGATTTTGAATTATATTGGGTTCTGGAAATATATTTTAATTAATATATATCTTATTAATAATAGTTTATTAATTTATTTTTCAATCATTATAATAATATATATTAATAAATTTTTTTTTATTAAATTTACATCAAATATAATTATTAAGATTATTATAACTAAGTATTGCATTCATATTTTAGAAAGTTCAAAAAATTATTATATTTTCAATGGTAATAACCTTTGAAAATCATGAAAATTCATAAAAATAAATTTTTTGTTATTTCATTGATTAAATAAAACCTATAAACACCTAAATGTGCAAACATATAAATCAATAAACTCTTTAACGCTAAAACCACAAAAAACTTAAACCATTAAATAGGTACACCCTAAATAATAAATAATAAATCTGTTTTTATTAATATTCATTATAATTTTAAATATTCATTTTAATTATGTATCAATTTATTTTTATAGAAATATTAATTACAAAATAAATTATTAGTGAGACAGATATAATTTAAATAATTTATTTTTCATAAAAAAAATATAAGTACTTATAAAATGAGGGAGATAAAAATATAGACAAAAAGATAGATAGATAGCTTAATAGAGAGACAAATACATAGATAAATAGATAGATAAATAGATAGATAGATAGACAAATAGATAGAAATATCGAAAGAAAAATTGAATGGCAGATTGATAAATAGATTAATTGACATATTGATAGATAGATTGATAGACAGATTGATATATAGATTGATACACATATTGATAGGTAGGTTGATATATATTTTGATAGATAGCTTAATAGTCATATTGATAGATAGATAGATAGATTGATATATAGATAGACAGATAGATAGACAAATAGATAGATAGATAGGTAAATAGATATATAGATAGAAAGATAAATCAATATATAGATAAACAGATACATAAATAGATAGATAGATAGATAGATATAGAGATAGCTAGATATACAGATAGATATTCAAGTAGATATACAAATAGATAGATAGATTGATAGACATATATATAGACATTGTCAAAGATAGATTTTTTGATAGATTAATAGACATATTTATAGATAGATTAATAGATATATTGATACAATTATTTTAGATTGATAAATAGAATGATAGATATATAGTTAGATAAAAAGATAGATATATTTATATATGGATAGACAAATAGATAGCTAATCAGATAGGTAGATAGATAGATAGATAAATGGATAGATTATTAGACAGATTGATAAATAGAAAGATAGAAAGATTGATAGAGAGATAGATGGATAGATAGATAAATAGATAGATAGATGGATAGACTGATATATAGATAGTTAGATAGACATATAAATAAATAAATAGATAGGAAGACTAATAGTCATATAGATAGAAACTAACAAAGTCATTAAGATATATATTTAGATTGATCGGTAGAATGATTAAGAGAAAGATAGATAGAATGATTGACCACAAGATATATAGATAGTTAGAAAAATATATAGACATAAAATTCTATAAAAGATTGGCAGATAGATAAATAGATTGATATACACATTAATAGAGAGATAGATAGATATATAGATTGACAAGTAGAGATATAGATAAATAGACAGATAGATAGATTATTATATACACAAATAGATAGATATACTAATAGACAGATAGATTGATAGACAGATAAACATATATATAGATAGACTAATACAAAAATAAATAGAAATATAGACAGAGAGATAGAGAGACTAATAGATAGACAAAGATATAAATATAGATACAATGAAATAGATAGAAAGATAAATAGATAGACAGATAGACAATTAGAGAGATAAAAAGATAGACACTTAGATAGGTAGACAGATAGATTGATTGATTGATAGACAAAAAGATATAAAGATACATAGATAGATAGATAGAATGATTAATAAATAGATTGACAAATAGATTTATATATAGATAGGCAAATAGACAGATTGATAGACAGATTGATAGACAAATAAATTGATAAATAAATAGAGAGACAGTTTGATTGATTGGTATATTGATTGATATACATATTGATCGATAGAATGATTAACAAATTAATAGACATATTGATAGATAGATTAATAGATAGATTGATAGAAAGATTGTTAGACATATAGATAGATAGATAGACATATTATTAAATAGATAGATAGATAGATAAATAGACATATAGATATACAAATAGATAGATAGTCATATATACAAATAGACAGATAGACAGATAGATAGATAGATAGATATATATATATATATATATATATATATATATATATATATATATAGTTAGACATATAGATATATAGATAGAGAGACAACTAGAAAGATAGAAAGATAGAAATATAGGCAGATAGATAGATAGATAGAGACAGATAGATAGACTAATAGACATGTAGATAGATAGATATATATATATATATATAATTAGATAGATTGACAGATAAAAAAATAGAGAGATAGATAGGTAGATAGATAGATAGATAGAAATATAGATTGATAGACAGATAGACAAGTAGATAGATTAAAAGATAGAAATATATAAATATAGGCAAGTAGAAAGATATAAAAATTGACAGATAAACAAATTGACCAATAGATATATTCACAAATAGATAGATAGATAAATAGATAGATAGATAGAAAAATTTACAAATAAATAGAAATATAGTTAGAAAGATGGAAAGATAAATAGATAGATAGAGAGACAAATAGAGATACAAAGAAATAGAGACACATACAGATAGATTAATAGATAGATAGATAGATAAAACAGACAGACAGACAGATAGAGAGATTGATAGATATAAAGGTAGAATATAGATAGATAGACATATAAATAAAAAGATAAATAGATAAAATAGATAAATAGATAGACAAACAAATAGACAGAGAGACAAATAGATAGATAGATAGGCATATATATAGACACATTTATAGACAAATAGATATAGAGATTGATAAATAGATAGTTTGACAAATAGATAGATAAATAGATATATAAATAGATAAATATAGAGATTAAATGATAGATAGATTGACAATTAGATAGACAATTAGAGTTACAGATAGATCGACAAATAGATAGATAGATTGATAGATATCCACATAGATAGATAGAAAGAAAGATAGATAGATAGATAGATTGATAGACATATAGATAAATAGATTCATAGATAGACAGATAATCATATTATTAGACAGATAGATATACTGATAAATAGACATATACAAAGAAAAATAGATAGATAGACATTTAGACACATAGATAGATAGAGAAATAGATAGATAGAAAGGTAGATATATAGATATATAGAAAAATAAAAAGATAGACAGATGGATAGATAGATAGATAGACTGATAGACATATAGATAGATGGATAGATAGATATATAATTAGATAGATAAATATATAAAAAGATTTAGAGATAGATAGATAGATAGACACATATACGGAAAGACAGAAAGACAAATAAACAGATAGAAAAATAGACTAATAGATAGAAATACAGAAAGACAGAGAGACAAATATAGAGATAGACATATAGTCAGTTAGATAGATAGATAAAGATATTGACAGATAGACACAAAGGCACATAGACATATAAATAGATAGATAGGAATATAGATAGATAGATGAACAGATGCCAGATAGACAAAAAGATATATATACATATAGGTAGTTAGACAGATAAATATTTTAATAGATATATAAATAGTTAGATATATACATATAAAAATTGATAGATAGGAAGATAGATAGACATATAGATAGATAGAAAGATAGACAAATAGATAGATAGATAAACAAATAGATAGTTAGACAGATAGATATATAAAAAAAGGTAGACAAATATACACATAAACATATTTATAGTTAGACACACAAATAGATAGATAGATTAAAAAATATTTAGACAAATTTATAAATAGAGAGATAAACAGATAGATATATAGATTTAATGATATATAGATAGTTAGATAGATAGATAGTTAAATAGATAGATATTTAGATAGATAGATAGTTAAACACATACACAGATGCATAGATATTTACATAAATAGAAAGATAAATAGATAGGCATATAAACACAAATATAGATAGTTTAATAGATAGATAGGAAGATAATTTGATAGAATGATAGATAGATAGACATAAACACATATAGAGAGATAAATAGACAGACAAGAAATCAGATAAAGAGATAGATTGACAAATAGATAGACATAGAGATATAAAGATAAAAGATAGATTGATAGAGAGATAGATAGATATAGATAAATAGTTAGGCTAGAGGTGTCAAACGGGCCGGCTCGGCCTGTTTTTTTGAGCACGAGCATGCCTTCGTGCAGGGCTAGGCACGTCACGGTTACTGTACCGTGCCGTGCCTGGCTCGGCATGGGTTAAAATAGTCGGGCCCGGCACGGCCCGCAGGCACGACATGTCGTGACGTGCCTTGCCGGGCCCGCTCGGACTAGCCTGTCCATATGGTTTGGAATTCAGGGGACCGCGGGTCGGGTCAAATCAAACCCGACCCATGCTTTTTTTTGCCGGAGGGGCCATCGCGGGGTCGGGCTCAAGGGACACTCGATATGGGACGAACCCGTGTCGGTGTGTCGTGCCACAGGCCGAACCGTGCTAGGTCATGAACGACACGGCATGGTTTGTGCCTAACCCGAGCACGACATGGGTCCGGGCACGAAATTTTTTCGTGCCGGGCTGGCCCAAGCACGGCTGAACCGTGCCATGCTTTGTGCCAGCCCGGGCCGGCCCTGCCCGGTTGACACCTCTAAGTTAGGCATATAGATTGATCGATAGATAAAAATATTGCTAGGATGGTAGGTAGGTAGGTAGATAGGTATGTTGGTAGTTAGGTTTGTAGAGATAGAAAGATCGAAAGATAGAGACAGACATATAGAGTGAGAGTGATAGAGAGATAAAGATATAGTGAGATAAAGATATCGAGATATAGGGAGATAAAGAGATAGACAGATACACTAATAGATAAAAATACAAATAAAGTGACAGATAGACAAATAGAAAGACAAAGAGATATAAAGTAAGAAAGATAGTTAGATAGATAGACAGATAGACAAATACATATAGACATATAGATAGTTATATAGATTGAAATATAGCTAGAAAGGTAGGTAGGTAGATAGGTATGTATATAGCTAGGTTGGTAAGTAGAGATATAAAGAGATAGTGAGATGCAGAGATAGAGAGATAAAGAGATATAAGATAGAGATATATAGAGATTGAGCGATAGAGATATAAGGATATGAAGAGATAGAGATATTGAGAGATAGAGAGATAAAGTGATATAGAGATAGACAGATAGATAGATAGATAGATAGATAGATAGAATGATAAATAGTTACATTGATAATAGATATGAAAATAGACAAATAAACATAAAGACAAAAAGATAGATAGACATATAGATAATTAGACTAACTGATAGATAAATATATAGATTTATTGAAAGACTTATAGATAGGTAGACTGATAAATGATATACTAATAGGCTAATAGATTTATAGACTGATAGATAGAGAGACATAAAGATAGAAAGACTAAAAGATAGATAGATTGACAAATAGATAATCAGATTGATAGAAAGAGAGAACAATACATAGATAGACAGATAGGCTTATAGACAAATAGATAGAGAGAGAGAGATTGAGAGATAGATAGATACATAGATAGCTAAATAGATAGACAAATAGACAGATAGACAAATAGAAAGATACACATAATGATAGATCGATGGATAGTTAGATATATAGACAGATAGACAAATAGATAGATAAATAGATAGATAGACAGATAGACATGTAAATAGTTAGACTAATAGATAGATAGACAAATAGATTGTTTGATAAAAAGGCAGATAGATAGATAGCTATGATGGTTGGTATCTATGTAGGTACATATGTAGGTAGGTAGGTAGGTATGTAATTAGGTAGGTTGGTAGGTAGGTATGTAGGTCGATAGGTTGGTAATTAGGTAAATATATAGAGAGATAGAGAGGAATAGAAAAAAGTGATAAAAAGATATAGAGATAAAGAATTAAAGATATAGAGAGATAAAATAATAGAAAGATAAAGAGAGAGAGAAATAGAAATGGAGAGATAGAGATATATAGATAAAAAGAGATATAGAGAAAAAGAAATGGAGAGATAGAGAGATATAGAGAAAGAGAGATGGAGATATAGTGAGATAGAGAGAAAGATAGATATATATATATATATATATATAGAAAGATGAATCGACAGATAGATATAAAGATATACAGATAGAATGATATATATATATATATAGTTAGACAGACAAACAAATAGATAAATAGATAAACAAACAGTAGTTAGACAAATAGACTTACAGACTAATAGATAGAAATAAATATAGTAAGATAGACAGACAGATAGACAAATAGTAGTTAGAGAAATAGACTTACAGACAAATAGATAGAAAGTTATTCAGATAGACTTATAAATTGATAGACTGATAGACTGATTGTCCAATAGACTAATAGGCTAACATAATGATATACTTACGAATGATAGACTACTAGACTAATAGATAGATAGATAGAAAGAAGGATAGATAAAGATAGACATATATAGAAATAAATAGATTAACTGAAAGAATGAAAAATAGATAGGTAGATAGACAGATTGGCATATTGATAGACAAATAGAAAGATAAACAAAAAAATAGGCAGACAAACAAACCAATAGACAGACATAAAGATAAAGAGATAGATATACAGACAAATAGATAGTCAATTAGTAATCTAGGAATACAAATAGATAGTCAAGCTAACAAATAGCTAGAAAGACAGATAGTTAGGTAGACAGGCATATAGATAGACTTACATACATATAGACAAATAAACAAAAATATATACATATATATAGATAAATAGATAGATATATAGATATACAGATACATAGACATATAGGTAGATAGTTTGATAGATAGAATGAAAGACAGATTAATATATAAATATATAGCCAGATACATAGATAGATAAATAGACAGATAGATAGATAGACAAATAGATAGATAGACAGACAGATAGATAGATAAAAAGATAGATAGATACATAGAGTGATAAATAGATACAAACTTAGATATACAAATAGTGAGACAAATTGATAGTTAAACAAATAGATACATAGTTTGATAGACAAATTATTAGGAAGATTTATATAGATAGATAGAAATATAGATTGATAGAATGTAAGATAGATAGATAAATATATAGAGAGACAAACAGATAGATAGATATATATATATATATAGATAAATAGATAGAAGATATATAGATAGAAAGATATATAGATAGATAGGCATATAGATAGATAGACAGATAAATAAATAAATAAATAGAAAAATAGAGAGTTATACAAAAAAGAAAGATAGAGATATAAAGAGATAGATTGATATATAAATAGATAGATAGATAGGAAGGTAGAAAGACAAATATACATATAGACATACAGATAGATCGATCGATCGATAAACATATAGACAGAAAGAAAAATACATAGATAGATAGAAATATAGAATGATAGATAGAAAGAAAAATAGAGAGGATGTGAGACAGATAGATAAATAGATAGATAGATAGATATAGAGATAGAGAAATAAAGAGATAGATAAACAAATAAAAAGATAGACAGATAAACAAATTATTAGATAGACAAATCGTTAGATAGATAGATATATATAGAAATAAATATATAGATAGAATGATAGATATATTGATAGATAGATAGACAAATAGATAGACAGATAGATACTCAGATAGATAGACATATAGAAAGACAAATAAAGAGACAGTTAGATAGACAGATAGATAGGTAGATAAATATATTTTTACACAGGTTGATATACATTTTTATATAGAGATTGATAGATAGATTGATAGTAAGATAGATAGACAGATTAAGAGATTGATTGATTGATAGATAGATTTATTGATAGATTGATATATAGATAGATAGATAGATAAATAGATATATATATATATATATATATATGTAGACACACAAATAGATAGAAATATTATTACATAGATAGACAGCTAGACAGATAGAAAGATAGAAAGATATATAGATAGATAGATAGATAAGTAGATATAATGATACATAGATAGATAAATAAACATAAATATAGATAGATAAGCATATAAATCGATAGACAAATAGTCTAATAGACTGATAGATATATAAATAGAAAGAAAGATAGATTGATAGATTGATAGTCATATAGAGAGAAAGATAGAATGAAAGATAAAAATAAATACATGCTAAGATATACAAAGACAAATAGAGAGATAGAGAAACATAGAGACAAATAGACAACTATACATGCTAATAGATAAACAAATAGACTGATAAATAATTAGTTAGATAGACAAAAAGACAGATAGACAGACAAACTAATAAACACATAGATAGATAGAAATATAGACTGATAAACTAACAAACTAATAGACTGATAGACTAATAGACAAATAGATAGGTAGATAGATAGATAGATAAACAAATAAGGAGTCAGCCAGATAGACCGATATTCTGGTAGATAGATAATTAGGCAGATTGATATTCAGGCAAATAGATAGATATGAAGATTGATATTTAGGATGATAAGTAGATAGAAAGAAATAAAAACATACAAACAATTAGATAGACAATTAGTAAGATAGACAGACAAAAAGATAGAAAAAAAGATAGATAGATAGATAGATAGATAGATAATCATAGTGATAGATAGATAGATAGATAGTTTGATAAATATATTGATAGATAGATTGATTGATAGATATATAGAAATATTGATAGATAGATTTATTGATAGATTAATAGACAAATTGAAAGACAAATTAAAGATAGACAGATATATAGATAGATAGATTATACAAATAAATAGACAAATAGATAGACAGATAGATAAATAGATAGATAAATAGATTGATTGATAGACATCTAGATAGATAGATAGAGAATTAAATAGATAGATAAAAAGACTTATAGATAAATAGATAGAAAAATAGATAAACAAATAGATAGATAGTTTGATCGATAGATTGATAGATAATTTGATTGAAAGATAGACAGATAGATAGGTAGATAGATAGAAATTCAAGTAGACAAATAGATAGATAGATAAATAGACAGGTAGACATGTTGATAGATAGAGGGATAGTATATAAAGATAGATAGAATGATATATAGATAGATAGCTAAATAGATAGAAACATAGACAGATAAACAAATACATAGATACAAAGATAGATAGATATATAGATAGATAGACAGATAAATAGATAGATAGATCGATAGATAGTCTGATAAAAATATAGACAAAATATACAAATAGATGGATAGATAGAAATACAGACAGAGTGACAAAAAGATAAATAAAGAGATAGAGAGATAGAAAAACAGATAGATAGAAAAAAATATAGATAGTTAGACAAATAGATAGATAGAGAGATATAGAGATACAAAGATAGGCATATTTATATATATAAATAAGTAGACAAATAGATAGAAAGAATAAAAGATAGATAGATAGACAAATAGATAGATATATAGATATATGGATATATAGATAGATGGATAGATATATAGACATATAGATAGACAAATAGATATCGAGATAGATTGATTGATAGATTGAGAAATATATAGACAAAAAGATAGATAGACTGACATATAGATTGATAGAAAGATAGATAAATCGATATATAGATAGATAGACAGATAAATAGATAGACAGATAGACAAACAGATAGATAGATAGATAAAAAAAATAGATAGACAGATAGGTAAATAGATTGATAGATATTTTGATAGACAAAGTGATAGATAAATTGATAGATAGATAGATTGATTGATAGACAGATAGATACTCATATAAATACAATGAAAGATAGATATATAGACAGATAGATAAAGAAATAGACATAAAGATATATTGATAGATAGACATGTTTACAGATAGTCATATAGATAGATTAAGAGATATACACATAGATAGACAGCTAGATAGGTAGACAAATAGAGAGATATAAAGATATATAGATAGATAGATACACATATATAAAGATAGATATATAGATAGAAAGATAGAAAGATAGACATATATATATATATATATATATATATATATATATATATATATATATATATATATATAAAGATAGATAGATAGACAAATAGAAAGATATACAGATAGACATATCGACAGATATATAGATAAATAAAAAGATAGACAGATACATATATAGATAGACAAATAGATAGATATAGAGATAGATTGGAAGATAGATTGAGAGATAGATATATAGATAGATAGAAAAATAATCAATTAGACAGATAGACGAATTGAAAAATAGACAGATAGACAAATAGACTAATAGAATAATTGATTGATAGATAGATAGACAGGTAGATAGTTAAACAGACAGACATATAGATAGATAGAAAGATAGATAGATTTTCAAATATATAGATAAACAAATATGCAAATAGATAGATAAATAGACTTATAAAAATGCAAATAGAAAGACATGCAGATATAAAGATTGATAGACAGATAGATTGATATGATAGATAGACATATTGATATATTGATAGATAGACAAATAAATAGACAAATATATAGACAGAAAGATAGACAAATAGATATACTTATTAATAGATAGATTTATAGACAGATTGATAATTAGATTGATAGACAGTTGATAGATAGATTGGTAGAAAGATTGATAGACAGATTGATAGACAAATTGAAAGATTGATTGATAGACAGATATAAAATAGATTGATACATACATTGATAGACATAGAGATAGATAGAAAGAAAGACACATAGATAGACAGATAGATAAACAGATAAATAGAAAGATAGATATATCGAAAGATATAAGATAGATAGAGAGATATATAGATAAATAGATAGACAAAAGATAGAGAGAATGATAGACACAAAGATAGATAGATAGATAGATATATATATATATATATATATATATATATATATTGATTTATTGAAAGAAAGAAAGATAGATAGAAATATTGATAGATAGATAAATAGATAGATAGACATATAAAAAAACATATAGACAGATAGCCAAATAGCCATACAGACAAAAAGTCAGATAAAAAGATAGATAGATAGATTGAAAAATAGACAGACAGATAGAAAGATAGACTAATTGACAGACAAATAGACATCCAACCAGGTAGATACTCAAGCACTTAGATAGTCAAGTATGTAGATAGATAGACACACAAACATATAGATAGAAAATTAGATAGAAATATAAAAATATAGGTAGACAAATTGATAAATAGATAGATAAATAGATTGATAGACAAATAGATAGATAAATAGATAGATAGATAAAAAGATAGATATATAAATAGATAGATAGACAGATAGATAAATAGATAAATAAATTGATAGACAGACACATAGATAGATATACTAATAGATAAATAGATTGATAGATAGAATAATAAATATATTGATAGACAAATATATAGACATATAGGTAGACAAATTGTTAGATAGATAGATAGTTTGATAAATAGATATATAGATAGACTGATAGATAAATAGATATATAGATAGATAGATAGCTAGCTAGACAAACATATAGATAGATAGATAAACAAATAGATAGAAAGATAGATAGATTGATTAATTGATTAATAGATAAACAGATTAATAGACAGATTGATAGATAAATAGATTCATAGACAGAGAGATTGATTGATTGATATATAGAATGACAGATGGATAGACATATAGATAGATAGATAGACAAATAAATAAACAGACAAATTGATTGATTAATAGATAGATAGATAGATTGATTGATATACACATTGATAGATAGATTAATAGACATATGGTTAGAAAGATTGGTAAACAAATAAAATATTTAAATTGATAGACAAATAGAAATATAGATATACAGACATATAGATATCCAGATAGATAGAGAGAGAGATATATATATATATATATAGTTCGATGGAAAGATAAATAGACAAAAAATATATAGATAGGTATATATATATATATATATAGATATGAATAAATAGATTGATAGAAAGATAGAAAGATTGAAAGAAAGATAGATAGATATACAGATTAATAGATAGACAGACATATTGATAGATATATGGATAAATAAATAGATTGGCAGATATATATATACAGAAAGATAATTAAAAAGATAGAAAAATAGATATACTGTTAAAAGCTTAATAGATAGATACATATATTGATAAATAGATAGAAATATAGATTGATAGATTGATAAATAGATAGATAGATATAGAGAAAGATAGGTATACATAAAGATAGAAAGAAATCCAGATATATTGACAAACACAATGATCATTAGATAGATAAATAAATATAAAGATAAATAGATAGAAAGATAGATAGGCAGACAGATAGATAGATTTAGAGATAGATAGACAGATAGATAGGTAGATAAATAGAGAGCTAAATAGATAGATATATTTATATATATGTATGTATATGTATAGATATAATGATAGATAGATATTTAGATAGATAGATAAATTAGTAGATAGATGGATAAATAGATAGAGAGGCAGATATATTAATAAATAGATAGACAGTTATATTAATAAATAGATAGACAGATAGATAGACATAAAGATATATAAATAGTTAGATAGACAAAAAATACATAAATAGTCAGATAAATAGACAGTCTGATAAATAGACTAATAGTGAGATTGATAGATAGCTAGATAGATAGACATATAGATAGACATTTAGATAGATAAATAAATAGACATAGAATTAGTTAGATAGATATATAAAAAGATAGATTGATAGACAGATAGATAGACAGATAGATAGTCAGATAAATAGATATATAGATAGACAGAAAAATAGATAGATAGATAGATATATTGATTGATTGAAAGATAAATAGACATACATATAGATAGATTGACAGATAGATAGATTAATAGAAAGAATGATATAAAGATAGATAGATTGGTAGATAGACTAATAACTAGATTAATTGATAGATAGATAGACATATAGATAAGCAGATAGATATACAAATAGATAAATATATGTCTATTATTATATATGTCTATTCATCTATCTATTTATCTATCTATCTGTCTATCTATCTATCTATCTGTCATTTTATAAATCTGTCTATCTATCTATCTTCCTATCTTTTTATCTACCTATCTATCTCTCTATCTATCTCTCTATCTATCTTTGTATCTATCTATCTATCTATATGTATATTTATCTATCTATCTTTCGATATATCTAATTTATTCTCAATCTAATTATCTATATATCTATCTGTCTATCTATCTATCTTTTTATCTATCTATTTGTCTATCTATCTATCTATCTATCTATTTGTTTATCTATCTATTTGTATATCTATCTATCTATCTATCTATTTGTTTATCTATCTATTTGTATATCTATCTATCTATCTATCTATCTATCTATCTATTTCTCTATCTATCTATCTCTCTGCTTGTTTATTAGTCTATATGTCTATAAGAGTATGTGTCTATCCATCTATATTTCTTTTTATTTATTTATATGTTTATTTATCTATATGTCTATCTTATTATCTATTTACGTATATATATGTCTATCTTTCTATCTATATATCTATCTATATATCTAACTTTCTATTAGTTTATTTGTCTATCAATCTATATATCTATTTTTCTATCTATCAATCTATCAATCTATGAATATATCTATCTATTTATCTTTCTATCAATCTAATTCAGTAACTCACTAATAATATTTATGTCTATATGTCTATCTGTCTATTTTTTTATATGTCTAACTATATAACTATCTTTTCTATCTATCAGTCTATTATCTCACTTTCTATCTGTCGATATGTTCGTCTACCTACCTATTTATTTGTCTATTGTATATCTATTTATTTTATTATCTATCTATATATCTATCTTTCAATCTATCTATCTTTCTATCTATTCAAATATCTATCATCAATCAGTTTATAAGTCTATCTATTTATTCACTTATCTATCTATCTTTTTATTTTTCTTTCTATCTATCTATATATCTATTTATTTATCTATCTATTTGTCTATTTTGTTTATCTGTCTATTTCACTATCTATTTGTCTATCTATCTATTTTTCTATATGTCTATTTGTCTATCTAACAATCTATCTATTTATCTTTCTTTCTTTCTATCTATTAGTCTATTTGTCTATCCATTGATATAATAATATATCGATCTATCTAACTATCTATCTATCTATTTGTCTATATATATATATATATATATATATATATATATATATCTATGTTTCTATTTATTTATATGTCTGTCTATCTATCTAAGCATCAATATATCTATCTCTATTTCTATATATTTTTCTATTTGTATTTTTTCTATCTATCTATCTGTATATCTATTTATCTTTCGATCATTCAATCAATCAATCAATCAATCTATTCAACTAACTATCTATCTACATCTATCTTTCTCTATCTATCTACCTATTTAACTATCTTTTCTATCTATCAGTCTATTAATCTATATATCTATCATTATGTCTATCTATCTACATGTTTATTTGTCTAATGTCTATCTATTTATTTTAATATATATTCACATGTCTATCTTTCAATCTATTTATCTATCTATATATCTATATATTTTTATATTTGTCTATCTTTGTACCTATCTATGTGTCTATATGTCTATCTCCTTAACTATCTAACTATCAATATATATATATATATCTAAATGTCTATTTGTCAATCTATTTAATAGTTTATATATCTATTTATCTTTGAGTCTATCTATCAAACTATTTAACTACCTATTTGCCTCTTTGTCTAATTGCTATTTTTCTATTTATTTATGTCTCTTTATTTCTATATTTATATCTAATTATCTTTCTATCTATCTATCCATTTGTTTATCTATATATCATATGTTTGTTTATCTATCTATCTATTTATCTTTTGATCCGTATATCTATCTATAGATCTTATTTGTATCTTTGTCTATCTCTCTATGTTTCTATGTGTTTATATTTATATCTGTCTATCTAACTATGTTTCTATCTGTCTCTTTATCTATTTATTTGTCTATCAATGTTTCTATCTATCTATCTACCTATCTATCTATCTACCTATCTTTCTATCGATCTTTTTTTGTATCTATCTATCGATTTATATATCTAACTATTTGTCTATCTGTGTGTCTGTCTATCTATCTATTTGTCTTTATGTTTATCTATCTACATGTTTATCTATATATGTGCCTATCTATATATATGTCTTTTTGACTATCTATCTATAAATTTATTTGACTATCTATTTGTCTATTTGTTCATTTCTAGCTATATATCAATATCCTTATCTATCTATGTGTCTAATTGTCTACTTGTATATCTTTATATATGTTTACTTATCTAACTATCCAACTATCTATCAGTTTATAAGTCTATATATCTATTTACTCATCCATCTATCTTTCTATTTTTCTATCTGCCTATCTATCTATCTATTTATCAGTCTATTTTTCTAATATATTTATCTTTCTATATGTCTTTTTGTCTATCTATCTAACTATGTAATTATTTGTCTATCAAAATGTTGATCAATATCTATCTATATTTCCGTCTAAATATCTTTTTATATACTAGTCTATGTGTTGATCTATCTATCTATCTATCTAACTACCATCTATCTATTTATTTGTTAATCTATCTATTAGTCTATGCATATCTATCTATTTATATGTTTGTTTATCTATCTATATATCTATCTATCTATATATTTTTCATTCTATCTAAGTGTCTAATTATCTATCTCTATTTCTATTTATTTGTCTATTTGTATTTTTCCCTATACGTATATCTATATATCTATCTATATATCTATCATTACAAAATATCTATCTAATGGTCTATCTATCTATCTATCTATTTATCTATTTGTCTAACTATTAAACTATCTTTTCTATATATCATTCTATTAGTCTATTTATCTATCTGTTAATATGTATATCTATCTACATGTTAATTTATCTATTGCCTATCTATTTATTTGATTATCCATCTATTTGTATATTTGTCTATCTTTCTATCTATCTATATGTCTAACTATTTTTCTAACTATTTATCTACCAATCTTTATATATGTCCAAATGTCTAACTATCAATATATTTAATAATCTATCAATCTAATTATCTAAGTGTCTATCTATCAAACTATATAACTTTCTATTAGTCAATTAGTATAATTGTCTATCTGTGTATCTATATATTTATTTTTTGTCTATGTGTAAATAATGTGTCTATCAATCTATCTACCTATTTGTCTATATGTCTATCTATATATCTATCTTATGTTTGTTTATCTATCTATCTATTTTTCTATCGAACTGTATACATATCTATCTATCTATTTGTCACTTTGTCTATCTCTCTATATTTTTATGTGTTTATCTATCAATCTATATATCTATCTATCTATCTATTTGTCTATCCATCTATCTATTTTTATATCTATCTATCTATCTGCTTGTCTATCTATCTATCTATCTATCTGTCAATATTTTATCTATCTATTTATCTATATGTTTATCTATCTATCTATCTATCTATTTTTATATATGTTTATGTTTAAATCAATCTATCTATGTAACTATCTATTTTTTATTTGTTTATCTATCTTACTATATGACTATCTATCTATCTATTAGTCTATCAGTGTATTTATTTATCAATCTAACAATCTATCTATCTATCTATTTGTTTGTCTATAGGTCTAATTACTATTTGTCTATATATTTATCTATCTATTTATTTGTCTAACAATCCAATGACCTATTAGTCTATCAGTTTATAAGTCTATCTTTCTATATTCATATCTATCTTTTTATTTTTCTATCTGTCTATTTATCAATCAATCAATCTATCTATCTACCTATCTATCTATTTCTCTATCTTTCAGCCTATCTATCTATCCTTCTATATGTTTATTTGTTTATCTATCTATATGTTTATTTGTTAACTTGTCTATCTCTATATCTAACTATCTTTTAATCTGTCTATTTATAAATCTATCTATCTATCTATCTCTCTATCTATCTTTTTGTCTATTAGTCCACTTGTCTATCAATAATTGTATCTATTTGTCGATCTATCTAATTATCTATCTATCTATCTATTTGTTAATCTATATATTTTTATATCTATATATCTATCGATTTATCTTTTTTTATGTCTATCTATCTATTTATCAAATTATTTTCTATCTATCTTAGTATCTATTATCTATCGCTTTTTCTTTCTAATTGTCTATTTGTTTTTTTTATCCATTTATTTGTATATTTGTTTATCTATCTATCATTCAATCAAATTGTAAAGGAGAGAACTCATGAAAATTAATTGGTCTAATATGAATCAGTACTACTGTATACAAAATAGCATGGCCCCAAGTAGAAGTTGGGAGCTTCATCCTTATTTGTAATGGCCTTGTAATCAATTGAAAGTATTTAATAAATAATTCTGCAAGATCATTTTGTGTATGAACATATGCTAAAGGATATTCAACAATTATTCCAATAGACATATAATCATTATTAAAAGCTTGGAAAGTAAATTCTCCAGAATTATCAAGATGATAATCAGATAATCTAGAAATGGTTCAAATAATATGCCCACATATATCACCTTGTATACGTTGTAAAAATGCAAGGGGTTATGTCCTTATTTTTGTTGGTGAAGGCCTTATAATTAACATTCCTTGAGAATACGTTGTAGAAATGGTTCAAATAATTATTTGTTTATTTTAGCTAATTATCTATATGTAAATCTGTATATCAATCAATAAATCAATCTTTTGATCTACAATACAAAAAAAATGTCTATTTAGCCAAGGAAATTTAGCTAGGGAAAAAATTCCTACCTACTTAACGAAGGATTAGCTAAAGAATAACAAGTGATTTTTGATTTTACATTAAATTAACATTTTGAAATGGTTTAGTGACGGGTTAGCGGTGGAAATGTTGGAATGAAAATTTTTCATCGCTAAAATTATAGTGGATATTTCGTGCAAAGAAATGTGGGAACTTTAGTGATGGACTTTGCGACGGAATTTCCCTAGCTAATTAAAATGAGACAAAATCTCTCGCTAAATAATTATTTAAATTTATCTTTTTATGATTTAATATATAGTTGGAAGTGTTAATTCCTTAAATGTTTATTTTCTCAAAATATATGCATTTAGCTATGAATTTTTCTTTAGCTATTTGGACTAGTGATAATTTCCATCGCTAATCTTTAATGATATTTTTTAAAGCATTATTTATTTTAATATTTATATAATTTTCTATATTAAAGGTATGTCTTGGTTTATAGATGAGCGATCCTTGAAAGACAATCTCCTCATATAATAATAAAAATATGTTATTATAAATTAAAAATTTAATAAATATATAAATACAAATAGAAATTTATATTAAATATGACTAAAATAACTATATTTTGATTATTTAATTTATTAAAAATTATAATTAATTTTTTTTGAAATATTTATTTATGATATTTAAAATTTTTTATTAAAAAACATTATTTAATTTATTATAATATTATAATATATTTTTAATATATTTTAAATTATAAATAAACATAAATAAAAATTATTACTAACAAAATACTAAACCAAAAAATTGTTTAATTAAATAAAAAAATTTATAAAAAAATAAGGATAAATGAATAAACAAGTAAATATTTATACAAATAAAATTAAAAAATAATATTTCTATGATGGTAGGAATTTTTTAAAAATATAATGACAAAAAGATTTGAAAATTTTGATTTATAAAAAAATTTTCAAAATTTTGATAAAATTTAAAAGAAAATAAATTGATATTATATATTAATACATAGATATTTTAAATAAATCAAAAAAAATTTGATGATTTAAAAAATAAATAGTTTAGTGTGGTTATGTAATGAACACTTCAAAGATTAAAATATACAATGACTAAAAGATTCAAATTTTATGCCTTTATAATTATTTCATATTATATTAATAAATTATAAATTGAATTCTTATAAATTTATAACCATATTATATATATATATATATATGAATACTTTATTATTATATAATATTATTTTATTTATTTATGAAATAATATCATTTATGGTTAATAAAAATCTATTTCATTTATTTTATTTAAATTATTTATTTTTTATAATTTTTGTTTACTCTTATTTTTTTGCATCTTTATTTTCTATATATTTACATCTAGTTTAGTATTTATATATAGTTTCCTTGAAAAAAAATGCAAAGGCATTATGCACTTATCATTTTTTCTATCTTTCAACGACGAAGAGAGGAGAAGCGAAACATGACTACTAGAGCAACCTACAAAATTTACCTCTTCTTGTTACTAAGTAAAATTATCATCGTTCTTCTCCTTTGGATGCTATATCCATATCTCTTTCTCTCTTAATTTGATTACCACTAGTAGATTTTCATTTTTATAGAAAACTCGGGTATAATTTATTTCTCCCAATTTTCATTTTTTTTCTTCTATTTTCATATCACTTATATAATTTTGACTCTACACCATTAATTAAACAATAAATGGTCAGTGTAAACTTTTTTATTTTATTTTTTAAATTTTTAGGTTTTTATTTATTTAAAAACTAAATGTTTGCATATTGTTTTTCCTTCTGTAACTTATGAAAATAAATAATGCTTGATGTTTTCTGCTTTTGTAACTTAAGAAAAAACAAACTTAATGTTTATAAGTTCTATTTTTGGTGTCTCCAAAAATATTATAAATAGATAACATTAAATATAATCTTATATATATTTATATAATCATATGACATTATATATAAATAGCTATACATATGTTTATATAAACATATAATTCTATATATAAATATTTATACATATGTATTAATGTTTATAAATATCTATAGAACATTTACATAAAACTATCCATTTTTATAATTTTTTATATATCAATTATATAACATATAAAATGTTTATACATTTTTGTAAACATTTATATAACATTTTAATTTTTATTTAAATATATAATATTTATAAAGGTTATATAAATGTGATATATATACTATATAATATTAATAAAAGTATTACATATATAAAATTATATATATGTAACATTTATAAAAATATTGTAAACACAAATATTATATCTAAACACTTGTATAATTATATAATCATATGCCATTATAAATAAATATATTTATAACTATATTTATAATTATGTAAACTATTTTTATAATTATATTTATAACTATACATAACTATTATTTAACTATATAATAATTTATAGCTATATGTATAATTCTATATAAATATATTTCTAACAAAATATACTATATATATAATAATATATACCTATATATAATTGTATATTACTAAATGTATAACTACAAAAACATTATATATAATTATATCTTTATCTACATACATATTTATAACTATATGTGTATAATTATATATAAATATTTGTATAACTATGTAACACTATATAATTTAATATAATTATATTTGTAACTATATATACATATATGTATTCATATAATTAAATTTAAATATTTGTTTAAAACTTTGTATGAAAATATATCTATAACTACTTATAACTAATAACTATATATATAACTATATATACACTATATAATTTTATTTCTAACAAGTAGTTATAACTACTTATAACTACTTGTATGAATATATCTATCTATAACTATATGTTTAACTATATATAACTCTATTTTTAACTATATATACTATATGTATAAGAACATATAACTATAAATAATTGTCTTTTACTAAATGTATAACTAAAAAAATATTATACATAGCTATATTTAAATATATAATTAACAACATATATTTAATAGATATCTTTATATATTAGTATATATAAATATATTTTACTATATCTATACCTATAGATAACTATCTGTACATATATATAAAATTATATGAAATAATATATATGCTGACATATATAAATATAAGTATAACTACATGTATAACTATATGTATAAACACATGTAATTTTATTTATAATTACATGCATAACAACATACAACATTATGTTTAACTACTTGTGTATAACAATATATAACTATTTGTATAAATATGTAAAACTTTATATAATTAAATATAACTATAATTGTAACTATGTATACATATATGTATACATATATATAAATCTATATAGTTGTTTATAACTTTGTATACATTTATGTATAACTACATAAAACTACTTGTATGAATATATCTATATATAACTATATGTTTAACAATATATAACTCTATTTTTAATTATATATATAGGTATAAAAACATATAACTATAACTACTTGTTTTTGACTAAATGTATAACTAAAAAAACATTATACATAACTATATATAAATATATAATTAACAACATTTATTTAATATACATTTTTATATATTAGTATATAAAAATGTATTTTACTATATATATACCTATAGATAACTATATGTACACATATATAAAATTAAATGAAAAAATATATATACCTACATGTGTAAATATAAGTATAACTATATGTGTAACTATATGTATACCCACATGTAATTTTATTTATAATTACATGTATAACAACATACAACATTATTTTTAACTTCATGTGTATAACTATATATAAATATTTGTATAACTATGTAACATTATATATAATTAAATATAACTATATTTGTAACTATGTTTACATATATGTATACATATTTGTAAATCCTATATATTTGTTTATAATTTTGTATACATTTATATATAAATACATATAACTACTTGTATGAATATATCTATATATAACTATATGTTTAACTATATATAACTTTATTTTTAACTATATATACTATAGGTATAAGAACATAAACTATAAATAATTGTATTTGCCTAAATGTATAACTAAAAAAACATTATACATAACTATATATAAATATATAATTAAAAACATATATTTAATATACATTTTTATATATTAGTATATAAAAATGTATTTTACTATATCTATACCTATAGATAACTATATGTACACATATATAAAATTATATAAAAAAATATATATGCCTAGATGTATAAATATAAGTATAACTATATGTGTAACTATATGTATAACCATATATAACTATATTTATAATTACTGTATAACAACATACAACATTATGTTTAACTATATGTGTATAACTATTTATATATATTTGTATAACTATATAAAACTCTATATAATTAAATATAACTAAATGAGGCATGATTTTTAATACTAACAATTTTTTTGTAGCTTATGGAGATTGAACTTACAACCTCCAAAGAGGCTCACATCTATCTCAAGAATTAGTGTATCTAGCCTTTGGGTTTTGATGTGTGAATATATATATATATAATTTATATATAATAATAATAATAATATTTATATATTGTTTTTTGTGTGTAGATAAATATATTTTATTGAAAACATGTGGAATAATGTTAAAAAATATTGATTAATATTTAAGATCTGTTAAATACATTAATTAAATTGAGACATTAATATTAACAAACATATCAACCATCATTGAACTTAATTGAATTTTAATTGTAACTATTTATTCATATTAAAAAATGTGTCAGATTAAAAAAAATTGTAATAAATAAAATTAAATATAAATCATCAATATATATGAAATACATTTTTATATCTTTAGAATGCATCAAAACACTTTGTTTTTGTAATTCTAATTGAATTTTGAGTATTATCTTGAGAGTTGTTAAAATATTATCATATGTTTATTAAATAATTATTGTAATGCATTAAAATACAACAACAATATTATTTTATCAATTTTTATAGTCTCCAATTAAAATTAAATAAAGTTGAACATTTTTATTTTGACCATCCACAAGATCATTGTAACTGCTAAGGGTGTGTTTTGATTTTGCTATTTGTTATTTGGAAATTCTTCTTCTACATTAACTATTATCGTATATTTTATTTTCCATTGAAATTATATAGTAGATATTTGTGTCTGAATGTTATCTTGTAAAGTGAAGTTATTACCACAAGTATATATATATGATCGATGATCCTCCTCATGCACTTAATTTTAATCTTGATGTTCGTAGTAAATCATTACAAGTACTAAAACCATTAATCACCTGTATATAAGTCATTGTTATATCTATAATTTTTACTAATTTAATAATTTTGCATCCTTCGTATTGATTAGGTATTAATTGATGTGTATGTAAGTTTTAATTAACAAACTATCTTTTGATTGTAGTTTTCTACAAATAATGTTAATGTTAATGTCTATAATTTTTTGTATATCTAATCAGTTTAAATTTGTAAGACTAGGAATCTATAATTGTAGTTTGCTTCACATCTATGTTTTCTAGTTGAATATTTTGTATGTTTTGTTTTCAATTCCAAATATGTTTTTGTTCATGTCTGCATTCTTCATTAATTCATTTATCAAGAGTTCTTGGAATTGGATCTCGATTCCATTAATTTATTCTTACTTTTTTATTTTAATATTCAAAGATTGAGTAGAATCACAATAAAAATTGTGTTATTTGTTCTACATTGAGACGTGAGAAGCTTACTCCTTCAAAATTTCAATTTATTTATTTTTAGCTTTCTTTTCTTGACCATTCATGTATTTTTCTCCCTTCATCGAGTAATAGTGTGATATCTATTTATCTTAAACATGCTAAAAAATGCATTATCTATTAATGCAGATTTTGCTAACGCATTATCTCGATATTTACAATATTTAATCTTTAAATAATCATCCATAAGTAATAGTATTTAATTATTAGCATATTTTGAAGTAATTATATGTTTCATTCAAAATAATTATTGAGCATTAATTTTTGTAAATAAAACAAGGCAAAATGAGTTCAAATCGTCAGTAGATGTACAAAAGGTTTATTAATGGAATTTTGAATCAAGAATTTTTGAGTCAGCTTGAAACTTTCATCAACTTTGCATGTAGTCAATTGAGATGGATAGATGTAGAAAAAAATTAAATGTCCATATAATAACTGGAAGTGTCAGGATATCCCTTTTTGTGGTGTAAACACTATATGATACCATTTGGCTAAATATGGCTTTGAACCAAATTATTTTATTTGGATTTATCTTGGGGAAAGTACAATGACTATGAATATTGACCAAAATATGGGTACTGAATCATTTGTATGTGGTGAAGAAGTATCAAACAAGTACCATAGAATAGTCATGGAAGCTGCTGGTGCTGACTTCAATATGGACATGAGACACACGAATAAATTTGATACAGAGCCTTCAAACACTATCATGGTCCTTCCTATGGATGGGTTCCATCTTTACCAATCTCTGTTGATTCAAAAGAAGGTTGAACTATTATTATCTATATTATTTATGAAATATTTTATTTTTTTACTCTTTCTTTCTCTCTAAACATCATTGCTGGCCATGCTTTAGATATTTATTAAAGTTGTATGCCTATCAACTCAGATTCATGTTGTTCATATCTATAATTACTGTTTTTATATATCTGTGAATGTGTATTGTTTTAATGAAGTACATATTATTTTTTTGGAGTGCATATTGAATTTTTTCCATCAATGAATGTGTATGAAAATGTACTATTCTACAATTATATTGTCATATACAACGAAGTAATGGTGCTTGCTTCGAACCAGAGAATAACCATATGCCAACATAAACTATAGGGTTGATGGACTAACACAATGAAGCTAAGCTTTCAAAATAATTGGTACAAGCACATGAAGAGGAGAAGAAATTTTCTAAGAAAACCACAAGGGAGCATGGTGTTGCAGGGAGTGGAGGGGCAGAGCAGCCCCTTTATAAGCCATGGGATCGATAGATAGTTCTAGTTGCAAGAAAGTAGGGTGTGAATTTTGATGCAACAAGCCTGGCTCATGGCTTGCTTTCTAGGTTTTCTTCTAAGAGTTTTTAGATATAATTTCAAAAATTTAAATAATATTCACATTTTCAAATTAATGTTTTGTGCCTTCTTTGGGAAGTAAAATGAGATAATACTTTACATGCTATTCTATATCTATATCTATACCTGGTTTTCTATTTCTATAAGACATCCATAAATACTGTAGTTTATATGTATATATACTATAGTATATATGTACATTAAATACTATAGTATATATGTATATATATACTCAGTATATGTACATATACACTGTAGTATTTAATGTAGATATATACTACAAAAAATATCTTATTGATGAGCACGATGTTTATGATATTGCTTATGTTTTGTTGGGTGTCATCTTTTCTACTTTATAAATTGATATGTTGTTCTATTGAACCTATAGGAGCAATATATGTACAAGATAAAGAAATATAAGATGATAGGAAAATAGTGTGTATGCGTGTGTGTGCACGTGCGTGTTTGGACACATATAGTTATACTATATTCTATTGCATGCAAGTATATTGCATATATACATGCTTATGAATTTTTAAGTAAATTCAGAGAAATATCTGATGCATACGTGCATGATAGCACTGTTAATTAATTTTTTTATTGCTGAATGTTGTAGACCATTTCTGTTAATCACAAGCCTTTTCTTAACAACTTGACTTGGAAGACGGTCATTATAAAACTCAAGTGGGGAATGGAATACAAGGGTGAGCTAAATTGTGTTCTTTTCTTATGCATTGCATTTTTTTTCTAATTTTATTTTCTTTGGTTTCTTTAAGGTTTCCTTGCTTTGGTAGATTTCTATATGAACCTACAAGTGTACAAAAAATCAATACCACGCAGCTTGTTATTTTAACTACCATTTCCCATTTGTTTGACACTTTCAACTTTCTTATAATTAACAATGAACTGATAGGTGAAGCTCAGCAACACAGAAGAATATGTTGATGGGTAGTTCACTAGAAATCATGGAAAATCTTGATTTGCTAATTTAAAGATAAGCTCATAACTATCTCGTTGTGTGAAATTTCTAGCAAATGGCAGTTGATGTTGCATGAGCTAGTCTATCTGGTTATCGGCAGCATTGTGTTGTGTTCTTTATTGGTTTGTAAATATAGTATGTTATGCTCCATGTGCAGGTATAACAATATTCTCTAACTACATGGAGTACTTGAGGACAAAGAACTAGAAGATGCTGACCATGCCTGAGAGACCTATATGTGTATTTTTTAAGCCCTAGATTATTTTCTTCTATTATCTTTGATGGAATCTGTAGCTGCATGAAAGTACATGTGTGTGTGTGTTTACACACACACACACAAGCACATAAATACATGCACAAGTATACATATATACATTCAACAGACGCAAGGTTAAATAAAATGCTATTGGAAGAGCAGCTAGATACAAAAAGGGCATTGGCAGATAAAAGGAAGGAGTTGGAGGTGGAGAGAAATTGTAGCCTAGAACTAAAGGAATCAATGAAGATGGCCATGAAGATGGCCATGAAGGGACATGCTTTGGTGCTTGAGCAGTATGCAGATTTTGAGGAGCTGGGGGAGAGAAAGCAACGTCAATTTTATGGAGAAAATATACTTTGTGCATAGTCATTAGATACATTGATGAAATATAAAATATAATCATGTTTTGTTATTTTTCTGTTTTAGCTATGTAACATATTGTATTAGAATATTTTATTAACTGATTTTATTTTTTTAATTAAAATTAATTGTTTATAGATTTTGTTTGTATTAAATTTAATATACAAATTTAAAAATATGTAATTAAATTTTATGTAAATAATTAAAAATGTGAAAATAATTCTGGAATTAAAATAGCTAGAGATCTTTTCCTCGCTAATTTAGGTAGGAAATTTTCCCTCTCTAATTTTGCTAGAGATTTTTCCCAAACTAGTTTTTCTAGGGAATATTCCTTAGCTATTAGGTATTACTTGTAGTCCTATCTATCTGTCTATCCAATTTTCTATCTATCTTTCTATATATCTATTTATCTATTTGTCTATATGTCTATATGTCTATATGTCTATCTGTATATCTATCTATTTGTTTATTTATCAATATCTCTATTTGTCAATTTATTAAATTGTCTATCTGGCTATGTCGTTCAATCAATCAATATATGAATCAATCTATCTATTTATCTATCTATCAATCTGTCTATCTTTTTATCTATCTTTCTTACTAACTAACTAACTATCTATCTTTCTATTTTTTATCTATCTATCATTATATTTATCTAGTTGTCTTTCTATTTATCTAACTATCTTTCTTTAAGTTTATCTAACTATCTAAATTTTTATTTATCAATCTATATGTTGATCTATCCATCTTTTTATCTATCTACCTCTTTAAATGTCTAATTGTTTTTTTGTCTATCAGTTTATCATTCAATCTATCTATATTTCTATCTATATATCTATCTTTCTATATATCCATCGATCTAACTATCTACTAATCTATATATTTTGTTTTTTTTTGTATATCTTTCAATCTATATATCTATCTATCTATTTGTCTATCTCTCTATATATCTTCCTATCTATCTATTTGAACTAGTATATATTTATATTTGAGTATCTGTAGATCTTTTGATTTTTCTATCTATTTATCCATGTTTCTATCTATCTATCTATATGTATGTCCATCTTTCTATATGTCTATTTATATATCTACCTATTTATCAGCATATATTCTTATCTATATATCTCTCTATTTGTTTATCTAACTATAAGTCTCTTTCTATTTATCTATCCATCTATCTATCTTTCTATTTATCTGTTTATCTATCTATCTATCATTCTATCTATCTATTTACATATCTATATATCTTTTTATCTATCTATTTGTCTAATTATATATATATATATATATATATATATATTAATATATATCTGTCTATCTATTTCTATATATATCTATCTATCTATCTCTATGGCTATATTGTTATCTATCTATCTATCTAATTGTCTATCGCTCTATCTATCTATCTATGTCTCTATCTATCTATCTATCTATCTATCTGTCAATCTGTCTGTCTGTCTATCTGTCTAGCTAACTATAAATCAATCAATCTATCAATCTATCTATTTATCTATCTATTTATCTATATGTCTATTAGCTAACTGTGTATATATCTATCTGTCTATCTATCTCTATATCAATATATCTATCTATATATCTATCTATCTATCTATCTATCTATCTGAATGTCTATTTATTTATCAATCTATCTATTTATCTAAATGATTATATGTCTATCTATCTTTATTTGTATCTATCTAACTATCTATCTTTCTATATGCCTAATTGTCTATCTTGTAATCTATCTATCTATCTATCTTATTGTCTTTCTTTTAATTTATTAGACGATAAGTAAATCTATGTATTTATGTATCTATCTATATATCTATGTAACTATCAATCTATCTTCTTGTCTCTCAGACTATTTGTCTATATGACTATCAGAATATTTGTCAATATATCTATCTTTCTATTAGTCAATCAGTCTATTTATCTATTTGTCTATCTATCATCTATCTATCTGTCTTGCTATCTAATTATCTATCTATCTATGTATCTATTTTTCTATCTATCTTTTTATATATCTATATATTTATTTTTCTAACTATCTAACTATCTATCTATTTATATGCATTTCTAACTACCTGTCTATCTTTCAATCTATATTTTTAATTATCTTATTGTCTTTCTATCTATCAGGCTATCTATTTATCTATGTTCCTATCTATCTATCTATATTTATACCTATCTATCTATATATATGTCTATCTAGCTATCTATCTATCTATTTATTTATCTATCTATATAACATTTTATCTATCTGTCTATATATATATATATATATATATATATATATTTCTATCTGTCTATCTACCTATATTCCTATCTGCTAATCTATCATTTTGTCTGCCAATTTATCTAACTATTTGTCTATCTGTCTATCTATCTATCCGACTATTTATCTATCTATCTATCTATCTATTTATTTTTCTCTTTCTACTTGTCTATCTATCTCTCAATTTATATAACTATTTGTATATTTGTCTATCTATATATTTGTCTACCTATATATATATCTATCTATTTGTCTATCTGTATATCTAGCTACCTGTCTATTTTTCTATTTGTCTATCTATCTATCTATCTGTATATCTATATTTCTATCTTTCAATCTATCTATTTGTTTATCTATATATCTTTTTATATGCCTATATGTCTTTCTACCAATATGTCTATTTGTCTATCTATCTGGCTATCTCTCTGTTTCATTATATCTATCTATCTATGTGACTATGTAACAATGTGGTATGTGTATATGTATCTATGTGTATATTTTCTTTATCTTTCTATTTATCTATCTGCCTATCTATATATCTATCTATCTTTTATCTTCCTATCTAACTAACTATCTATCTATATGTAAATTTGTCTATCTGTCTATCTATCTATGTTTATATTTATCTTTTTATCTACTTATCTATATGTATATCTACTTATTTGTATATCAGTCGATCTCTCTATTTGTCTATTTGTCTATCTATCTATATTTGTAACTATCTATCTATCTATTTATCCATGTGTCAATTTGCCTATCTATCTATTTTTCTATTTGTTTTTTCTCTCTCTCTAATTTTTTATCAGACTATCACTATTAAAATTCACCATATTATCGACCAATTATTTGGTTGGAAATTTTTTGTTTTTTGGTCGATAAAGCTAATACCAACAATTTATTGATCAAAATATTTGGTTACAATTTTTCTCGTCCCTAAATTTTTTATTGACAAAAAATTAGTGAGTCGGGAAATTACAAGCCATTTATCGATCCTCTGCCGACAAAGATTTATCGACTATAATATGATAATTTACCAACCGAATAAATAAGGTTAGAACATGGTCTCGAATTGGTCGGTAATTATCGATAATTTGGAGAGCATTTACCTACAAACAAAATCCGATGATATTTCGACTATTTTTCGACCAAAAGAATTAGGTCGGTAAATAGTCTCCAAATGGTCGGTAATTACCAACAATTTACAGAAAATTTACCTACAAATAATATCCGATGATATTTCGACCATTTTCCAACCAAAAGCATTAGGTCGGTAAATGGTCACAAAATGATCAGTAAAAGCCTAAAAAATTGGGACAAAAAAACTGGCCAAAATCTTTTAAAATCATTGGTCAGTGATTGATCTCCAAAAGAATTACCGATCATTTAGTGACCTTTTACCCACCATTGATATTAAAAACTTTTGGTCAGTTTGATCGTAATTCGGTCGGAAATTACCGACCTAATTTTTTTTTGTAGTATTTCTTTAGTTGCTACAGAAACTGGAACATAAAACAAAAAAAAACAATCATTTTGCTTCCAGTTTTGATTCAGCTTCTACAGAAACATTTACAGATAAAACAACAAAATAAAAATCCAATTAACACTTCATGCAAGGGCATCAGAAGGGTGACACATCTTACCATCCTCCATATGATGCTCTGAATGCTACCTCATTTCATTAGCTATTGTAGTTGATGCATACAATCTCTACAACCTAGGTGTTATTGGAATATAGTGCATGTTATTATGCAGCACCTTCAACTTACGTATATACAATCTATTTCACGAGCTCCTAACCTTTTGCTTATACCGAGCATGTCCATATATTATGCAACTATTAAGGTCACTGTCATCACCCCAATACATCATACAGTTGTTCACACAGCAATGAATGACCTGTACGGGTAATCCCAAGCTTCTAACTAACTTCTTCATGTTGTAGAAATCCAATGGCATCAGATTATATTTTGGCAACAATTCTTGAATGAATTTAACATATCATCAAACCATGCATGCGAACACCTATGTATGCATTTATTTTTAACATCCTCACAGCTCCAGAAAGTTGAGTATGCTTAGAATTTTCCTCATATAGAGGTTTGTCTCCAGCTCAAATCATATCATAGAAATTTTTTTCATCGGCATTTGGTTCCTCATTCGGGTTGAATTCATGACCCACAACATCAAAACCCATTTTATGGTATGTAGTGTGATTAATAATATCTAAGACCATCTGATCAAATTCACTTACTGATACCCATATTGAATTGAAACACCTCTGGTGGACTTGCTTCTCACCATGGTCTATCCCAACATAGTAAGCTGCCACAAAACCATTTCTATACAAATTCATCTTCATAGTCTCAAAATTCAAAAACTTATTATTCTGACATTTAACTAAAGTGCAAGGACACCTTATATATGTACCACCATTCACATACCCAGGATGTTTCAGAGCAATCTCAAAAAGTTCATTTACTTTATCCCCCCATTCATTAGAGAATATTCCATTTATAATTCGACCCTTGTACTTCCATTCACGATCGTCTTCCATAACTAGTTAGCAAAAATCATTTTATTTAACAAAAGCAAATTTTTTTAAGTATAGTTATATATAATTATATAGAGATTTATTTAGATATATAAATATTTATATATAGTTATACACATATAGTTTAACATAATATTGTATGTTGTTATACATTTAATTATAAATATAGTTACATTGGTTATACATATAGGTACACATATCAGGTAAACATATATTTATACATGTAGGTTTATATATTTGTTCATTTAATTTTATATATTTATACATATAGTAATGTACAGGTATACATTACTATAATACTTTTTTATATATTACTATATACAAATATATGTTAAAAATAAGCTGGAAATTTAATATTTAAATCTAATTATGCATAAAACTTTTAAAGATATACACATTGTAAGATAAAATTATTTATAGTTATATAAAATTTTACATATAATATATATAGTTTTAAATATGTATATATAATTAAACATATAGTTATATATAGATATATTCATACAAGTAGTTATAAGTAGGTATACATAAATATAAACAACATTATAAAAAATATTTTTCGTTAATTATATTAATACATAAATGTATATATAGTTACAAATATAGTTATATATTATTATATAGATATTTATTTAGTCATACAAATATTTATATATAGTTATACCCATATAGTTTAAAATAATGTTGTATGTTGTTATGCAAGTAATTATAAATATAGTTACATATGGTTATACATATAGTTACCCATATAGTTAAACGTATATATATACATGTATGTTTATATATTTGTTAATTTAATTTTATATATTTATACATATAGTTATGTATAGGTATAGATATAATAAAATACTTTTTTATATACTACTAAATACAAATAGAGTTTAAATATAAGTTGTAAATTTAATATTTAAATATAATTACGCACAAAACTTTTAAAGATATACACATTATAAATATAATTATTTATAGTTATATATTATTTTACATATAATATATATAGTTATAAATAGTTATATATAATAAAATATATAGTTATATATAGATATATTCATACAAGTAGTTATCAGTGGGTATACATAAATATAAACAATGTTATAAAAAAATATTTTTCTTTAATTATATTAATACATAAATGTATATATAGTTACAAATATAGTTATATATAATTATATAGACATTTATTTAGTTATACAAATATTTATATATAGTATATTCATACAAGTCGTGATAAGTAGTTAACATAAATATATACAATGTTATAAACAAATATTTTAATTTAATTATATGAATACATATATGTATATATAGTTACAAATATAGTATTATTTAATTATATAGAGTGTTACATATTTATACAAATATTTATATATAGTTATACACATATAGGTATAAATATGTATGTAGTTAAAGATATAATTATAAATAACATTTATATAGGTATCCATTTAGTAAAATATAATTATATATAGTTATATATTAGTATACATATAATATATTTTTTAGAAATTTAGTTATATAGAATTATACATATAGTTATACATTATTATATAGATACAAATTAGTTATTAAAAGTTAAATATATAGTTATAAAAGTATTTAACTTTATTATAAATAATTTTACATAAAATGGCATATGATTATATAATTAAACATGTGTATCTATATAATATTTGTGAATAGAATATTTTTATAAATGTTACTTAAATATTATTATATTTATATGTAATACTTTTATAAATAATATATAGTATATATATCACATTTATATAAACATTACAAATATTCAATATTTATATAAAAAAATAATATGTAATATAAATATATCCAAAATTGTAATAATCATTTAATATAACATAATTGTTATATAAGAAAATATATAATCGATAGTTTAATGCAAGTTTTGTATAGATATTTATAAATATTAATATATATTTATATATAAATTATATGTTTATATAACATATCAATGTGTATTTATAATATAATATGTTTATATATATATATATATATATATTAAAGTATAGACAATTATACATAATATCATTCGATTACATAAATCTATAAAATTATATATATACTGTTATAGACATTAATTAAGATTAACATTAAAATAATAGTTTGATTTAACATAAATCATAATATTTATTAAAGTATAGACATTTATACATAATGTTATATGATTATATAAATATAAACCATTAATATAAAGATTATTCGGATGCAAACATCATGAAATTGAAATCAAAATCACTAAAATCCTAAAAATATAAACAGTAGATGAACAAATTTTAAAAAAATGAAAAATTATAGTTTAATTAATTGTGTAGAGTCAAAATCATGTTAGGTTTAATAAAATGAAGCAAAAATAAAAAATTAGGAGGAGAAAAAAAACTAATACTTGAATATACTGAAAAATGAAATTCTGAATGTCTATGTATAATTCATATAGACGCAGATATGTATAAGTAATTTGAAGGAGAATAACAAAGAAAAGCTTACCTAGATTTAGAAGAAATATCAAATTTTTGCAATTACCTTCTTACAATAGGTTCTGATTCGAAAAAAAATGATAGAGTTTCGATAATTCTAGGTTATAATGACTTAGCAAATGATTTTCAAATAAAAAAAATTAAAACATTGAATTACAAAAATTATGGTCAGCAAAAGGTCGGTGAGGACAAATTTATAAGTATTTGGAAGTCGAATATACTGACCAATTTTAATGGTAATATGTTTTTGGTTGTTAAATGGTAGGTAATTAGTCGGTAATTTCTATTTGCTATTTACATCATAATTTACAGACCAATTTCCGACCAAAAACATTTTGGTCGGGAGGTATGGTTGGTATTCCATCATGAATTGGTCAAAATTATCGACCTAAATATTTGATCGGTAGTTTGGTCGGTATTTATGATGTTATAAATATATTGGATAACCACTTTACCGACTATTTTTAATGATTATATATTTTTGGTCGTTAAATAGTTGGTAATCTTTTGGAAATTTTTTTTGCTAATTCCCTCCTAATTTACATATCATATTCCCAACAAAATATTTTTGGTCGGTAATATATCAGTAGTTGGTCGGGAATTTGGTGGGAAGTATTTTTTTTCGATGCGCCTATTTGGATCTCTAAATTGATTAGTACTTACCGACCTATATATTTGGTCGGTAAATGGTCGGTATGTTCGAAGCCATTAATAATTTGAAAAAATAGTATACCGATGAATTATAATGATAGGTTGTGAAATGGTCGGTAATATATTCGATAACAACTCTAAAGACTAATTTCCGACCAAAAATATTTGGTCGGTAATTATGGTTGGTATTTTGTCACAAATTTGGTCAGTAGAATTTTTATTTTCGAACCCTTTTTTGGTTGCAATCTGGTCATGTTTTGGATAGCAATTACTGACCAAATTTTTTGGTCAGTATTTCTATCAATATTATCATAATTTTTAGTAGTCATATCAGTCTATCTATCTATTTGTCTATATGTTTATTGTCTATCTATCTATCTATCTATCTATCTCTGTCTATATCTCTATCTATCAGTCAATCAATCTATCTTTATTTTTTTCTGTCTCTCTGACTATCTCTCTCTCTCTTTTATCTTTTAGTATATAAGTCTATTAGTCTTTGGGTCTATCTATCTATCTTTCTATCTATCTGTCTATCTGTGTACCTATCTATTATCTAACTATCTATCTGTTAATTTGTCTATGTATTTATTTATCTATCTATCTATCTATCTATCTACCCATCTATCTGATTATTTATTGATCTGTCTATCTATATATCTTTCTATCTAACTATCTATTTATATATTCGTGTTTCTATGTATCTATCTATATGTCTATTTGTCTATCTATATATTTGTGTATCTATCTATCTATCTATCTATTTGTATATCTACCAATCTATCTATCTATCAATTTGTTAATCTATATATCTGTCTATCTATTTATCTGTGTATTTAAAGATTTTTCTATTTATCTATCCATCTATTTGTCTATCCATCTATTTATCTATCTATCTATTTATGTTTGTGTGTATCAATCTACATCTCTTTCTATCTATCTATCTATTTATCTAAATACCTTTTATCTATTTATATATTTATTGATTTGTCAATCAATCTGTCTATCTATCATTCTATCTATTTGTTTATCTAAATATCTATTTACTTGTCTATCAATTTATCTATCTATCTATCTTTCGATTTGTCTATCTATCATTATGTCAATTAATCTATCTATCTATTTATATGACTATGTGCCTATTTATCTATGTATCAATATATCTATTTGTCTATTTATCTATTTTTCAATCTATCTATCTGTATATTTAATTATCTATTTATCTAATTATCTATTTAGCTATCTATCTAATTATCTAAGTAACTATCTATCTGTATGTATGTATATAAAGTTATCTATCAATCTATCTATCTATGTATCTCTTTGTCTATTTTTATATCTATCTATTTATATATCTACCTAGCTATCTATCTATCTATAAACCTAGCTATCTAGCTATCTATATATCTATAGATCTACCTATATATCTATCTAATTATCTACAATCTCACTCTCTATCTAACTATATATCTATCTATCTATATATCTATCTATGTGTCTATAAATTTATTTGCATTTAGGTCTATATATATATATATGTATGTATCTAAATAACTATCTATTTATATCTATTATCTATCTATTTATCTTTCTTTCTTTCTTTATTCGACTATCTATCTATCTATCTATCTATCTATCTACCTATCTATCTATTTATCTTTCTATATATATATATATATATATATCTATATCTATATGATCTATCTGTCTATCTATCTATCTTTCTATCTATCTATCTATCTATTTATCTATATATCTATCTATTTATGTATATATATATATATATATAATTCTATCTATCTCTCAATTTATCTATATATATTTCTATCTATCTGTCTATTCATCTATCTATCTATATCTATCTATCTATCTACCTATAAACATATCTAGCTATTTATATATCTATCTATATGTCTATCTATCTGTGTACGTATCTATATGTCTATCTATCTATTAGTCTGTTTATTTTGTTGTCTTCTTTCTATATATATATATATATATATCTTTCTATCTATCTATTTATCTAACTATCTATCTATCTATTAGAATATCAATCAATCTATCTATCTATCTATCTATGTATCTATCTATCTATCTATCTATCTATCTTTCTATCTATCTATCTATCTATCTACTATCTATCTATTTATCTATATATATATTTCTATCTATCTATCTATTTATATATTTTTCTATCATCTATCTATTTATACGTCAATCAATTAATCAATCAATCTATCTGTCTATCTATTTATCTAGATATCTATCTATCTATCTACCTATATATCTATCTACCAATCTACATATCAACCTATCAATATATCTATCTATTTTTTATATATCTATCTATATATCTATCTATATATATTTTTATTTATCTACCTATCTATCTGTCTTTCTATTTGTCTATATGTCAGTCTATCTAGTTGTCTATCTAATATATATATATATATATATATATATATATATATATATATATATATATATATATATATCAATCTGTCTACCTATGTAATTGTATGTATATCTAGTTGTCTATATATATTTAAATCTATCTATCTATTTGTCTGTCTATCTATATATCTATCTATCTAACTATATATCTATCTATCTAACTATATATCTATCTATCTATCTATCTATATTTCTTTCTTTCTATCTATTATCATTTTATATATCAATCTATCTTTCTTTCATTCATTATATCAATCTTTCTATATATCTATCTAATTATCAATTTAATTATCTATTTATTTATTTGTATGTATGTCTGTCTGTCTATGTATGTATCTATCTATTTGTATGCCTATCTATCTATCTATCTATCTATTTATATATCTATATGTCTATCTATCTATCTATCTATCAATCTACCTATCTACCTATCATTCTAACAATCAATCAATTTATCTATCTATCTATCTATCTATCTATCTATCTCACTCTCTCTATTTATATCTATATGTCAGTCTATTTATCCATCTATGTATCTATCTAACTATATATAATTATGTTTGTGTATCTAGTTGTCTATCTATCTATCAATATATATATATATATATATATTCCTTTGTGTTTATCTGTCCATCTTTCAATATATCTTTTTAATTATATATCTATCTATCTGTTTGTTTATCTAGCTAAATAAATTTAGCGACGAAAAAATCATTTGCTAAAATAAAGATTTCCTTGCTAAATTAGCTAGGGAATTTTCCCTTGCTAATTTAACATAGGAATTTTCCCTAGCTATTTTAATTTCAAAACTATTTTCAAAATTTAATTTTATTTAAACTTTTTTATTTAAATAATTTAATATTTTTATATCAAATTGAATAAAAAATGAAACTATAAATAATTTATAATAAACGAAAAAATAACAAAATTTTATTACATCTTATTCATCATTATATCTACCGATAGTGCATAAAGTATATTATATCCATTCATTGACATTTCTTTCTCTCCCTCTGCTCCTCCGATCACCATATTTCTACTGTGACAAAGCTGTCCGAGTATCGGCTCGTAATGTCAAGTGAAAAATCTCATCACTTATATAAGCTTTGTATGAGGAACAATGCGGTATAATATCTGCTGTATATGTAATTTGTTTTTTACTTAATAATATGTTTTAATATTTTCATGTAAGTGTAGGAAAGAAAATATTAAAAGCCCGGGGATGCAGCAGTAGCACAATAACGGAGGTCCCGCTGTCTGGTCAGTGGACCGAAATTTTTGGAGCAGAGCCTGGCCCGGTCCATGATCCGACCCGCTTCCGTTAAATGAACTGGCTGTTTATTTTATGTATAAAAACATGTGTATTTATTTTTTGGGTGGATGTTTTTTGACCCGGTTGAATTGTTTATCTTCGTTCTCCTCTCTCTTTGCGCGATTTCGTGATTGCCGTGCTGCATACTGTAAGACATTATTTCTTGGTTTTAATCTGTAACGCATAAGCGTTTTCTGGTGGAGGTAGCTAGTCATACTGAGCGACTAGCGAACCACGTTATTTGCTGTGTTGATTTCTCGTTTTGATTCTGTCATGGATGCTTGTGGATTGAGAATATATATTGCTTGTTTCTGTGTTGTTTCTGTGTTTTCTGTTCTTAATCTCACTACCCGTGGAAGCGCGATTGCCCAACAATTGGTATCAGAGCTTGGTTTGGCATTTTTCGATTAGGGTTTGAGATTATTCTGTACAAGCAATATTCTGTGAAATGGCTGGAACCCTAAACACCACGATTGAGAAATTCAACGGCAGAAATGGGTTTAGCATGTGGCAGATTAAAATGCGAGCGCATTTGAAAAACTTCGATATTTGTAGTCCTCTAGTTCAAGGCTTTGGTCCACACACTGCTGCTGCTCTTGGAATAACCGAGGCTGAGGCTTGGAGTCGTGAAGAGAAAGCACACTCCACCATTCTGTTGAGCTTGTCGGATGAAGTCATTACTGAGGTAGCAGATGAGGAATCTGCTGCAGGACTGTGGCTCAAGCTTGAGTCTCTGTACATGACTAAATCATTGACGAACAAGCTTCTGTTGAAGAGAAGGCTGTTCACACTGAGGATGCAAGAGGGAACCTCTTTGAAGAAGCATCTGGATGACTTGAACAACATCCTCATGGACCTTAAAGATGTGGATGCTAAGGTGGATGATGAGGATGCTGCACTTCTACTCTTGGTTTCTCTTCCTCCTTCCTATGAAAATTTTGTAGAATCTCTCATTGTGGGAAAGGAGGAGATCACACTAGAGGATGTTTGGGCTGCCCTACACTCCAGAGATATGAGGCAGAAGGCAGCGGTTGAAAGACTTGAACAACATCCTGCTGGACTGGTGGTGACAAACAGGAGGCCACAACCTATTCCATTCAAGAAGAAGGGAAATAAGATTCAGAAGAGGTCAAAGGATGGTGACATTTGTCACTACTGTAAATAGAAAGGGCATTGGAAAACTGGGTGCCCGAAGAAGAGAGCAAGGCTGGAACAGCAAGGTCAACCTAACCCCCCACCTGCTGCTGCTGTGACTTTTGATGTTCTTGATGATGGAGAAGACCTTGTGTTGGTAATCTTCACAACGATCACAAGATCAGATTCTTGGATTCTGGATACTGGTGCTTCCTTCCATATAACACTCACTTGGAGTGGTTTAGTAAATATGACAAGAAGGAAGCCAGCCATGCTGTGGTGGGGAACAACCAACCATGTAAGGTGGTTGGAATCGGCACAGTCAGACTGAAAACTTGGGATGGCCGGATTGTCTCACTTTCAAATGTGAGATATGTCCCTGAGATGATAATGAATCTTATTTCTTTCAGTGTTTTGGATGATCAGGGATATTCATTCAGTGGTAGAGAGGAAACACTGAATGTTCACCGAGGAGATGATGTTGTACTGAAGGGGCAAAAAACTAGAATGCTATACACACCGATAGGTTCCACAGTGACAGGGGCTATTGCTGTCACATCCGGAGAGCCAGCATCCGAAGACAAAGCTGAACTTACCAGACTGTGGCATATGCGGCTCGCACATATGAGAGAGAAAGGTATGAAAATTCTCTCTGATCTTAATCTTCTTGTTGGTCATAGAGTCAGTAAATTAAATTTCTGTGATCATTGTGTTTTTGGTAAGAAACATAGAACTAAGTTCGGTAAGGCCATACACTGCACAAACAGTATTTTGGATTATATCCATGCTGACTGTTGGGGCCCTTCTAGAGTCACATCTCTTGGGGGTGCTCGTTTTTATTTATGTTTAGTTGATGATTACTCCAGGATGTCCTGGGTATTCATGATGAAACATAAATCCGAGACTTTTATAAAGTTTAAGCAGTGGGTTAGCTTAGTAGAAAATCAAACACAAAAGAAGGTTAAACTGTTACGAACAGATAATGGTCTAGAATTCTGTTCGTCTGAATTTGAGGAATTCTGTAAGGACAAAGGTATTACGAGACACAAAACTATTAGGGACACTCCTCAGCAAAATGGCATTGCTGAAAGAATAAACCAAATTCTTATGGAGAGAACTAGATGTATGCTCTCTCAATCAGGCTTAGGCAAAGAGTTTTGGGTTGAAGCTGTTAATACAGCATGCCATCTGATAAATAGATCGCCACATAGTGGAATTAACTTTAAAATTCCATTTGAAGTGTGGACTGGTAAACCTGCAGATTATTCCAATCTGAAAGTGTTCGGGTGTATTGCCTACTATCATGTAAATGATGATAAGCTTGAACCTCGAGCACGCAAGGGAATATTTGTTGGTTATGGTGATGGAGTCAAAGGATTCCGTATCTGGTCACCATCTGAAAAGAGAGTTATACTTTCTAGGAGTGTTACCTTCGACGAGAGTGTCATTCTGAAACAAGTACCTAGTCCTATTCAGTTACCTGATGTTCCTCAAGCTGAACTTAAGGTGGAGCTAAAATCTGAATCTGTAGCTCCAGGAAGGATGCCTATTGTTTCTAGACAAATGATAGCTAATCATGAAAATGATGCTAAATCTGTTATTGAACCTGATCTTGAAACTGGACCTGAAGAGTCTATTCCCTACTGTATTGCAAGGGATAGACAAAGGAGGGTGAGTGCACGTCCTCCTCTGAGATTCTGCTTTTTTGAATTTGTAGGGTTTGCCCTACAAGTTGCCGAAGAGATTGATATTCTTGAACCATCCTCCTTCAGGAATACTGTTAGATGCCCTGAATTTGAGTCATGGTTAGTTGCCATGAATGAAGAAATTGAATCTCTTCATAAGAATGGTACCTGGATCATTGTACCTAAACCAAAGGGAAGAAAAATATTGTCTTGCAAATGGATTTTCAAGAAGAAAGGAGATGCCTCAATTGCTGGTGGTTTAAAGTTTAAGGGTCGTTTAGTTGCAAGAGGGTTCAATCAGAAAGAGGGTGTTGACTACAATGAGATATTCTCTCCTGTAGTTAGACATACGTCAATAAGAGTGCTTCTAGCATTAGTAGCACATTAGAATCTTGAACTTGAGTAACTAGATGTCAAAACTGCTTTTCTTCATGGAGATCTCGATGAAGAGATCTTCATGAGCTAGCCTGAGGGTTTTGAGGTATCAGGCAAGGAAACCCATGTGTGCAAGCTTCTGAAGTCCCTTTATGGACTTAAGCAGTCTCCCCGTCAGTGGTACAAAAGATTTGACTATTTCATGACTAGTCATGAATATAGTAGGTGTGACTATGACTGCTATGTTTATTTCATAAGGCACAAGGATGAGTCATATATCTACTTGCTATTGTATGTAGATGATATGCTTATTGCTGCCAGAAATAAATCTAATATTCAGGAACTAAAAGATCTCCTCAGTTCTGAATTTGATATGAAAGATCTTGGAGGAGCAAAGCAAATTTTAGGTATGGAAATATTCAGAGATAGAATTAAAAGAAAATTGTTTCTTTCACAGAAACAATATATTCAGAAACTTCTATCTAGATTTGGAATGGTTTCTAGTAAGCCTCTGTCCACACCATTTGCTTCTAACCTCCAACTAACATTAGAATGTTGTCCTCAATCTGAATCTGATAAGGAACAAATGTCTAAGGTTCCTTATTCTAGTGTTGTCGGGAGCCTCATGTATCTTATGGTAAGCACCCGAACTGATATTGCTCATGCAGTAAGTGCAGTGAGTAGGTTTATGATTAACCTTGGTCAAGAGCACTGGAAAGCTGTTAAGAGGATACTTAGGTACCTCAAGGGGACTTCTGATGTTGGTCTGATATTTGGTAATGAATCTGAACTCTTGCTGGCAGGATATTTTGATTTTGACTATGCAGGAGATGTTGACAGTAGACGGTCTATGACTAGTTATGTATTCACTGTATGTGGTTCTATAGTTAGCTAGAAAGCCACACTACAATCTTTTGTTACTTTATCTTCTACTGAAGCAGAGTATATGGCCCTGACTGAAGCTGCGAAGGAAGGGATATGGCTGAAAGGTTTTCTCAAGGACCTTGGTCTTTATGAAGTGGTTGCAATAGTCTTTTGTGACAACCTCGGTGCTATTTGTTTAGCAAAAGACCAAGTGCACCATGAGAGGACAAAGCACATTGATGTGCGATATCATTTTTTCGATCTGAGAAGAGGGTACCAGTAAAGAAGATTGAAACTTCTGATAATCTAGCTGACATGTTTACCAAACCTGTTACTCTGAATAAGTTAAGACAGTGTCTTGACTTACTGAACATATCAAATCAGATGTAGTCTTTTTGGACTAACTGTTTATAGAGAGTATCTCTCTATCTGTATGCAAAACAAATTAAGGTGGAGATTACTGTATATGTAATTTGTTTTTTACTTAATAATATGTTTTAATATTTTCATGTAAGTGTAGGAAAGAAAATATTAAAAGCCCGGGGATGCAGTAGTAGCACAATAACGGAGGTCCCGCTGTCAGGTCAGCGGGCCGAAATTTTTGGAACAAAGCCTGGCTCGGTCGATGATCCGACCCGCTTAGGTTAAATGAACTGGCTGTTTATTTTCTGTATAAAAATATTTGTATTTATTTTTCGGGCGGCTATTTTTTGACCCGGTTGAACTATTTATCTTCGTTCTCCTCTCTCTCTGCATGATTTCACGACTACCGTGCTGCATACTGTAAGACATTATTTCTTGGTTTTAATTTGTAACGCATAAGCATTTTATGGTGGAGGTAGCTAGTCGTACTGAGCGACTAGCGAACCACGTTATTTGCTGTGTTGATTTCTCGTTTTGATTCTGTCGTGGATGCTTGTGGATTGAGAATATATATTGCTTGTTTCTGTGTTGTTTCTATGTTTTCTGTTCTTAATCTCACCACCCGTGGAAGCGCGATTGCCCAACAATATCTGTAAAAAATTTTAACCACTCAATCAAGTTAAATTAAAAAAAAAGTTATGTTTTGATAAATATATAATCTTACATTATATATGTAAATATATACTAGCATTTCACTCATACATATATTACTGTAGTATATGTACATAAAAACTACAGTATTATGTGTACATATATACTAAGTACAAATATACTTAGTATATACGTACATAAAATACTATAGTATTATATATACATATATACTGACTTTATTTGTACGTATATACTGAATTTGTTGTTGTTGCTGCTGGTCCCGCTACCGCTGCCGCTACAAATGCCACTATAGCTGCCGAAGCTGCTTCTACTATCGCCACTACTACATGCCACTGTTGCCGCCACTACTGCCACCACCACTATTGCTGATGCTGCTGTCACTGTCATCGCTACTACTGTCGCTGCCGCCGTTGGCCTCTATAGCGGCTGTTGCCGCTCCCCCCACTGCCGGTGCTCCAGCTACATGTCACAGCTACCATTGATGCCACTACCGCCACTGCAACTATTGTCGCCACTGCAACCCCTGTAGCCGCTGCCGCCACTGATGCCACTGTCGCTGCTTCTGCCACTACTGTCTATGTCACTGCTGCCGCTGCTTCCGGTGCTACCATCAGTACCGCCGCTGTTGCTGCCTCTGCTGCCGCCGCTATTACCACCACCGCTACTGTCGCCGCCACCGATGCCGCCGCTGCAATTTACTACCACTGCTGTTGCTGCTACCACTACTACTGCTACTGATAATATATTTTTACATACCTATAATAGGCTAAAACTCTACCCAAAAAATTCGGATACACACAAACATATTCACAGATATATAAAAATAGTTATTATGGACATGACCAAACACAAATTAATGTTGATTGTCATTCAGCTTCAACAAAAATTTAATTAAATAATTTAATATTTGTATATTAAATTGTATAAAAATAGAAACTATAAATGAAAATTTTTAATTAAACAAAAAAAATTCATTTAATAACTTATTCTAATATAATATTTCAAATAACAAAAAAAAATAACAAAATTATATTACAACTTATTAATCAATGTATCTATAGACTGTGCATAAAGTATAATCTATCCATGCATTGATGTTGCGTCCTCTCTCTCTGCTCCTCTAATCACCAACTTTCTGCTGCGAAAAAACTGCATGAGTCATGGTGCTTCATGTCAGTTGAAAAATTCTTTCACTTATACAAACTTCGTATGAAAAACAATGCGATACCGTATCTATAAAAAATTTTAACCACTCAGACGAATCAAAATAATTTAAAAAAAACTATGTTTTGATAAATATATATTATTATAGTAAATATGTACATATATACTAGCATTTCACTCGTACATATATTACTATAGTATATCTACATATAAACTATAGTATTATGCATATATATATACTGAGTACATATATACTCATTATATATGTACATAAAATACTATAGTATTATATGTACATATGTATTGACTATATATGTACGTATATACCACATTTGTTTCCGTTGTTATTGCTCCCACTGTTCCTGCCGCTACCACCACCCCTGCCGCTCTCGCCATAGCTACCACTGCTGTCGGTGCATCTACCGCTGCTGGCAACGGCAATGGCAATGACAACGATAGTGGCTTAGCCAGCGGCACCAGCACCAGTAGCGACATCGACACTGTTAATGGCACTCGCACCTGCACCGGTAGTAGCTACCGCATTTATATATACTATGTACGTATGCTATATGCTTCCAAACAATATAGCATAAAAAATCATACCAACTATATTAAATCACATCAATATGCATAGATAAAAAATCATAAATTCATAAAACAAAATTACTTATTATAATATCTACAATGTTGTAACTATTAGTATCACAAAATTTCAAATATATTTTTCGTTCTTTCTTATTTAATGAAATACAAATTCAGAAATCTCATTATAAACCTTCAAAATAAAAGATAAAACTCAACAAGCAATTCACATTCATTTGTATCATATGTATTAATATTTCAAGAATAAAGAGAATCAAATAAAATATTTTTAAAATATAGTATATAAATAAATTATGGTTTTCAAGGTTCAAATAACAAACTCACTTACAAGTAATCCTTGAGTAGTCATATATTAATTAATTTTATCATTTTTTTTCTTCTTTTCTAAAATTATTCATCATTTTCATTACACATCTATAAAAATCACAAGTAAGCTAGACATGACTCTTATTTTTAATAAAATAATCATTAGTTCAAGATACATTCAACCTTACTTAAAGATTTATTAATTATAATCTCACCTCATATTAATGATTTGCATCAACCTTTTGAGTTCTAGTCATTTATATTGTACTCTTCAAAACTATCTTTGTATTATTATTCATTATCTTGTGAATGCATTTCATAAAAGCTCAAATTTATACGTAAACAATCAATAAAGTGAAGCATAAAAGATAGAATATTTTAAGTAATAGTCAAGTGTGTTCCATAATAAAAATATATATTTAGTGTTGGACATTTTTTTGAAAAAATTATCCAAAAAAAATATATTTGAAAATATTTAAGAAATGCTATCTAACCTTTTTATATTTCAAAAATAAAAACCCAAATATACTCTTACTCATCTACATCATGTAAAAAACAAAAAAAAACAAACATATTAATACACACACACACACACACACACACACACACACACACACACACACACACACACATATATATATATATATAATATGTTTATACATACAAACATATATACAATATATACATATTTAACATTTACATATTAATAAGTTTATACATGTATACAAGATATACATTTTCACATTTTAACATATATATTGTAAATGCTTTTGTTTTCAAAAATAGTATAATCAAAAAAACTATTTTTGACTTTTGTTAAATATTAAAATATATTTACCTAATCAAACAGGTAAATATATTTTTATAATTATTTTTTAATTACAAGCTTAGTCAACATGAGAAAAAAAATTATATATTCATCTATATTTTTAAAAGCACCAAAATATAGATATTTTTTATTTTGAACATTGATTCTTAATCATTTTTATATTACAACCCTTTTACATAATTTCCTTATTTTTTTCTATATTATTATTGTACAAATAAATTATCTACCTAATCGAATAAGTAAATATATTTCAAAAATTTTTTAATCACAAATTGAGTCAACTACCAAATTAAAAAATAATTGTATATTATATTCTCAAAAATCTAATCAATTCCAATTGTTTAGTAAATCATCTAATAATGTTAACTAGTTGTAATCAAATTTACACTTATAGATATAATAAAATAACTTTTGTTAATGTATTTTTTATATTAAAGACATTTACAACATTCTTTAGCACCAAATCAACAAAATATAATACAAAAGCCTAACACAAATTTTACAATTTCAATTCCAATATTTTTTATCTGTGATGTTATAAAATGCTCATAATTAATTTGGAAATTTTCTAGATGAAATTAACATTAAAAAAAAATTCAAAAAACACTAATTTCATTTGCATCATTATATAGCTTAATAATAATCTAAAATACCTTAAAACATATTTTATTCTTTCATTGTTATATTTGTTTTTAAATCTAAATAAAAATTATGTAATTGTAGGAATAAAAATATCAGTCGAGTGCATAAATATAATAAAATACATATTTTAGATATATCACACAAAAGTAATTATCATTTTATATTTTGTATGATATTCATTCATCCGACACAATTAAATATTTATTTCTAACTCAATCAAATAATTTTACATCAAATTTTTAATAAATACTATTTTTTTAGAATAGTATTTTTTCTCATGAAAACTTGGATAATTAATCAAATTTAAATAAATAATAATAATATATACATCTATTAATTAATATATATGATGTTTTACTAAATTTCAATCATTAATTAATATAATTGAATTTGATCAATTTTAAAGAAACCCTTTTAGATTTGAAGTAAAAAATATTACTACTTTTATTATTTTTATTATGTTCTTCATTAATTACTAATTTCACTAGATATGCATGTAACACTCATCTTATTATAATTTTCAATAGCATATTCATTTTCTTATGATTCCAATGAAATTTTCATGTATAATATCTATTTCATAAAGTATTTTTTTTTTTATTTTTAATTTTTTTTAAAAAAAATCACGTATACAAACATTTATTCTATTACATTTTAAATGTCATGACATTTTTAAATTATCACAGAAAATATTTATCATTATATTCTATATTCGTAGTTTTATTACAAAAAATACACAAAATCAAATCATCATTGATAAAGAATACAAATATATTTCTATGTATGATCCTTCCTTTTATTTAATTTATATTTTACTTGACTTACATCCTCAATTTTTTTTTATAAAAAATGCTAGTTCACTATCTTTAAATCTGCTAGTTTACAAGCTTTTTTATGTTATGAATTTTGATAGTCCTCACTCATATTTTCTTTTGACACAATCAATAAGACATCAATAAATTTTCTTGAATAGATGTATAAGATGGAATGAGACGACAAACCCCAGCACAATCCAAGTATTAGGCAGAAGTGATCCATAACTAGACACGACCCAAACCCTAGCTAGCCAAGGTGAAGTCCATGTGAGCCAGCACCAGCTAACTACTAGCCTTGACTTGGACCATTTCAACCCAATCAAACCATGATCTATTTTTAAAACTGATATGTTAGTTTCATACACCAACTCAAGTCAGAAATTTTGCCCAACACAAAGCATGACCCACACCAAATTCAACATGCACAAGCAAGTTTTGAGAGTCATGTCATGTCGACTGTCGCACCCATTTATGTCACACAAGCTAGATCACATGGCACAACATGACCCAAGTCATCCCATTGCTGGACATGCATGGGTCTGATCATGTTGGACATGCATGGGTCAACAATAGTTTCGAAAAATAGCACATTAGCATGCTTGAAAGTGTTTTTCATATGCATGCATTAAGACATGATTTCCAAAACTATATCTATAGCATATAATCAAGTATCTCATCCACCACCTCCTAGGAGAAACATACTAATGACTGGAACACATTTTAAAGTAGCAAGTATTAATAGCTGTTGAACAGATGGCTTCCATTCACAATCACAATAACATCTGACTCATTTTTGAAGTTGACAATAAAATATACATTATTTTTAAACATGACAATTGATTAACACACTAGATATCATAAAAATTTTAAAATTACATGTGTTAGACATGATTAGATGAGAATACTCCTAATATTATTGATAATTTAATAAATCTTTATGATTCATATATTTGTTGAAAACTATGTCTTGGTGACTTGCCAAAT
>JAREIK010001271.1:23822-57781 GCA_029783825.1 Sapria himalayana | reverse complement strand
AGATAGAAATTCATTGAGATAGATAGATAAATAGACATATAGATAGATAGATAAATAGATTGGTCTATAGGTAGATAGGTAGAAAGATAGTTATGAAGATAGAAAAATATATATATATATATATAGATAGATAAATAGCAAGATAGATAGATAGATAGACATATAAATGGATAGATAGATATATAGATTGATAGATAAATAGATAGATAGATAAATAATTAGTTAAATAGATTAATTTATAGATAGTTAGAAAGATAGATATATAAATATATAGATATATAGATATATAGATATATAGATAGATAGATATGTATATAGATAGTAAATAGATAAATAGATAGATATATAGAAATATAGATGGATAGACATATATATAGTTAGATAAATGGCTAGAAATAAAGAAAGAAAGATTGATTGATAGATAGATAAATATATAGATAGTTAGATAAAACATAAATAAATAGATAGATAGATAGATACATACATAGATATAGATGACTAGATAGACACTCATATAGACAGATAGACACAGAGAAATAGATAGATAGATATGTAGATTGGTAGATAAGTAGATAGATATATAGGTAGAAAGATACATAAATAGTTAGATATATAAATAGGTAAATAGATAGATAGATATACAAATAAATGAATGCAATCATATATAGATAGGTAGATAGTAAGTAGATATAAAAATAGATGGATGGATAGATAGACAAATAGATATATATATATAAATAGATTGAAGGATATATAAATAGAAAGATAGATTGGTAGATAGATAGATGGATGGATGGATGGATAATTAGATATAAAGATTGACCTATATATAGATATAAACATAAATTGATAGATACTAAATAGATATATAGAGAAATAGATAGAGAAATGAATTGGTAGGTAGATATATAGATAGATAAATATATACATAGGCAGATATATATATATATAAATAGATTAGATTAAGATAGATATATTGAAATATAGATAGCTAGATAGACAGATAGATAGATATATAGATGGTGAGATAGATAAATAGATAGATATAAATATACATTGATAAATATATAGATAGATAATTACATAGACAAACAGATAGATAGATAAATATATAGATATATAGACATCTAGAAAAAAAAGTCATAGAGATTGAAAGACATATAGGATATAATATACATAGATAAGTCAATAGGTAGATAGGAAGAAAGATAGTTTTGAACATAGATAAATATATACATATATATATAGGTAGATAGATAGATAGCTAGATAGATAGATAGATAGATAGATAAATAGGAAGATAGATAGATAGATAGACATACACATGGATAGATAAATTGATAGACTAATAGATAAATAGATTAATAGATACATAGATACATAGATAATTAGTTAGATAAATTAATTGATATATATTTAGAAAATAGATATATAAATAGATAGATATATAGATTGATAGAATGATAGGTATATAGATAGTAGATAGATAAATATATAGATATATAAGAAATATAGTTGGATAGACAAAAATATAGTTTGATAAATAGATAGCTAGAAATAAATAAAGACACGATTAGATCGACTAGATAGATAGATAGATAGTTAGTTATCTAGATGGAACCATAGATATATAGATATATATATATATATATTATTATCTATATGTAGATAGATGACTAGATAGACCACATATAGATAGATAAAACACATTGAGGATATATATAGATAGATATGTAGATAGGTAGATAGATTTATATGTAGAAAGATACATAGATAGTTTGATAATAGATAGGTAAATAGATAGATAGATAAAAAAATATATAGATAGATACACAAATAGATCGGTAGATAGATAGATAGATGGATAGATAGAAAGACTAATAGATAGATAGATAAATAGATTGAACGATAGATAATAGAAAGAAAGATGATAGATAGCTAGATAGAAAGATAGATGGAGGGATGTCTAAAGAATTAGATATATAGATAGAAACTTATATTGCCTAGAAACTAAATAGAGTATTATGAGAACTAGATATAAAATAGAATTGGTAGGTAGATATATAGATTAAAAAATATATACCATAGACAGATATATATATTAAGCGATTGAGTACTTAGATAGATAGAGTAGCATATATTGACATATCGATCGGCAGGACAAAACAGAAAGATAGATAGATAGATAGATACAGACACAAATAATTAGATAGTAAGATAGATAAATAGATAGGATGCTAGATATACTAGATAAGAAATTAGAGAGATAACTAGCTAGATGATAGATAGATAGAAAGATAAAGAAACATACAAAAAATGATACATAGATAGATAGACCAACTAGATTAACAAAATATATAAGGACAGATGGAACCATTAGACTAAACCCCAGATAGACAGACAGACATTAGGTTAGGATAGGATATATAAACGATAGATAGATCAATATAAAGATAGAAGAAAGTTTAATATATAGATAGACTACCTAGATAGATTGATAGACAGTTACATAGATACACAGATAGATAATTATATATATAGATAGATAGATAGAAAGATAATTAGATAGATAGATAAATAGATAGATAGATTAATTGATAGATAATTAGATAGATAGGCAAACAAATAGATAGATAGATATATAGATAGATAGACAGACAAAGAGATAGTTATATAGACAGATAGACAAATAGAAAAATAGTCAAATAGATAATTAGATAGATAGACACATAGATAATTAGATTGATAGATAGATACTTAGATAGAGAGATATATATTTATCTAGATAGATAGATAGATTGATTGATAGATAAATAGAAACATAGATAGATATATATATAGATAGATAGACAACTAGATAGACATATATATATATATATAGGTAGATAGATAGGTAGATAGTTTGATAGAAATACAGATACATAGATATATAGATAGATAAATAGAAACATAGATAGATAGATAAATAGATAGATAAATAGATCGATAGATAAGTAATTAAATAGATAGATAGATTAATATATATATATAGATTGATAGATATATAGGTATATAAAATGATTAATAGATCGATACATAGATAGATATCCAAAAGACAATTAGATAGATAAATAGATAGATAGATAGAGAGATAGATAAATACATAAATAAATAGATTGATACAAAGACAAACATATAGATAGATATATAAACATATTGCTAGACAGACATACATATAGTTAGATATACAAATAGATTGATTGATTGATAGATATCCAGATAGATAGATAGATAGACTAATATATAGTTATAAAGATATATAGTTTGACAGATAGACAAATAGAAAATAAACTAATAGATACATAGATTAATAGATAGTTAGATAGACAGATAGACAGTTATACTGATAGACTATTAGATAGTTATTTAGATAGATAGGTATACTATTAGACAGATAGATTTATAGATAGATAGTAAGATAGACAGATAAACAAATAGAATATAGACACATAGTCTAATAAACAGATGCACAAATAATGCGATATATACATAGATATATAGGTAGATGATAGACATATCTATAGATAGATAGATAGATTGTCATATAGATAGATAAATAGAATGATTTAAAGAAAGATTGCTAGATAGATAGATATTTAAATAGTTAGATAGATAGAATGATTGAAATATAATATAGATATAGATAGATAGACAAATAGATAGATAGATATATATATATATATAGATTTTCAGATAGATAGATAGATTAGTCCTTAATTAGATAGATAAATTGATATCTAGATACATAATTAGATAGATAGAAAGAAAGAAAGAAAGATAGATAGATATATATATATATATATATATATATATAGACAACTAGATATAAAGACATATAGAGAGATAGACACAGATAGATATACAGATAGACAAATAATATATTGATATATTAATATATATATATATATATATATAATTAGATAGAAAGATTTATAGATAGATTAACTCACAGATTGACATATATATAGTTAGATAGATATATATATTGATAGATATAAAGATAGATTGAAAGATAAACAAACAGGCACATTGATAGATAGATAGATTCAAAGATAGACAGGTAGATAGATATATAGATAGATAGATTGATTGATAAATAGGTAGATAGATAGAAAGATAATCATATAGATTGATACTTATATAGATATATAGTTAGATAGATAGATAGAGAGCTAAATATATAGATAAATAGATAAGTAGTCAGATAGGCACATAAACATATAGATAATTAAATAAAGAGTTAGATTGATTGAATGATAAATAGATAGATAGAAAGATAAAAAGAAAGAAAGGTTGATAGATAGATAGATAAGATAAATACATAGATAGCTAGATAGATAGATAAATACATAGATAGCTAGATAGATATATAGATATATATACAAATAGATAGACAACCATATTGATCGATAGATAGATAGATAGATAGATTAACAATCAAATATATGAATAGATTGATAGATAGATAGATACTTTGATAGATAGGAGATTTGGCTATTTAAATAATCCCCAGCTAATTAGCCATGGATTAGCAAAGGGAAAGAGTTGTTTGATTTTACATTGAGAAACAAATTTTCTAAGGATTAGAAATCGAAATTTTGGATTGAAAATTTTCTCTAGCTACTATTATCGTAAATTTTTATGCAAAGAATGGCTGGCATTTTTGGAATGACTTTAGAAATGGATTTTCCCTAGCTAATTAGTTCAAAACAAAATCACTCGCTAAATAATATTCTGAAATTTTTTTACGATTAATTTAATTGCATGTGATTATTTTTTAAATGATAATATTTACAAAATATATGCATTTAGCTAGTGATTTTTTCCTAGCTATTTGGGCTAGAGATAATTTTTGTCACTAATTTTTTAATGATTTAATTTTTTTTATATTTTTTGTTTTTATATTTTAAATAATTTTGTATTTTAAAAGCATGTCTTGGTCTATGTATGAGTGATCCATGAAAGATACATTTTCCTCATATAATTATAAAAATAATATATTTTTAAAATATAATTTCAGAAATATATAAATATGAATAAAACATTATATTAATAAAGACTAAAATAATTATTTTTATGATTATAAAAATTTTAAAAAATTATACAAATTATTTTTCTAAAATATTGAATTTTGATATTTAAATATTTATATTAATAAAATATTAAATAATTAATTATTTAATTATAATCATTTTTAAAGATATTTTAATAAATAAATGAACATACATAAAAATTACTACTAATAAAAATCTAAAATAATTAATTGTATGATTAAATAAAAAAATTTATATAAATTCTTAAATTAACGAATAAACAAGTAAATATTTAAATTATTTAAAGAAAAAAAATATATTTTTATAATTATTGGAATCTTTAAAAAAAATTTTATAAAAAGATTTGAAATTTTTTAATTATAAAAAAATTTCAAAATTTTCAAAAAATTTAAAAGAAAATAAATTGATATTTAAAGATAAATACATATATGTTTTAATTACTTCAAAAAACTTTTGATGATTTAAAAAATAAATATTTTAGTGTTGTTATTAAAAGAATACTAAGTATTTTTTTAGGATTTCAAAAGAGTTATTTAAAATATTCTAATGAAATTTTGTCCTAAAAATACTTAAAATTATTTTTAGCCCTATAAATACTTTTGAAAAGTAATATCAAACTAATCCTAAGTTTATTTGAATTCAAGTGTTATTTTTTGTCCCTAAAAAAATTTATAAGAATTAATCAATTGAATAAGATCTTTACTATTAACTTATAATATTCAATGTTTATTACAATAATAAATATAAGTTTTTTTATTGATTTTCTCACTTTAAGTAATTTTTGGAATTTTATAAATTATAAATTATATCAAATAATATGAAATTTTATGCCTTTATAATTATTTTATATTATATTGATAATAATTTATTTGAATTCTTAAAAATTTATAACCATAATATATATATGAAATACTTTATTATAATATAATATTATTTTATTTATTTATGAAATAATATCATTTATGTTTAAATAAAAATCTATTTCATTTTTTTATTTAAATTATTTAAATTATTTATTTTTTATAATTTTAGTTTACTTTTATAAATTTGCCTTTCTTTTCTATATATTTACATCTATATTTTTATTTATAGTTTCCATGATAAAAAATACTAAGTCATTTGAGCACTTAAAACATTTTTTTCTATCTTTCAACGAGGAAGAGAGGAAAAGCGAAATGGGATTACGGGAGCAACCAAGAAATTCAACCTCTTCTTGTTATGAGGTAAGATTATCATTGCACTTCTCTTTCAGAATATTATATATATTTCTCTGTCTCTCTCAATTTGATTACCATTGGTGAAGTTTGATTTATACAAAATATGTTGTTTTAATTTTTTTTTAATTTTCCCCCAATTTTTTTTCTTCTTTCTTCTATTTTCACATCATTTATATGATTTTGACTCTCCCCCATTAATGAAACAACAAATGGCTAGTGTAAACTTTGTTCTTTTACTATTTAATTTTTTAGGGATTTATGGATTTCAAATACTAAATGTATGCGTATTGTTTTCTACTTCTGTAACTTAAGAAAAAAATTATGCTTAATATTTTTTGCTTCTGTAACTTAAGAAAAAACAAACTCAATGTTTATGGATTCTATTTAGATTGTCTCCAAAAATATTATAAACATGTAACATTATATATAAACTTTTATACATTTATATAATCATATGATATTATATATAAATGTTTATACTTTAATATATATATAAACATATTATATTATATATAAACATTGATATGTTTATATAAACATATAATGTTATATATAAATATTTATAAATATGTATAAATATTTATAAATATTTATACAACATTTACATAAAACTATCAATTTATATAATTTTTTATATAACATTTATATAACATATAAAATGTTATACATATTTATAAACATTTATATAACATATAAATTTTTATATAAAATATATAATATTTATAATGTTTATATAAATGTGATATATATACTATATAATATTTATAAAAGTATTACATATATAAATTTATATATATGTAACATTTATAAAAATATTTTAAACACGAGAATATATCTAAACACTCATATATTTATATAATCATATTCCATTATATATAAAAGTTTATACTTTAATATAAATGTGCAACTAAGATAATAGTGAAATGCAATATGATGCTTGTGTGCATACAAAAGAGATTGTCTCTATAATGTGTATATCATATGAAGAAATGATATATCATAGAGGGATATTTTTATGTAAATATACAAGTTGATAATCTTTTTGTTATAGTAATATACAAGTTCAAATTTGGTTATTTTTATCTTTTTTTATTAATTCATTTAGTTGTCATCTTATTTTAATGAATTATATTTTTAAGTAATTAAATTTTATTTTTATTTTTTTTTGAATAATGTTAAATTATAATTTTTTTTATGGTTAAATATTTTATTAGTTGTTTGAATATTATTGATATGTCACTTATTCATTATTTACTTGGTTATTTATTTTTTTTTAATTGAGATGATTTATTATACATTTATATAATTTATCAATACTTATATGAAATAGTATGTTATACAAATTTCTTTAACTATTAACCATAAATATATTTATTTATGAAATAATACAATTTATGGTTTAATATAAAATAATTTTGTTTCTAATTTTTTTCGTATGTGACCTGTCTCTCCCCCCGTATTGCCGTCTCTACGTATCAAACAAGGTACATTTCTCTCTCTCTCTCTCTACTTTAATTGTTTATTTTCATTAAAATGTAATGAAAATTAGTAATGAGTTTTGCAAATTCAAAATTGGTAGTGATCTAAATGGTGCTTTTTTGTTGAGTTCTTGTGTGTTAACAATAAATCAGAAATGTAAAGATTTTTTCTTTTAATGATTCTTTTTTTTAATGTTTAATCAATTTCAAATCAACAAAAAGTGTGCTAGCTCTTAAATTCTAAGAAGAATACTAAAAGAGGACGAAGAAAATACTAACAAGAGGAGAAGAAGAGTAGGATACTATAATATTTAAAATTCAAAGAAGAGCAAGATACCATACATTCTCTAAGTAAATCTAGCCATGCATGGTGTCTTATTTTGTGTATACATTTATATTAAGTTATTATTCTGTAATTATATAATGTTCACATGAGTAATATGATAGATAATTTGATTAGTAATAGATTAACCATTAATTTTTTTTAAAAAATGTGCATATAGTATATATATCCAACGTAGTAGATGTGTGATGCGTGTGAAGTTGTTTATTTAGTGCAGTATATGTTTACTTTACATACGCATTTTTTTTCTTTACAATGAAACATGTGTACTAATATACTTATTTACAAAAATAAATTTCCAATTTTTTTGTAACACATACAAAAAATTTAAAATGTTAAAAAAAATATTGTACAACTAAATAAAAACAGAAAAATCAAACAAGATGAAACATGTCATTTAATAATAATTTTCAACAATTTGACTATGATCTAATCTTGATTCTAATATTATTACTAAGAATTAATATATCAAAGTAATGTTTTTAAATTAAAATTGTTTAATGGATCATAAATTCCAATATAAAAAAATATCTTTTAATATTAGTGTGATATTTTAGATTTATTGTTATTCTAGTAGTATATTTTTTTGATAAATTCAACATTTAGCAAAAAATATTAATGATAAAAAAAAATCAAAAATTATCATTAATGCATATTATAATACTCTTGCTATATGATACACTTAATATAGCATTTGTTTTCCTTTTATTTTTTTTTCAGCTATTTTAGATTTAGCTTATGTTAATAAATTTTTTTGTGCAGATGATTATACTTTTGATATATGATACACAAACACACACACACACAGACACATGTATGTATAGTTTTTTGTTTGTATTTATGTGTATCATTTTATTTTTTCAGTTTATATATTTGCAACTTTTTGTTTTGGTGTAAAATAATAATATGAGTATATTAAAAGATTTTTTATGTTATTTGCAATTAAAGCTATGTAATTGTTTGATGAAATTAATTAACCTATTTTAGAAGCTTTTAAAAAAAGTGATGTGGCTATTTGGTTGATTTACTCATTAACTATTTGGGCATTGTGAAAAATAGCCCTCTCGGGCTACTCTAGCCCAATTTTAGCCTTTTTAAAAAAATATCTAATCAGGAAAAATATATAAGTGATGGCCATATCTATAATTTTTGCTAAATTAATAACTTACCATCCTTCGTATTGATTAGGTATTAATTGATGTGTATGTAAGATTTCTTTACCAAACTATCTTTTAATTGTAGTTTTACACAAATTATGTTAATGTTAATATCTATAATAGTTTATATCTCTAATCAATCCATATTTGTAATGCAAGAAATTTGTAATTATAACTTTGTTTTCATCTATATTTTCTAGTTTAATACTTTGTATGATATGTTTTATAGTCCAAATATGTTTTTGTTCATGTTTTATTTCTTCATTAATTAATTTTACAAGAGTTATTGGAATTAGATCTTCATTCCATTAATTTTTTATTTCCTATTTATTTTAAATATTCAAAGATTGAGTTGAATTACAATAGAAATTTTGGTCTTAGATCTTCATTGAGAAATGAGAAGCTTACTCCTTTAAACATTCAATTTCTTTCTTTTTTGCTTCCCTTTCTTGTCCTTTCACATGGTTTGCTCCCTTTATCTAGCAATAGCATGATATCTTTTAATCTTTAGTGTGCTAAAATTTGCTATGTTTCTTCATGTATATTCTGCAAATGCATTGCCTAGATATTCATGATAAATTATATTTGCATATTCATCTATAAGTTATTTTATCTAATTATTAGTATAAAATGAAGTCATTGTATGTTTCATTTAGAATTATGATTGAGCATTATTCTTTGCAACTATAACAAGGAAAAATGAGTTCGGATCATTAGTGAATGTACAAATGGTTTAAGCATGGAATTTTGAATAAAGATTTTTTGAGTGGATTAGAAACTTTCATCAACTTTGCATGTCGTCAATCGAGATGGATGGAGATAAAATTAAGTGTCCATGTAATAACTACAAGTGTCAGAATATGACTTTTCATGATGTAAACACTATTAGATACCATGTGACTAAATATGGCTTGGTACCAAATTATTTTGATTAGATTTATCATGAGGAAGAACAAAGGCTTTGAACATTGACAAAAATGAGGGTACTGAATCGTATGTATGTAATTAAGAAACATCAAAAATATATCATAGAATGGTCATGGAAGATGCTGGTGATGCCTTCAATATGGATTACATGGATGAACCACCTAATCCTGAAGCTCAAAAAATTTATGATATGCTTAAAGCTATAGATAATGAGTTGTGGCCTAGTTGTAAAATACATTCATAATTGTCATTTGTGGCTGGACTTACATGCTTGAGTCAGAAAATCATGTCTAAGAAATTATTTGATCAGGTGACAGAACTGATTAATGAGATTGTTCTGGATAATAATTTGGTCACTAACATCTTTTAAAGCACTAAAAAGTTACTACGATGTATCATTCTACCAGTGGAAAACATTAATTATTGTTTAAATGGATGTTTGTTATATTGGGGTGGTGATAGTGATTTAATTAAATGTAAGTTTTGTGATCATCCTCGATTTAAGAAGGCACCTCTCGTGTTGTAGATATGTGACAAAAGATGAAAGTTGCATTTAAGAAGATATATTACTTTTCTTTAATTCCTCAATTATAAAGACTATATGCATCAAATGCTACAACACATGATATGAGGTGGCATTCTGAGCATGAGTTTGAAGAAGGGGTGATGCGTCATCCATCAGATTCATGTTCTTAGAAGCATTTTAATCATATATATCAAGATTTTTCATTTGAAAGTCGAAATGTGAGATTTGGTCTCTACACTGATGGTTTTCAGCCATTTGGCTAATCTGGACAATAGTATTCAACATGGCCAATGAAAGTGACACCTTATAATTTTCCTTCATGGTTGTGTATGACGAAGCAATATATGTTTATGTCAATATTGGTTCCAGAAACAAAAATCTAAAAGACATGTTGAATGTTTTCTTATAGCCCCTTATAGTAGAGTTAAATCATTTTGTGAGATGTTGGTATGAATACATATGACATCTCAAAGATGGAAAATTTTTTTATGCGGGTGGCCCTTATGTGTATGGTAAGTAATTTTTCTACATATTCATTATTCTCCTGTAAGAGTACTGTAGTACAATTTGTATGCCTGTATTTCATGAAAAAGTGTGATGCATTTACCATCACATTCAGTGGCAAACATTCATGGTTTGATAACCATCATAAGTTTCTACATACAAATCATCCATTCCACAAAAATAGAACTGTATTTCAAAAAAACAAAATAGTGATGATAGTTGCACTAGTTGTTCATCCCACGAGATGATATCTTGATAGAGATTCAAAGTTTGGGTCTGAAGAAGGTAACAGAAATGGATTCTATTGGAACTAATGGGCCAATATGCAAAATATTTGGCTGGAGAAAACACAGTATTTTTTGGGACTAGCCCTATTGGAAGTCCAATTTAATTTATCATATCTTGGATATAATGCCTATCAAAAAAATGTATTTGACAATGTTTTCAACATTATCCTTAATGTAGACGGAAAAATAAAAGATACTTTAAAATCAAGACAAGAGTTGAATGATTACTATCGGCATCCTGAATTGTAATAGAATGAGGCGATAAGAAAATACCGTAAAGCTTGTTACACACTTGATAAGAAGGCAAGACAGACATTGTGTGAATGAGTTAAAGATTTGAAGTTCTCTAATGGATATGAATCAAATATGTGTAGATGTGTGGATATAAAGAATCTTATGTTATTTGGAATGAAAAGTCATGACTGTCATATATTTATGTAGAGATTAATACCAATTGCTTTGTGTGAAATACTTCCCCTAAGTGTTTGGAAGGTCTTTACATAACTTAGTTTGTTCTTCAAACATCTAACTACAACCACAATCAAAATATATGACATGGTGAGACTGTAGAATAACATTCCTTTCATTCTTTGTAAGCTTGAATGGATATTCCCACTAAGCTTGTATGACTCAATGGAGCATTTACCAGCCCATTTGGCATATGAAGCAAGGATAGCCAGCCTAGTGCAATATAAGTGGATGTTTCCTTTTGAAAGGTAAATAAATATAAGTAGCTATGTTTTATTATTTCAAGCATAAATTAAAATTGTTATTTGATTAAATTGAAACCTAACATAATTGTTGTAGGTATCTTCGTAAGTTGAAATTGAATATTAGAAACAAGGCAATAGTTGAAGGTTCAATTTGCAATGCATATTTAATAGAAGAAGCATCATCTTTTTGTTCTTATTATTTTGGAAATCATGTCAATACAAAGAATAGAAATGTGCATAGGAATGATGAAGGTTGTGTGTTAGTAGAATATGAATCTGTAGACAAGCTATCTATTTTCAAATACCCTAAAAGAGCATTTGGAAAAGAAAAGAAATGATGTATGATATATGAAGAGTACAATGCAACCCAGAGCTATGTTTTACTTAATTGTGAAGAGGTTTCACCATTTATTGAGTATGCATAGCCAAAATTGTCGAAGGTTTAATCATTATTCAATTTTGTCCCGAATAAGAATAATTAAAATTTGATATCCATTATTCACCCTCTATTTTTATTTGTGTAGTGTTTATGTTGAGCAGTTAAAACATAGGCAACCAACCATTTCCAGCTATGAAGTCGATTTTATGCTAGAAATAAAATTTTCGAATTAGTTCAAGAACTATGTGAGAATTCTTAAGCTTTAATTTTTTGATTTTTTGATTTTTAGTATCTTTTAGAATTTAACATAATTTTTGAATTATGCAATAGACAAATGAACCTTCAAATGGAGATTCTAATATATTCATACAGAATCTAAGTAATGGCTCATTTAGATATGTGACAACCTATCCTAAGTATTTTATTAATAAATATAAATTGCACACAATAGGACATGGTTCTTCTAAACAAACTATGAATAGTGGTGTATCCATTAAAGGCTCAAGTTATAGTACAGATGAGATTGATTACAATGGTCAACTCACAGAAATTATTTAGTTGGAGTATCCTGGACTCGAAAATAATATGATTATATTAGAAAAGATGCGAGTGATTTGATCCTACATGGAATTTGGGTACAAAGATTAATTTGGATTATAAGCAAATAGATATTAACCATAAATGCAAATTTAATCAATATGAGCCATGTATTATGGTAGTTCAAGCCACTCAAGTATATTATTATACATATCCGAGTTTATCTCATGATAAGAGTGACTGGTTGGCTATTTGAAAAATTAAAGCTTGATCAAATTTTGAAGTACCAACATCTCAACAAAGAAGTACAAACTTAGCTGTTAAACTATTATTCCAAAAAGATTACATAAAATAATATTGAGCCTGTGCATGTAGATGATGATACATAAAACTTATGTGACTCAAATGGTGCCTAATAGAAATTGAAGATGATTATTTTCTATCTGAAGATGAGTTGGAACTTCTATCAGAATCAGATGAAATGTCAGAAGATCCATTAGAGGATAATAGTGATCCTGATTATTAAATTGTTATAATTGTATTAGAATATTGCCGATATTCATTATATCTTTATTATTTGTTCTATGTTTTTATTTTTTGAACAGTAGTTGGTGCCTAAAGGACGTGGATGTGGTGGAGGTGGACATGGACGTGAATGCAGAAATAAATGAAAAAGCTAGTATTTTACATCCTATTATATAGTCAATACCATCTCATACCCACCATATCTAGACTTCAACATCAACATCACCATCACCATCATTGACACCTTTAATATTACCTTTATCAGATATAAGGCCACAAACCATTGTCCCTCTTGCACATACTTTTGATCCATTACCATTTTCTACACCACATTTTACACTAATAATTCTCTCATTTACAGTACCATCGACATCATCAAATGTTATGCATTCATCTACATTTAGTGCTATGTTAGTAATAGAGATTGTGGATAAGATGTATAAGAATATATAAATATTACTTGAATTAAAAATTATGATGTTCCTATTAGTGGTTTTATTTTTAAATATAGTTATGATTTGCTTATTTTCAATGTTATTTTTTTATAGTTTCATTTTATCTCATAAGTGTTCGACTATAATTACAATGTCTTTCAAGAAAATGGTTGATTCTAATGCATTCTCTTGGAAGAAAGTTTTTGAATCAATAAGTGAGTCTAACTTTAATGTCTATTAAGTAAAAACAAATAAGCAAAAGCATTGAAAATTAATTATCTAATTAGTTAATTATTATGTTAGTTATTATTCAAGCATTAAATAATTATGTCCTTATTATTAATTTAGTTATTTTATGAATTTTCTAAATATAGAATCAGCACACATTGTACCACAAATTTGATGGATAGATAAAGTAATTGGGGGAGAGCAAAGCTGCTGAACGGTACTGAAATTTTGTCTATAAATTAAAGATTCTAAAAGATAGGCCTAATTTTATACCCGATGATGAGTGGCTCGAGTGGCTTAATTATTGGGAGGAGCCAGATGTGAAGAAAAAAATCAAAGATAGCTAGTAAAAACCAATGGACTGAGGTAGGTGGTCCAGGTATAGGAATGTCTCGCCAAACAAGAGGGTCAAAGTCAAGCATTGAGCACACTAAAGATTTGGTACAATTTATAAGTTTAAAACATTTATATATTTAGTAGTTGGCCTTATAGTCCAAATAAATAAAATCTGTGCATGGTTTAATTATTTTAGCTAAAATTTTCTAACATTTGTTAATATTTACTTAATAAATATACATACTTTAGGTTGGAGAATTGTGTCGAGTTCCCAATTTTTATCAGATTATTAAGAAGATGCATGCGAAGAAAGCAGATGGGTTGTTTGTTGACAACAAGACTCAGATGATTACTGTAAGAATCTATTATATTAATAAACTTTTAGAATACTACAATACATTTTAAAAGTTGTGTGGAATGAAAAATATTAGATTTATTTTATGTATATCTAGAATAGTATTTTTTCTATTTTATCACAGGAACTCATGATGGAATGAGTGATAGCTGCTTCTCAATGAATTGAGGGTTCTATAAATCATCAACCAATTGACTATGATCCTATTTATTTGGAGACTATAGAAGGTTAGAAGAAGTAGCTAGTGTTTGATATTGGCTCGAAGAGAGTGGCATTTTGTTGTAGTAGTCGTGCTTCTTATTCCTCTAGCATAGCAATGGTGGATGAGGTAGTTGAATAGAAAGTATTAAAAACAAATGAATGTTTTGAAGTTATGTAGATAGAAATGAAAGAGAATGATGAGCAGATTACTTAATTTAAGAAAAACATGTAGGAAATGAAAGAAGAGAAAGATGAGCAGATTACTCATTATTAGGAAGAAATCCAAGAAATGAAAGAAGTGAATGATGAGATGAAAGAAATTAATATTTTTAAGCAATAGTAGATGTCCTATATTGAGTCACAGTTAGCAGCCTTAACACAATAGATAGCATTAAGAGTTACAGTAGAAAAACCACACAGGAGAGGCTAGCACAAATGCACCATCTAATTATGAGGATGATTTTGTTTTAAATGATGATGAAACTATGTTATGTTTTTATTTTAACCATGAAACTTTTGTATAATAATTATTTTAAACTATTTTTGGTTTTTGTTTATTTAAAAGAATAAGGAATCAAAAAAATGGGAGGAAGAAGATGAGAGAGGTAAAAGTTTTTTAGGGTTAAATATGTTATGGTGAAGTCAATTTGTATGCTGTCTAAATAAATATTTTTGCTTCACATCTTCAAATGATGAATCAAAGCTAAGAGAGAAACAAGAGAAGAAGAAAACTTTCGGATTTCTGGCTTCATGTTGCTCTTACATATGCTCTAATAAATTATTTTGGTAGAAGTGAAGATGCATTATCTCATTCTAATGTTGTAAAGAAGATGTGATACTATATAAAAGGAAATAATCTATAGGTATGCCAACATCCATCATCTTCACCTACCCCTAATGAGAATCCATGGTGCTATTCTTTAATTTTAATTAATCTTTAAATGCTATAGTTTTTTAAAATAATCTATGAGATAGGCAGAGAATAATATTAGATGATAAGGTGAAAAAGCTAAATTAACGCAAGTCTTTCATTGTATTTGTAGTCTCAAAGATATTATCTCCTCACTTCATTAAGAAGGAATAGTTAGCAACTTGCGAGCACATGATTTCTCCCTATGTGTAGCAAAATAAGAGAAGATTTTTTTGTTGGCTAACTAACCTAACCAATGATTCTTTTCTTTCATTAAAAAAGTATGTTGTCTCAGACATTGATCAGCTAGATGCAGGATTATGTTGATAATGGATATTATTTAGTCGAGACAGTCTCACTCCTAGTGGCTCTCAAAGTGTGCAATCCACAGTGGATCACAATCCTGAGGGGCAATCACAAAAGTTGGCAGATCACTAAATTTTATGAATTTTATGATGAGTACAAATAGAAATATGGCAATGCCAACGTCTCGAAGTTTTTCACCATTCTATATGATTATTTTCCCTTTACTTCCTTGGTTGAGTCAGAAATCAGACTCGCTTGTGCTTTTCCTTCACCTCAACTCTTGCCATCCTACTCCTACAGCACATCTCTGACCAATTTAACCAAATGAACAATCTATAGCTTATTGCTCGAGCTCACCAGCTTGTAATGGATAACTACAATTGGGGCCATGAACAAAAAGTTTTTGATTAAGATTTTGTTTTTGATTTTGATTTTGATTTTGTTTTTATTTTTTGAAATGTTTCTATTGCGAAATGATAGTTTTTTTGGTTGTGTTGATGCTATTTTAGCCTTAAAAATTATGCAGTTTGAGCCTTAAATTTGATGTATCTTGAGCCTACACCAAGAAGAGGAGAGCATGATGAGACTAGAAGAATGCAAGAAAACTTTCTTTATTGCGAGCCAACACAAATTGGTGTAGCCCACCTTTTAGTTGTGGTGATTGTTGCTGATGTCTGTTTATTTATTAAGGTGGCCATTTTGATGTTGGTGCTAGTTGCTAAACTATAACAACAATGGTTCATGAAGGATAAGCAAAGCTCCCTTCTTTTTCTACCATTTTGCTCCAATTATTCGCTCAGCTAATTCTTATTTGATTTTACTTCTTTGTATTCTTGTTAAAAAAATAAGGCGATTTTTAGTATGTGTATCATTTTATGTATATATTCAATTGATAACATCATCTCATTTTTTTAGGTTTGAGTTGTTAGATATGGTGAAGAAATATTCATCTTCGTTAGAGAAACATGGGACACACAAGTGTGGTGTCTTGGAATAATAAAAAGATTTAGCTAATGGGGTCGGAGTCGAATGCTTGGAGGCTCTTGCGAGTGTCTTTATACTTAATACTGAACAGAAGAACATAGTGTTGGAATCAGACCTGGGAACCCATCTATGGGAAAAATTGCATGATTCGATTTCTCATTGAATGCTGGTTCACATTTTTGTATTTGTTTATAAATACTTCTTATAGCTACACTATATTATTTAATTAGTTTTTTGGGTTGTAATTCTTTTATTAGTTTTCTCTCTTGTTTAGTTTTTCATAACTATTTCATATATGCAGTAGCAGCCCCTGAAAAGAATGAAAAAGGTATTGGTAAAGTTCTTGAAATTGGAAGATAAACTTGTAGTAGATGCTTGAGCTGCTAGATCTGGTCATCCAGCACATCTAGAAATTAAATAATTTTTTCCTTCACATGTGTTTGCTTTTGTTTTGTGTTTAGAGTGTGCCTTTCATTAGTTTATAATATTGTGGCTTTGATTCTTTATTTTAGTGTTGATAATAATATTGTTGAGGAAGTTCAAAATAAATTTTCTGAGCAGTACTAGATGTAATACAACAACAGAAATCCTATATGGAATTAAAGTTAATGGTATTTACAAGACAGATAGGACACAGAGTTCTAGCAAAGAAACCACATAGAAGAGCCTAGTAAAAATGGATCCGCTAATGATGAGGATGCTGATTTTGTTTTAAAGGATTATATACCTATGTTATGTTTTTTTAACTATGTAATATTTGTATCAAAATAATTTCTTAATATAAAAAAATTAGAATATAAAAAATCATTTATAGTATATGTTTTTATTCTATTTAATATTAAAATATTAAAATAGGTAATCAGATTTTTGAAAAATTTTGTCAAAATAGCTTTGGAATGAAACTAGCAAGGGAACTTTTCCTCGCTAATTTTGCTAGGGAATTATCTGTTTATATTCAGTTGATAAATATTCATTACTATTCTTATTTACGATAAAAATTAGCAAAGGAAAATAATAATTTGCTAGGGAGTTTCCGTCGTTTAAAAATTTATAGGGAATTATTTTTCCTCATTAATATTTTGAGATGAACACTTTAATTTGGGATAATTCCAGTTATTATTCTATCATTATTATAATTTAGCGATGGAAAAACTAATAGAGACAAGAATTTTTTCCCAACCACCTTGGCTTTATCTTGTAGTCAGATAGATAGATAGGTAGATAAATAGATATAAAGAAAAATAAATAAATAAATAAATATATATATATATATATATATATATTATAGATATATAGATAGATTGATTATTAGATAGTTAGATATATAGGTAAATAGATAGATAGAGAGACAAATAGATAAATAGATATATAGATAGATAAAAATATTGATAAATAAATTATAGATAGATTTATAGAGAGAGAGAGACACACACACACACACATATAGATAGCCAGGCAAGCATATAGACATATAGATAGATAGATAGATAAATAAACGAATAGATAGATAGATCAAATAGATACATAGAATTATAAATAGACAGATATATATATATATATATATATATATCGATAAAAATATAGATAGATAGATAATAGATAGTCAAATAGATAGATAAATAGATATTTAGATAGATAGATAGATAGACACATAGATATAAAGACAAATAGATAGATAGATAAATAGAAAGATCGACAAATAAATAGATTGTTAGAGAGATAGAAAGAAAGATAGATAGATAGAGAGATAGATAGAAAGATTGGCAGATAGACAAATATAAAATTAGATAGATAGACAGTTAGACAAAAAACAAATAGACACATAGAGAGATAGATAGTTAGATAGATAGACAGATAGACAGCTATACTGATAGACACATAGTTTGATAGATAGTTAGATAGACAGATAGATAAATAAATATATAGACATAAAGTCAGATAGACCGATTCACAAATAGATAGATAGGTAGGTAGGTAGGTAGATATATATATATATATATATATAAACACATATTTAGTCATATAGACAAATAGATAGATAAATAGATTGAACGAAAGATAGATAGAAATATAAATAGATAGATAGATAGACAGATAAAAATTTAGATAGATAAATAGATAGAAAGGCAAAAAAGATAGATAGATATATATAGATAGATTGATAGATTGATAGACAGATAGACAGGTCCATAATTAGATAGATAGATAGATACATAATGAGATATATAGATAGATATATTATATAGATAGACAACTATGTTGAAAGATATATAAAGATATAGATAGATAGATAGAACATAGACAGATTGACAGATAGAAAAATTGATAAATTCATTACAAGAAAATGTATATTTAGCTAGGAAAATTTAGCTAGGGATCAATCCCTAGCTAAATTGTGAGGAATTAGCTAGGGAATAGTAATAGATTTAAAAATTTTCATTGAAATACAAATTTGCTATGGATTTAGCGATAAAAAATTATCATAAATTCCACTCAATAAAGGCAGGGAATTTAGTGATGGATTTAGTGACAATTAATGATGGAAAATTTTCGTAAATTCCACTCAAGAAAAGCAAGAAATTTAGTGACGGATTAGGGATGAAAAATTTTTGTAAGTTCTGCTCAAATAAAGTGGAGAATTTTGTGATGGATTAGCGGCGGAAAATTTTCATAAGTTCCGTTCAAGAAATGTTGAGAATTTATTGATGGATTTAGCGATGAAATATCCCTATCTAATAAAATCCTGAACTTTAGCGACGGATTTAGCGACAGATTTAGCGACAGAATTTCCCTAGCTATTAAAATCTGGAATTTAGTGATGTATTTAGAGATGGAATGTCCCTAACTATTAAACTCTGGAATTTAGTGACGAAGTTAGCGAAAGATTTTTCCTAGCTAATTACATTTGGAATTTAGCGATGAATTTTCTCTAGCTAATTACATCTAAAATTTAGCGACGAATATAGAGACATATTTTCCCTGATTAATAAAATCTAGAATATAGTGATGGATTTAGCAAAGGAATTTCTTTAGCCAATAAAATCTAGAAGTTAGCAAACAATTTAGCGACGGAATTTCCCTAGCTAATAAAATCTCGAATTTAGCGAAAGATTTAGCAATGGAATTTCCCTAGATATAAAAATCTAGAATTTTGCGACTGATTTAGTGATAGAATTTTCCTGGCTATTAAAATCTAGAATTTAGTGATGGAGTTAGCGATGAAACTCCCCTAGCTAATTACATCATGAATTTAGCGACGAATTTTTCTAGTTAATAAAATCCACAATTTAGCGACGGATTTAGTGGCGGAATTTCTTTAGCAAATAAAATTTTTAAAAAATAAACAAATTATTATTTAAATTAATTAATAAATATATTTAAATATTTGTATTAAAACATACATTAGATAATTAAATCTATAATTATAAACATTTTTAAAAATATTTGAAATAATATATGAACATACACAAACATTTGTATTAATAAAAATCTAAAATCATTATTTGTATGATTATACAAAAAACATTTACAAAAAATCTGAATTAACAAATAAACAAGTAAATATTTATATTATTAAAACTTAAAAAAAAGTTTAATGATTATAATAAATTTTTTAAAAAATTATTACTAAAAGATTTATAATATTGAATTATAAAAAAAATCATAATTTTCATTTAATTTAAAATAAAATAAATTGATATTTAAGAATAAATAAATTAATGTTTAAATTAAATTCAAAAACTTTTGACGAGTTATAAAATAAATCTCTCCTAAGTGCTTATTAAAAGAATACTTCATGTATTTTTTTAGGGTTTAAAATAGGTTTTCAAAATATTACTAATGATATTTTTTTCTATCTTTAATACATTTAAAATTAATTTTAGCCCTTTAACATTTTTGAAAATAACTACCAAATGACCCTAAGTTGATTTTAATTCAAGGTTTATTTTTGCCTCTACTAAAATTTCTAAGAATTAAAGAATTGAGTAAATAATTATAGTATAATAAAAAATAATAAAAAATAATATTTAATTTAAAATAAAATATGTATTCTTAGAATAATAAATAAATATTAATATTTTAAAATTAATACAAGGTAAACATGATTTTGACATTGTTTGTGCAGTGAGAAAACATGTTAAACAAGATAAAAAATATATCGATTGACTTTCAAGTGAGAAAATGAAAGGGAGCAAAACCCCAATGATGAAGAGAGAGATGGTTCTTCATGTTCTAGTTCCACTATATCTCCTCTATCTGGCAATGTAGAAAAATCTAGTTAGAGTTGTATTGCCTCTGATGTAAGCATTGTTTTGGAATTTTGTTTTTGCATTCCTTTTCATAATGCTTCCCTGATTCAAGTGCTATTTCAAGTAAGCACTAGGCAAAATTAGATTTCTTTCTCTCAGTAACAAAAATGTTATAGGTGAAGGCGATGATGCCAAGCTTGAGATCCATGTTTGCTTCGTGCTTGCTTATTTTGTTCATTAAAATTTATTTTCAATGGATGTGGATTGAATACGGGTGTGAGTGCAAATTAAATTGAATAAAGAGAGGAGGATTATTTAATTCATGATCATGGCTATGGCATGATGAAAAAAGATTTGATCAAGAATTTAGGGATGAATGCCAATCAGGAACTTCAGGTATTCACTGAAAATTTCTCAAAGTTTGTAAATTTTTTATGGATGTCAATGAAGGATATTGGCTAGCAGCATTTGTGGAGAAAATGCAGACTATTGGAGATCTTAATCTGATAGTCTAATTTGGAGTTCGATTTTAATCTATGTATCTTGCTGCATGTTATGTGGAAGTTGTTAGCGAACATAACGAAGACAAGCAGTAAGACATCTGAGGCCATGTATTCATGCAACAAATTTCTTTTGAAAATTGCTCTTCACTTTTTCATGGTTGTATTTCAGTCATGTATGAGAATCCAAGGTAGATAGAAAATTTTCAATCTCTGAGTACACATGGAACGAACCACTTGGAAAGGGAACTAAAATTAGATTGTATCTGAAAGATGAAGCTAGGGAACATGTTGATGAGAGCTAGTTGATGGTTTGTGCGTATCCTGTGTGCTAGTTTCTAATTATCCATTTTAAGTATTGACTGTCAATTTTTTGGATTTAAGAACTAGTAAAAAAGTATTCTGAATTCATTTACTTTCCAATTAATTTATGGGCAAGCAAAGATGTTGGTGTAGAGGTTCTTGGAGATGATGACGAGTCAAATGAAGAAGATGATGATGCAGGTATTCAGTTGATAAAAAAAGCTTTTATGTTCATCCGACCATCTTTAATGATCAAGCGTGATTTTGTTCTTTCATTACAAAAAGAATTTCTAAGAAGGAATCTGAGTTGGTTAAGGTGGAAGATGATTAGGTGAAGATCATGAAGAGGAAGTGGGGAAAGAGAAATCAAAGGCAAAAACAATCAAGGAAACTACATATGGGTGGTAGCTTCTAAATGATGTGAAGGCGATTTGACTTAGGATTCCAAGATGAGGTGACAAAGGAAGAATCTACTATCAATCTTTGTAAAAGGTAAAGCCCAAGTTTGTTTATAGCATCCACTGTTCTTCGCCTCATTCAATTTTTTTCCAACAAGATTTAAGCGACGAGAAGCCTACGGCATGGAGCCACTTCATTGCAGAAAGTGACGTAGAGTTCAAAGCTCTTCTTTATGTTTCTCCAAAAGCTTCTCATGATCTGTATGAAAGTTTTTATAATACCAACAAGGCCAATTTTAAGCTATATGTGAGATGGGTATTTATTTCTAATGAGTTTGATGAACTACTGCCGAAATATCTAATCTTCTTGAAGGAAAGCTTTTTGCAGAGCATTATTCTCTGTTCAAAATTAGTGTGGGCATGCAATTGGCATGAATTTGTGTGTAGGGGCTTGTTGATTCAAATACGCTGGCACTCAATGTTTCTTGAGAGATGCTGCAACAACATGGCATCCTGAAAATGATCAAGAAGAAGCTAATTAGAAAGGTGGTTGACATGATAAACAAACTTGTAGTGGAGGATCCCTTTGAGAGTGCTAATGATGACGACAACCACACTGTTATTGTCAAATTGAAGAAATTAAATCTCTTCCATCTTCGATCTTCATTTTTTACTACTGTGAACCTACTATGTTGGATTTCACTTAATGCCAGGTATAGCTGTCGACTCATCAAATGGTAATGCAACTAGGAGGTGGCAATATGCAAGGTTTCAAAAAGAATTTGGAAAGTAAATTAAAATTGGCATAATGGAGGATGCTACAAACAATAATCATCTGGCAAAGCTTCTACGATTCGAAAGGTTGGTTAGTATAATATTAATAATATATCAAATAATGGTGTTATTATCAGCATGTTCGTAAGAATCATTAAAAATAATTTTTTAGATGTGATTTTTCATAACATATATATGTCATATAATCAATTTAATAATGAAGATTGACTTAACTAGTTTTCACCTTATTATAATATATAAAAAAATTAATGAAAATATAATAAAATATTTAAAAGATTATGAGAGTTTTATATTCTATGTAAGTAAAATGTCCTAAAAATTCTAAATGTATGTTAGGTATTATTGAAAATATAAATTTTTTTTGTTGGATCCAAGAATTGCTTACTAATTTGTGATATATGAATACATTAATAATAAAATTAATAAAATAATAATTAATAATTTAGATTGAGTTATAGAAATTTTATTTTTAAAATTTTTTATGATACGTTGAACATGTACTTACTTTATATACTTTTACTAAATATATTATATTTAGGTATATATGCAATATTAATTCTTTTTAATAAATATAGTGAACACTCATTTTTGGAATACCAATTAAGATTGAAAGTAAATATTTAAAATATTAATTTTTTAATTAATAATCTTATTACTTGGCATCTTCTATGAATACTAATGTAAAGAAGAAAGATATAAAAAATATTATTAAATACATATTCATCTGCATTAACTAATTATAAAAATCTGAGTAGAATTTATAAATATTTAGATAATTTATTTAAATATTATAAATATAAGTATAAAATAATTATTTTGAACTTTCAAGTATGAAGATTAATATCATATCTAGAGATAATTTTTTGATTCAATTATTTGAAAGCATATATCGAGGATGTTCATTACAATAAGTAAATTATTGAAAAAATTAAATATTATGTATTATTATATTTTATTTATAAGTGATATGAAAAATTAATATGTTGAGCTTGACATTCTTCTTATGAGTGATTGATTTATTATCCTTTCTAGTATCTAGTATAATATCATAATTTTTTTTGTTACGATTATGAGTATGATTTGAGATAGAAGAATAGTTGTTAAATCGAGATTTGAATTAAAAATTGGAATGATTGATTAGTAAATCATGAATCGAATCAAATTGTAAATTAAAATCGTTGTGATTTTTTTACGTTAATTAATTTATAGATCTTATCATCAGTAATTTTTTTTGGTATTTTAGTTTGTAATTTTAGGATTTTTTTGGTATTTTATTATTTTTTTACGTTAAATTCATAATATTAAAGGGTTGAGTTATTTTTTTTCATGTTAATTAATTCTTGATAATTAGTTTTAAATTGATTCGTGATTCAGTGATTTAGTTATTAATTGATGCATGCTTTTTATTCTTTTAAAGAGCTAGATTTTTTACTCTATTAATCGTGAATTAAATTGTGAATCATAAGATTTTGATAACATTGGATAGAAGAATAACATTATTATCAAATATTTTTAAAATTGTCATGTTTAAAAGATTGATAATATTTAAGATTGAATTTTAATGATAAAATAAAAAGTTACAAGTGGATGTTAAAATATACAAATATAATGATCCTAACTAGATGGACTAACCTTATTTTAGCATACATTTCTTTAGATATTTTTTTTCAGATTTATATTTTTAGTTTTGTTTTTTTAATATTATCCTGTAATGATACGTTTGAGCAAGCATATTGCCTACATTATTTGTGGTAAGTAGTTGAGGTTGCCCTCTGATCCTGCTTATTGTCTGGTGATAGGGCTAGGGCCAGTTGCAATTTGTTGCCCATGATAGCAAATACAGGATAGTCTAGGTTAGCTATAGGCTAGGCCATGTACTAGATTCTCCCTTGCTTGGTCATGTTAGTTTTACTTGACATGAATCTAATCTGAATGGCTTAGTCAGTCCATCGAGCTTTAATTGCCTACATTTTTTTGGTAATGAGTTGTGGTTGACATGGAGCAATGTGTTGACCAAGCTTAACAAATTTGGGCCATGTTGGTCCATTATGATCCAGCTGATAATTCTACCTCAAAGTTTAATATTTTGATAGTATTACTCTTAAAAGTTGGAAATTCAACGTAGTCAGTCCATCGAACTTTAATTGCCTACATTTTTGGTAATGAGTTGTGGTTGACATGGAGCAATGTGTTGACCAAGCTTAACAAATTTGGGTCCTGTTGGTCCATTATGATCCAGCTGATAATTCTACCTCAAAGTTTAATATTTTGATAGTATTACTCTTAAAAGTTGGAAATTCAATGTCTATTGAGTCTCTAACCAAAGATATATTATCTTTGGATGAAGATATTTGTCAAGTCACCAAGACATAGTTTTCAACAAATATATGAATCATAAAGATTTATTAGATTATCAATAATATTAAAAGTATTTTTATCTAATCATGTCTAACACATGTAATTTTAAAATTTTTATGATATCCAGTGTGTTAATCAATTGTCATGTTTAAAAATAAGGTATATTTTATTTTCAACTTCAAAAGTAAGTCAGATGTTATTGTGATTGTGAATGGAAGCCATCTGCTCAACATGTATTAATACTTGCTACTTTAAAAATGTGTTCCAGTCATTAGTATGTTTCTCCTAGGAGGTGGTGGATGAGATACTTGATTATATGCTATAGATTTAGTTTTAGAAATCATGTCTTAATGCATGCCTATGAAAGACACTTTCAAGCATGCCAATGTGCTATTTTTTAAAACTATTGTTGACCCATGCATGTCCAACATGATCATACCCATGCATGTCCATCAATAGGATAACTTGGGTCATGTTGTGCCATGTGATCTAGCTTGTGTTAACCAAATGGGTGTCCCAGTCGACATGACATGACTCTCAAAACTTGCTTGTGCATGTTGAATTTGGTGTGGGTCATGCTTTGTTTTGGGCAAAAATTCTGACTTGATTTGGCGTATGAAACTAACATATCAGTTTTAAAAATAGATCATGGTTTGATTGGGTCGGAATGGTCCAAGTCAAGGCTAGTAGTTAGCTTGTGCTGGCTTGACTGGACTTCACCTTGGCTAGCTAGGGTTTGGGTCGTGTCTAGTTAGGGATCACTTATGCCCAATACTTGGATTGTGCCGGGGTTTGTCATCTCATTCCATCTTATACATCTATTCAAGAAAATTTATTGATGTCTTATTGATTGTTTCAAAAGAAAATATGAGTGAGGGACTATCAAAATTCATAACATAAAAAAGATGTGTACTAGCTGATTTAAAGATAATGAACTAGCATTTTTTATAAAAAAAATTGAGGATGTAAGTCAAGTAAAATATAATTTAAATAAAAGGAAGGATCATACATAGAGATATATTTGTATTCTTTATCAATGATGATTTGATTTTGTGTATTTTTTGTAATAAAACTATGAATATAGAAATATAATGATAAATATTTTTTGTGATAATTTAAAAATGTCATGACATTTAAAATGTAAAAGAATAAATGTTTGTATACATGGTTTTTAAAAAAAAAATAAAAATAAAAATAAAAAAAATACTTTATGAAATAGATATTATACATGAAAATTTCATTGAATCTTAGGAAAATGAATATGCTATTGAAAATTATAATAAGATGAGTGTTACATGCATATCTATTGAAATTAGTAATTAATGAAGAACATAATAATAATAATAATAATAATAATAATAATAGTAGTAGTAATTATTTTTTACTTCAAATCTAAAGGGTTTCTTTAAAATTGATCAAATTCAATCATATTGAATAATGATTGAAATTTATTAAAACATCATATATTAATTAATAGATCCATATATTATTATTTTTTATTTTAATTTGATTATTTATCCAAGTTTTCATGAGAAAAAAATACTACTCTAAAAAAATAGTATTTATTAAAAATTGATGTAAAATTATTTGATTGAGTTAGAAATAAATATTTAATTATGTCGGATGAATGAATATCATAAAAATATAAAATGATAATTACTTTTGTGTGATGTATCTAAAATAAATATTTTATTATATTTATGCACTCAACTGATATTTTTATTCCTAGAATTACATAATTTTTATTTAGACTTAAAAACAAATATAACAATGAAAGAATAAAACGTGTTTTAAGGTATTTTAGATTATTATTGAGCTATATAATGATTCAAATGAAATTAGTGTTTTTTGAATTTTTTTTAATGTTAACTTCATCTAGAAAATTTCCAAATTAATTATGAGCATTTTATAACCTCACAAATAAAAATATTGGAATTGAAAATGTAAAATTTGTGTTTGGCTTTTGTATTATATTATGTTGATTTGTGCTAAAGAATGTTGTAAATGTCTTAAATATGAAAAATACATTAACAAAAGTTATTTTCTTATAGCTATAAGTGTAAATTTGATTACAACTAGTTAACATTATTAATGATTTACTAAACAAATGGAATTGTTAGATTCTTGAGAATATAATATACAATTATTTTTTTAATGGTGATAGTTGACTCAATTGTGATTAAAAAATTTTTAAAATATATTACTATTCGATTAGGTAGATACTTTATTAGTAAAATAATAATATAGAAAAAATAAGAACATTAGGTAAAAAGGTTGTAATATGAACATAATTAAAAATCAATGCTCAAATAAAAAATATCTATATCTTGGTGCTTTTAAAAATTAGATGAATATATAATTTTTTTCTCATGTTGCCAACCTTGTGATTTAAAAATAATTTTAAAAATATATTTACTTGTTTGATTAGGTAAATATATTTTAATATTAACAAAAAATCAAAAATAGTTTTTTTGATTATACTATTTTTTGAAAACAAAAAGCATTTACAATATATATGTTAAAATGTGTAAATGTATATCTTGTATACATGTATAAATGTATATGTTAATAGTATATATGTTTGTATGTATAAACATAATATATATATATATATATATGTGTGGTGTGTGTGCGTGTGTGTGTTTATATATGTATATATATATTGTATTAATAGGTTTGTTTTTTTATTTTTTTTATTTTGTTTTTTACTTGATGAGATGAGTAAGCGTATATTTGGGTTTTTATTTTTGAAATATAAAAAGTTAGATAGCATTCTTGAATTATTTTCAAAATATATTTTTTTTGGATAATTTTTCAAAAAACTGTCCAACACTAAATATATATTTTATTCTGGAACACACTTGACTATTACTTAAAATGTCCACTCTTTTTTGCTCCCTTTATTGATTTTACGTATAAAATTGTGCTTTTATGAATGCATTCACAAGATAATAATAATAAAAAGATATTTGTGAAGAGTACATATAAATGACTAGAACTCAAAAGGGTGATACAAATCATTAATATGGTGAGATTATAATTAATAAATCTTTAAGTATGATTGAATTTATGAACTAATGATATTTATTAAAAATAAGAGTAATGTCTAGCTTACTAGTGATTTTTATAGATGTGTAATGAAAATGCTGAATAATTTTAGAAAAGAAGAAAAAAAAATGATAAAATTAAATAATATATGACTACTCAAGGATTACTTGTAAGTGAGTTTGTTATTTGAACCTTGAAAACCATAATTTATTTATATACTATATTTTTAAACATATTTTATTTGATTCTCTTTGTTCTTGAAATATTAATACATATGATACAAATGAATGTGAATTGCTTGTTGAGTTTTATTTTTATTTGGAAGGTTTCTAATGAGATTTCTGAATTTGTATTTCATTAAATAGAAAGAAAGAAAATATATTTGAAATTTTGTGATACTAATAGTTACAACATTGTAGATTATAATAAGTAATTTTGATTTATGAATTTATGATTTTTTATCTATGCATATTGATGTGATTTAATATAATTGGTATGCTTTTTTTATGCTATTGTTTGGAAGCATATAGCATATGTATAGTATATATAAATGTGGTGCTGTCGATGATGCTGCCGGTGCCAGTGTGGGTGTCACTACGGTGCTGATGCCACTGCTGGTGCCGGTGCCTCTGCCTAAGCCATTGTGTTGGCATCGCCATTGCCGCTGCCATCAATAGTAGCAGCACCGGCAGCAGAGTAGTAGCACAGCAGTAGCGGTAGCTGCGGCGGGAGCGGCAGGGGTGGTGGGAGTGGTAGCAATAGGGGAGCAACAACAACGGCAACAAATACGGTATATACGTACATATATAGTCATACATACATACATATAATACTGTAGTATTTTGTGTGCATATATAATGAGTATATATGTACTCAGTATATATATACGCATAATATTGTAGTTATATGTACATATACTGCAGTAATATATGTACGAGTAAAATACTAGTATATATATACATATTTACTATAGTAATATATTTATAAAACATAGTTTTTTTTTAATTATTTTGATTCGACTGAGTGGTTTAAATTTTTTACAGATATGGTACACATTGTTTCCCATATGAAGCTTGTATAAGTGAAAGAATTTTTCAATTGACATGAAGCACCGTGACTCAGACAGTTTTTTCACAGCAGAAAGTTGGTGATCAAAGGAGTAGAGAGAGAGGAAGCAACGTCAATGCATGGATAGATTATACTTTATGCACTGTTTGTAGATACATTGTTTAATAAGTTGTAATATAAGTTTGTTATTTTTTTTGTTTTTGTTATTTAAAATATTATATTAGAATAAGTTATTAAATGAATTTTTTTTGTTTAATTAAAAATTTTCATTTATAGTTTCTATTTTTATTCAATTTAATATACAAATATTAAATTATTTAATTAAATTTTTTTTGAAGCTGAATGACAATCAACTTTAATTTGTGTTTGGCTGTGTCCATAATAACTATTTATATATATATATATGCGAATATGTTTGTGGTATCCCAATTTTTTGGGTAGAGTTTAGCCTATTATAGGTATTTAAAAATCTATTATCAGTAGCAGTAGCAGCGGTAGCAGCAACAGCAGTGGTAGTAAATTGCAGCGGTGGCATCGGTGGCGGTGGTGTAGTGGTGGTAGTGGCAGTGGCGGCAACGACGGTAGTAGAAGAAGCACTAGAAGCAGCGGCAGGGAAGTAGAGGCGGTAGCGACAGAAGTGGCTGCAGCGGCATCAGCGGCGGTAGCAGCGGCAGTGGTGGCAGCGGCGGCGGCGGCGGCAGCAATGGTAGCTACAACATGCAACGGGAGCACCAGCAGTGGGGGCAGCGGCAACAGCCGCTGTAGGGGCCAGCGGTGGCGGCAGCAGCGGCATCGACAGCAGTGTCGGTAGCAGAAGTAGTTGCGGCAGCAATAGTGGCATTGGCAGTGGCAGTGGCAGCGAGAGCAGCAGCAACATAAAAATTTGATATACACGTAGAAATAAAGTAAGTATATATGTACATATAATACTGTAGTATTTTATGTACGTATATACGCGTATATGTATCAGTATATATGCACACATAAAACTGTAGTTTTTATGTACATATATGTGTAATATATGTATGAACAAATGCTAGATATATATACATATATACTGCAAGATTATATATTATAAAAACATAATATTTTATTATTTTAATTTGACTGAGTGGTTTAAAATTTTTATAGATATGATACCGCATTGTTCCTCAGATAAAAGTGTATAAGTGATGAGATTTTCAACTAGATATTACATGCCGATACTTGAGAGCTTTGTCACAGTAGAAATATGGTGATCGGAGGAGCAGAGAGAGAGCAAAGCAAAGTCAATGAATGGATATATTATACATATGCACTATCTGTAGATACAATGATGAATAATATGTAACAAAATTTTGTTATTTTTTTGTTTCAATTATATAAAATATTGAATTAGAATAAGTTATTAAATGAATTTAATTTGTTATTATAAATTATTTATGTCATTTTATTCAATTTGATATAAAAATATCAAATTTTTAAATAAAAAATTTAAATAAAATTAAATTCCAAAATTATTTTGTAATTAAAATAGCTAGGGAAAATTCTCTTGCTAAATTAGCTAGGTAAAATTCCTAGCTAATATAGCAAGGAAAATCTTTATTTTAGAAAATGATTTTTTCGTCGCTAATTTATTTAGCTAGATAAACAAATAGATAGATAGATAGATATAATTAGAAAGATAGATATACAAACAAAAGAGATATATATATATATAATATATATATATATAAATAGAAAAGTAGAACACAAACTTAATGATATATAGTTAGATAAATAGATCGATAGAAGATGGACATACAATCACATAGATAAATAGATAGATAGATACAGAGATGGATAAATAGATGACTATAGATATAAAGAGAGAGAGTGAGAAAGATAGATAGATAAAAAATTGATTAATTGATAGAATGATATATAGATGGTAGATGATAGATAGACAGACATATAGATATATAAATAGATAGATAGATAGACAGACAGACAGATAGATAGACAGACAAACAAACAAATAGATAGATAAATAGATAATTAAATTGATAATTAGATAGATATATAGAAATATTGATATAATGAAAGATAGAAAGAAAGAAAGATAGATAGATATATAGATAGACAGACAGATAGAGAGATATAAATATATATAGACAACTAGATAGACATACAATTACATCGGTAGACAGATTGATATATATATATATATATATATATTAGATAGACACCTAGATAGACTGACATATAGACAAATAGAAAGATAGATAGATAGGTAGATAAATAAAAAAATATAGACAAAGATATAGGTAGATATATAAAAAATAGATAGATATATAGATAGGTTGATATGTAAATAGGTAGATAGTTATATAGGTAGATAGATAGATAACTAGATAAATAGATAGATAGCTAGAGAGATATATAGATAGATAGATAGAGAGATAGATAGATTGATTGATAGACATATAAATAGATAAATAGAAATATATATATATATATAGTAGATAAAAAGAAAGAAAGAAAGATAGATTGATATATAGATATATAGATAATAGTTAGATAGATAGATAGATTGATATTCAAATAGATAGATAGTTAGATAAATAGATAGATTGATTGATTGATAAATAGACAAGATAGATAGAAAATATTAAGATAAATTTAGAGAAGATAGTGATATTATATATATATAGGTTAAATAGATAGAAAGAAAGATAGATAGAGACTGATGATCATAAAGATATAGATAGATAAATAGATAGATATATATATATATAGACAAACAAATAGATAGATAAAAGATAGGTAGATAGATAGATAGTCGAAATAAAGAGAAGAAAGATAATAGAATATAAATAGATAGAAATAGAATAAATAGATAGATAAATAGATATAAAATAGGTAGATAAATAGATAGATAGATAGATAAATAGCTAGTAGGCATATATATATAGATAGATAAAAGATATGCAACTATAGATAGACATAAATGTAAAAAATTGATATAACATAGATAGATATATAGATGATAGATAGTGAGATTATAGATAATAGATAAATATATAGTGAGACTGTAGCTAAGATAGATATCTAGATAACTAGGTATAAAGATAGATAGATAGCTAGGTAGATATATAGATAGATAGATATAAAAATAGACAAAGAGATAGATAGATAAATAGACAAATAGACAAAAAATTTGATAGATATATAGACATTAAGATAGATAGATATTTAGATAGTTAGATAGATAGCTATTAGATAGATAGATAGATAGTTAGATAGATAGGTAGATAATAGATAGATAGATAGAGAGATATTATATAGATAGTTAGATAGAATTATAAAAAGTTAGATACATATATAGATAGAAAGATGGATACAAAGATAGTTAGATCGATATAAAGATGATAGACAAATAGATCATAGATTGATATAATTATATAAATAGGGATATAGAGATAATCATATAGAATAATAGACAAAGAAAGATACATAGATAGATCAGTAGATAGCTAGATAAATAGATAGGTAGATAGATAGACAAATAGATATATAAATAGTAAATAGATAGATATTCAAATAGATCGAAAGGAGATAGATAATAGACAGATAAATAGATAGAAAAAAGATAGATAGATAGTAGATAGTAGATAATATTTAGATAGACAGATAGATAGTTTAATCTAGTAGATAGACATACAATTAGATAGATAGTAATATAGAGAAAGATTATATATATATAGAAACAAAGACAACTAAATAGACTATATAAAATAGATAGACAGAGATAAAACATAAATGAAGATAGATAGTTAGG
>JAREIK010001271.1:0-17054 GCA_029783825.1 Sapria himalayana | reverse complement strand
TATCTAACTTTTATAATTATATCTAACTATCTATATAATATATCTCTATATATCTATCTATTATCTACCTATCTATCTAACTATCTATCTATCTATCTAATAGCTATCTATCTAACTATCTAAATATCTATCTATCTTAATGTCTATATATCTATCTATCAAATTTTTTGTCTATTTGTCTATTTATCTATCTATCTCTTTGTCTATTTTTATATCTATCTATCTATATATCTACCTAGCTATCTATCTATCTTTATACCTAGTTATCTAGATATCTATATATCTACAGATCTAACTATATATTTATCTAATTATCTATAATCTCACTATCTATCTATCTATATATCTATCTATGTGTATATCAATTTATTTACATTTATGTCTATCTATATAGTTGCATATCTTTTTATCTATCTATATATCTATATGCCTATCTAGCTATTTATCTATCTATCTATCTATTTATCTACCTATTTATATCTATTTATCTATCTATTTATATCTATTTATCTTTCTTTCTTTATTTCGACTATCTATCTATCTACCTATCTATTTATCTATCTATTTGTTTGTCTATATATATATATATATCTATCTATTTATCTATCTATATCTTTATGATCTATCAGTCTATCTATCTATCTTTCTTTCTATCTATTTAACTATATATATATATATATCATACTATCTATCTCTAAATTTATCTATATATATTTCTATCTATCTGTCTATTTATCAATCAATCAATCTATCTATTATCTAACTATCTATCTATTTGAATATCTATCTATCTATCTATCTAACTTTATCTATTATATCTATATATCAATCTATCTTTCTTTCTTTCTTTTATCTACTATATATATATATATATTTCTATTTATCTATTTATATGTCTATCAATCAATCTATCTATCTCTCTATCTATCTATCTATATATCTCTCTAGCTATCTATCTATTTATCTAGTTATCTATCTATCTACCTATATAACTATCTACCTATTTACATATCAACCTATCTATATATCTATCTATTTTTTTATATATCTACCTATATCTTTGTCTATATTTTTTTATTTATCTACCTATCTATCTATCTTTCTATTTGTCTATATGTCAGTCTATCTAGGTGTCTATCTAATATATATATATATATATATATATCAATCTGTCTACCGATGTAATTGTATGTCTATCTAGTTGTCTATATATATTTATATCTCTCTATCTGTCTGTCTATCTATATATCTATCTATCTTTCTTTCTTTCTATCTTTCATTATATCAATATTTCTATATATCTATCTAATTATCAATTTAATTATCTATTTATCTATCTATTTGTTTGTTTGTCTGTCTATCTATCTGTCTGTCTGTCTATCTATCTATCTATTTATATATCTATATGTCTGTCTATCTATCAATCTACCTATCTATATATCATTCTATCAATTAATCAATTTATTTTATCTATCTATCTTTCTCACTCTCTCTCTTTATATCTATATGTCAGTCTATTTATCCATCTATGTATCTATCTATCTATTTATCTATGTGATTGTATGTCCATCTTCTATCGATCTATTTATCTAACTATATATCATTAAGTTTGTGTATCTACTTTTCTATTTATATATATATATATATATATATATATATATATATATATATCTTTGTGTTTGTATATCTATCTTTCTAATTATATATCTATCTATCTATCTATTTGTTTATCTAGCTAAATAAATTTAGCGACGAAAAAATCATTTTCTAAAATAAAGATTTTCCTTGCTAAATTAGCTAGGGAATTTTACCTAGCTAATTTAGCAAGAGAATTTTCCCTAGCTATTTTAATTACAAAACTAATTTTGGAATTTAATTTTATTTAAAATTTTTTATTTAAAATTTTTTATTTAAATAATTTGATATTTTTATATCAAATTGAATAAAAAATGAAACTATAAATAATTTATAATAAAAAAATTAAATTCATTTAATAACTTATTCTAATTCAATATTTTATATAATTGAAACAAAAAAATAACAAAATTTTGTTACATATTATTCATCATTGTATCTACAGATAGTGCATATAGTATAATATATCCATTCATTGACTTTGCTTTCTCTCTCTCTGCTCCTCCGATCACCATATTTCTACTGTGACAAAGCTCTCAGAGTATCGGCATGTAATATCTAGTGAAAAATCTCATCACTTATACAAGCTTTTATCTGAGGAACAATGCGGTATCATATCTATAAAAAATTTAAACCACTCAGTCAAATTAAAATAATAAAATATTATGTTTTGATAAATATATAATCTTGCAGTATATATGTATATATATACTAGCATTTTGTTCATACATATATTACAACAGTATATGTACATAAAAACTACAGTTTTATGTGTGCATATATACTGAGTACAAATATACTCAGTATATACGTACATAAAATACTACAGTATTATATGTACATATATACTGACTTTATTTCTACGTGTATATCAAATTTGTTTATGTTGCTGCTGCTCTCGCTGCCACTGCCACTGCCAATGCCACTATTGCTGCCGCAACTACTTCTGCTACCGACACTGCTGTCGATGCCGCTGCTGCCACCACCGCTGGCCCCTACAGCGGCTGTTGCCGCTGCCCCCACTGCTAGTGCTCCCGTTGCATGTTGTAGCTACCATTGCTGCCGCCGCCGCCGCTGCCACCACTGCCGCTGCTACCGCCGCTGATGCCGCTGCAGCCACTTCTGTCGCTACCGCCTCTACTTCCGCTGCCGCTGCTTCTAGTGCTTCTTCTACTACCGTCGTTGCCGCCACTGCCACTACCACCACTACCACCACCGCCACCGATGCCACCGCTGCAATTTACTACCACTGCTGTTGCTGCTACCGCTGCTACTGCTACTGATAATAGATTTTTAAATACCTATAATAGGCTAAAACTCTACCCAAAAAATTGGGATACACACAAACATATTCGCATATATATATATATAAATAGTTATTATGGACACAGCCAAACACAAATTAAAGTTGATTGTCATTCAGCTTCAAAAAAAATTTAATTAAATAATTTAATATTTGGTTGTATATTAAATTGAATAAAAATAGAAACTATAAATGAAAATTTTTAATTAAACAAAAAAAATTCATTTAATAACTTATTCTAATATAATATTTTAAATAACAAAAACAAAAAAAATAACAAACTTATATTACAACTTATTAAACAATGTATCTACAAACAGTGCATAAAGTATAATCTATCCATGCATTGACGTTGCTTCCTCTCTCTCTACTCCTTTGATCACCAACTTTCTGCTGTGAAAAAACTGTCTGAGTCACGGTGCTTCATGTCAATTGAAAAATTCTTTCACTTATACAAGCTTCATATGGGAAACAATGTGATACCATATCTGTAAAAAATTTAAACCACTCAGTCGAATCAAAATAATTTAAAAAAAAACTATGTTTTCATAAATATATATTACTATAGTAAATATGTATATATATACTAGTATTTTACTCGTACATATATTACTGCAGTATATGTACATATAAACTACAATATTATGCGTATATATATATACTGAGTACATATATACTCATTATATATGCACACAAAATACTACAGTATTATATGTATGTATGTACTAACTATATATGTACGTATATACCGTATTTGTTGCCGTTGTTGTTGCTCCCACTATTGCTACCACTCCCACCACCCCTGCCGCTCCCGCCGCAGCTACCGCTACTGCTGGTGCTACTACCTCTGCTGCCGGTGCTGCTACTATTGATGGCAGCGACAATGGCGATGCCAACGACAATGGCTTAGGCAGAGGCACCGGCACCAGCAGTGGCATTGGCACCGGTAGCGACACCCACACTGGCACCGGCAGCATCATCGGCAGCAGCTACCACATTTATATATACTATGTACATATGCTATATGCTTCCAAACAATATAGCATAAAAAAGCATGCCAATTATATTAAATCATATCAATATGCAGAGATAAAAAATCATAAATTCATAAAACAAAATTACTTATTATAATATCTACAATGTTGTAACTATTAGTATCACAAAATTTCAAATATATTTTCTTTCTTTCTTATTTAATGAAATACAAATTCAGAAATCTCATTAGAAACCTTCCAAATAAAAGATAAAACTCAACAAGCAATTCACATTCATTTGTATCATATGTATTAATATTTCAAGAACAAAGAGAATCATATAAAATATGTTTAAAAATATAGTATATAAGTAAATTATTGTTTTCAAGGTTCAAATAACAAACTCACTTACAAGTAATCCTTGAGTAGTCATATATTATTTAATTTTATGATTTTTTTTTCTTCTTTTCTAAAATTATTCAGCATTTTCATTACACATCTATAAAAATCACCAGTAAGCTAGACATGACTCTTATTTTTAATAAAATAATCATTAGTTCGATAAATTCAATCATACTTAAAGATTTATTAATTATAATCTCACCACATATTAATGATTTGTATCAACCTTTTGAGTTCTAGTCATTTATATTGTACTCTTCACAAATATCTTTTTATTATTATTCATTATCTTGTGAATGCAATTCATAAAAGCACAATTTTATACGTAAACAATCAATAAAGGGAAGCTAAAAAGAGTGAACATTTTAAGTAATAGTCAAGTGTGTTCCAGAATAAAAATATATATTTAGTGTTGGACATTTTTTTGAAAAAATTATCCAAAAAAAATATATTTTGAAAATAATTAAGAAATGCTATCTAACCTTTTTATATTTCAAAAATAAAAACCCAAATATACGCTTACTCATCTACATCAAGTAAAAAACAAAAAATAAAAAAAATAAAAAAAACAAACATATTAATACATATATATATACATATATAAACTACACACACACACACACACACACACACATATATATATATATATATATTATGTTTATACATACAAACATATATACATATTTAACATATACATTTATACATGTATACAAGATATACATTTACACATTTTAACATATATATTGTAAATGCTTTTGTTTTCAAAAATAGTATAATCAAAAAAACTATTTTTGATTTTTGTTAAATATTAAAATATATTTACCTAATCAAACAAGTAAATATATTTTTAAAATTATTTTTAAATCACAAGGTTAGGCAACATGAGAAAAAAAATTATATATTCATCTATATTTTTAAAAGCACCAAGATATAGATATTTTTTATTTTGAGCATTGATTTTTAATTATTTTCATATTACAACCTTTTTACATAATGTTCCTTATTTTTTTCTATATTATTATTTTACTAATAAAGTATCTACCTAATCGAATAAGTAAATATATTTTAAAAATTTTTTTAATCACAAATTGAGTCAACTATCACCATTAAAAAATAATTGTATATTATATTCTCAAGAATCTAAACAATTCCATTTGTTTAGTAAATCATTTAATAATGTTAACTAGTTGTAATCAAATTTACACTTATAGCTATAAGAAAATAACTTTTGTTAATGTATTTTTCATATTTAAGACATTTACAACATTCTTTAGCACAAATCAACATAATATAATACAAAAGCCAAACACAAATTTTACATTTTCAATTCCAATATTTTTTATTTGTGATGTTATAAAATGCTCATAATTAATTTGGAAATTTTCTAGATGAAGTTAACATTAAAAAAAATTCAAAAAACACTAATTTCATTTGAATCATTATATAGCTCAATAATAATCTAAAATACCTTAAAACACGTTTTATTCTTTCATTGTTATATTTGTTTTTAAGTCTAAATAAAAATTATGTAATTCTAGGAATAAAAATATCAGTTGAGTGCATAAATATAATAAAATATTTATTTTAGATACATCACACAAAAGTAATTATCATTTTATATTTTTTATGATATTCATTCATCCGACATAATTAAATATTTATTTCTAACTCAATCAAATAATTTTACATCAAATTTTTAATAAATACTATTTTTTTAGAGTAGTATTTTTTTCTCATGAAAACTTGGATAAATAATCAAATTAAAATAAAAAATAATAATATATGGATCTATTAATTAATATATATGATGTTTTAATAAATTTCAATCATTATTCAATATGATTGAATTTGATCAATTTTAAAGAAACCCTTTTAGATTTGAAGTAAAAAATAATTACTACTATTATTATTATTATTATTATTATTATTATTATTATGTTCTTCATTAATTACTAATTTCAATAGATATGCATGTAACACTCATCTTATTATAATTTTCAATAGCATATTCATTTTCCTAAGATTCAATGAAATTTTCATGTATAATATCTATTTCATAAAGTATTTTTTTTATTTTTTATTTTTTATTTTTTTTTTAAAACCATGTATACAAACATTTATTCTTTTACATTTTAAATGTCATGACATTTTTAAATTATCACAAAAAATATTTATCATTATATTTCTATATTCATAGTTTTATTACAAAAAATACACAAAATCAAATCATCATTGATAAAGAATACAAATATATCTCTATGTATGATCCTTCCTTTTATTTAAATTATATTTTACTTGACTTACATCCTCAATTTTTTTTATAAAAAATGCTAGTTCATTATCTTTAAATCAGCTAGTACACAATCTTTTTTATGTTATGAATTTTGATAGTCCTCACTCATATTTTCTTTTGAAACAATCAATAAGACATCAATAAATTTTCTTGAATAGATGTATAAGATGGAATGAGATGACAAACCCCGGCACAATCCAAGTATTGGGCATAAGTGATCCCTAACTAGACACGACCCAAACCCTAGCTAGCCAAGGTGAAGTCCAGTCAAGCCAGCACAAGCTAACTACTAGCCTTGACTTGGACCATTCCGACCCAATCAAACCATGATCTATTTTTAAAACTGATATGTTAGTTTCATACGCCAAATCAAGTCAGAATTTTTGCCCAAAACAAAGCATGACCCACACCAAATTCAACATGCACAAGCAAGTTTTGAGAGTCATGTCATGTCGACTGGGACACCCATTTGGTTAACACAAGCTAGATCACATGGCACAACATGACCCAAGTTATCCTATTGATGGACATGCATGGGTATGATCATGTTGGACATGCATGGGTCAACAATAGTTTTAAAAAATAGCACATTGGCATGCTTGAAAGTGTCTTTCTAGGCATGCATTAAGACATGATTTCTAAAACTAAATCTATAGCATATAATCAAGTATCTCATCCACCACCTCCTAGGAGAAACATACTAATGACTGGAACACATTTTTAAAGTAGCAAGTATTAATACATGTTGAGCAGATGGCTTCCATTCACAATCACAATAACATCTGACTTACTTTTGAAGTTGAAAATAAAATATACCTTATTTTTAAACATGACAATTGATTAACACACTGGATATCATAAAATTTTAAAATTACATGTGTTAGACATGATTAGATAAAAATACTTTTAATATTATTGATAATCTAATAAATCTTTATGATTCATATATTTGTTGAAAACTATGTCTTGGTGACTTGACAAATATCTTCATCCAAAGATAATATATCTTTGGTTAGAGACTCAATAGACATTGAATTTCCAACTTTTAAGAGTAATACTATCAAAATATTAAACTTTGAGGTAGAATTATCAGCTGGATCATAATGGACCAACAGGACCCAAATTTGTTAAGCTTGGTCAACACATTGCTCCATGTCAACCACAACTCATTACCAAAAATGTAGGCAATTAAAGTTCGATGGACTGACTACGTTGAATTTCCAACTTTTAAGAGTAATACTATCAAAATATTAAACTTTGAGGTAGAATTATCAGCTGGATCATACTGGACCAACATGGCCCAAATTTGTTAAGCTTGGTCAACACATTGCTCCATGTCAACCACAACTCATTACCAAAAAATGTAGGCAATTAAAGCTCGATGGACTGACTAAGCCATTCAGATTAGATTCATGTCAAGTAAAACTAACATGACCAAGCAAGGGAGAATCTAGTACATGGCCTAGCCTATAGCTAACCTAGACTATCCTGTATTTGCTATCATGGGCAACAAATTGCAACTGGCCCTAGCCCTATCACCAGACAATAAGCAGGATCAGAGGGCAACCTCAACTACTTACCACAAATAATGTAGGCAATATGCTTGCTCAAACGTATCATTACAGGATAATATTAAAAAAACAAAACTAAAAATATAAATCTGAAAAAAAATATCTAAAGAAATGTATGCTAAAATAAGGTTAGTCCATCTAGTTAGGATCATTATATTTGTATATTTTAACATCCACTTGTAACTTTTTATTTTATCATTAAAATTCAATCTTAAATATTATCAATCTTTTAAACATGACAATTTTAAAATATTTGATAATAATGTTATTCTTCTATCCAATGTTATCAAAATCTTATGATTCACAATTTAATTCACGATTAATAGAGTAAAAATCTAGCTCTTTAAAAGAATAAAAAGCATGCATCAATTAATAACTAAATCACTGAATCACGAATCAATTTAAAACTAATTATCAAGAATTAATTAACATGAAAAAAAATAACTCAACCCTTTAATATTATGAATTTAACGTAAAAAAATAATAAAATACCAAAAAAATCCTAAAATTACAAACTAAAATACCAAAAAAAATTACTGATGATAAGATCTATAAATTAATTAACGTAAAAAAATCACAATGATTTTAATTTACAATTTGATTCGATTCATGATTTACTAATCAATCATTCCAATTTTTAATTCAAATCTCGATTTAACAACTATTCTTCTATCTCAAATCATACTCATAATCTTAACAAAAAAATTATGATATTATACTAGATACTAGAAAGGATAATAAATCAATCACTCATAAGAAGAATGTCAGCTCAACATATTAATTTTTCATATCACTTATAAATAAAATATAATAATACATAATATTTAATTTTTTCAATAATTTACTTATTGTAATGAACATCCTCGATATATGCTTTCAAATAATTGAATCAAAAAATTATCTCTAGATATGATATTAATCTTCATACTTGAAAGTTCAAAATAATTATTTTATACTTATATTATAATATTTAAATAAATTATCTAATATTTATAAATTCTACTCAGATTTTTATAATTAGTTAATGCAGATGAATATGTATTTAATAATATTTTTTATATCTTTCTTCTTTACATTAGTATTCATAGAAGATGCCAAGTAATAAGATTATTAATTAAAAAATTAATATTTAAATATTTACTTTCAATCTTAATTGGTATTCCAAAAATGAGTGTTCACTATATTTATTAAAAAGAATTAATATTGCATATATACCTAAATATAATATATTTAGTAAAAGTATATAAAGTAAATACATGTTCATCGTATCATAAAAAATTTTAAAAATAAAATTTCTATAACTCAATCTAAATTATTAATTATTATTTTATTAATTTTATTATTAATGTATTCATATATCACAAATTAGTAAGCAATTCTTGGATCCAACAAAAAAAATTTATATTTTCAATAATACCTAACATACATTTAGAATTTTTAGGACATTTTACTTACATAGAATATAAAACTCTCATAATCTTTTAAATATTTTATTATATTTTCATTAATTTTTTTATATATTATAATAAGGTGAAAACTAGTTAAGTCAATCTTCATTATTAAATTGATTATATGACATATATATGTTATGAAAAATCACATCTAAAAAATTATTTTAATGATTCTTACGAACATGCTGATAATAACACCATTATTGATATATTATTAATATTATACTAACCAACCTTTCGAATCGTAGAAGCTTTGCCAGATGATTATTGTTTGTAGCATCCTCCATTATGCCAATTTTAATTTACTTTCCAAATTCTTTTTGAAACCTTGCATATTGCCACCTCCTAGTTGCATTACCATTTGATGAGTCGACAGCTATACCTGGCATTAAGTGAAATCCAACATAGTAGGTTCACAGTAGTAAAAAATGAAGATCGAAGATGGAAGAGATTTAATTTCTTCAATTTGACAATAACAGTGTGGTTGTCGTCATCATTAGCACTCTCAAAGGGATCCTCCACTACAAGTTTGTTTATCATGTCAACCACCTTTCTAATTAGCTTCTTCTTGATCATTTTCAGGATGCCATGTTGTTGCAGCATCTCTCAAGAAACATTGAGTGCCAGCGTATTTGAATCAACAAGCCCCTACACACAAATTCATGCCAATTGCATGCCCACACTAATTTTGAACAGAGAATAATGCTCTGCAAAAAGCTTTCCTTCAAGAAGATTAGATATTTCGGCAGAGTAGTTCATCAAACTCATTAGAAATAAATACCCATCTCACATATAGCTTAAAATTGGCCTTGTTGGTATTATAAAAACTTTCATACAGATCATGAGAAGCTTTTGGAGAAACATAAAGAAGAGCTTTGAACTCTACGTCACTTTCTGCAATGAAGTGGCTCCATGCCGTAGGCTTCTCGTCGCTTAAATCTTGTTGGAAAAAAATTGAATGAGGCGAAGAACAGTGGATGCTATAAACAAACTTGGGCTTTACCTTTTACAAAGATTGATAGTAGATTCTTCCTTTGTCACCTCATCTTGGAATCCTAAGTCAAATCGCCTTCACATCATTTAGAAGCTACCACCCATATGTAGTTTCCTTGATTGTTTTTGCCTTTGATTTCTCTTTCCCCACTTCCTCTTCATGATCTTCACCTAATCATCTTCCACCTTAACCAACTCAGATTCCTTCTTAGAAATTCTTTTTGTAATGAAAGAACAAAATCACGCTTGATCATTAAAGATGGTCGGATGAACATAAAAGCTTTTTTATCAACTGAATACCTGCATCATCATCTTCTTCATTTGACTCGTCATCATCTCCAAGAACCTCTACACCAACATCTTTGCTTGCCCATAAATTAATTGGAAAGTAAATGAATTCAGAATACTTTTTTACTAGTTCTTAAATCCAAAAAATTGACAGTCAATACTTAAAATGGATAATTAGAAACTAGCACACAGGATACGCACAAACCATCAACTAGCTCTCATCAACATGTTCCCTAGCTTCATCTTTCAGATACAATCTAATTTTAGTTCCCTTTCCAAGTGGTTCGTTCCATGTGTACTCAGAGATTGAAAATTTCTATTTACCTTGGATTCTCATACATGACTGAAATACAACCATGAAAAAGTGAAGAGCAATTTTCAAAAGAAATTTGTTGCATGAATACATGGCCTCAGATGTCTTACTGCTTGTCTTCGTTATGTTCGCTAACAACTTCCACATAACATGCAGCAAGATACATAGATTAAATCGAACTCCAAATTAGACTATCAGATTAAGATCTCCAATAGTCTGCATTTTCTCCACAAATGCTGCTAGCATATCCTTCATTGACATCCATAAAAAATTTACAAACTTTGAGAAATTTTCAGTGAATACCTGAAGTTCCTGATTGGCATTCATCCCTAAATTCTTGATCAAATCTTTTTTCATCATGCCATAGCCATGATCATGAATTAAATAATCCTCCTCTCTTTATTCAATTAATTTGCACTCACACCCGTATTCAATCCACATCCATTGAAAATAAATTTTAATGAACAAAATAAGCAAGCACGAAGCAAACATGGATCTCAGCTTGGCATCGTCGCCTTCACCTATAACATTTTTGTTAGTGAGAGAAAGAAATCTAATTTTGCCTAGTGCTTACATGAAATAGCACTTGAATCAGGAAGCATTATGAAAAGGAATGCAAAAACAAAATTCCAAAACAATGCTTACATCAGAGGCAATACAACTCTAACTAGAATTTTTCATTGCCAGATAGAGGAGACATAGAACTAGAACATGAAGAACCATCTCTCTCTTCATCATTGGGGTTTTGCTTCCTTTCATTTTCTCACTTGAAAGTCAATCGATATATTTTTTAACTTGTTTAACATGTTTTCTCACTGCACAAACAATGTCAAATCATGTTTAACTTGTATTAATTTTAAAATATTAATATTTATTTATTATTCTAAGAATACATATTTTATTTTAAATTAAATATTATTTTTTATTTTTTTATTATACTATAATTATTTACTCAATTCTTTAATTCTTAGAAATTTTAGTAGAGGCAAAAATAAAACTTGAATTAAAATCAACTTAGGGTCATTTGGTAGTTATTTTCAAAAGTGTTAAAGGGCTAAAATTAATTTTAAATGTATTAAAGATAAAAAAAATATCATTAGTAATATTTTGAAAACTATTTTAAACCCTAAAAAAACCTGAAGTATTCTTTTAATAAGCACTTAGGAGAATTTATTTTATAACTCGTCAAAAGTTTTTGATGTAATTTAAACATTAATTTATTTATTCTTAAATATCAATTTATTTTATTTTAAATTAATGAAAATATGATTTTTTTTATAATTCAATATTATAAATCTTTTAGTAATAATTTTTTAAAAATTTATTATAATCATTAAACTTTTTTTTAAGTTTTAATAATATAAATATTTACTTGTTTATTTGTTAATTCAGATTTTTTGTAAATATTTTTTGTATAATCATACAAATAATGATTTTAGATTTTTATTAATACAAATGTTTGTGTATGTTCATATATTATTTCAAATATTTTTAAAAATGTTTATAATTATAGATTTAATTATCTAATGTATGTTTAATACAAATATTTAAATATTTTATTAATTAATTTAAATAATAATTTGTTTATTTTTTAAAAATTTTATTTGCTAGAGAAATTCGCTAAATCCGTCGCTAAATTCTGATTTATTAGCTAGAAAAATTCGTCGCTAAATTCATGATGTAATTAGCTAGGAGTTTCATCGCTAACTCATCATCACTAAATTCTAGATTTTAATAGCTAGGAAAATTCTATCACTAAATCAGTCACAAAATTTATTTTTATAGCTAGAAAATTCCATTGCAAATATTCGCTAAATTCTAGATTTTATTAGCTAGTGAAATTCCGTCGCTAAATTGTTTTCTAACTTCTAGATTTTATTGGCTAGGGAAATTCCGTTGCTAAATCCATCACTATATTCTAGATTTTATTAGTTAGGGAAAATCTGTCTCTAAATCTGTCGCTAAATTTTAGATGTAATTAGCTAGAGAAAATCATCGCTAAATTCCAAATGTAATTAGCTAGGAAAAATCTTTCGCTAACTTCGTCACTAATTCCGGAGTTTAATAGTTAGGGACATTCCATCTCTAAATCCATCACTAAATTCCAGATTTTAATAGCTAGGAAATTCTGTCGCTAAATCCATCCCTAAAGTTCAGGATTTCATTAGATTGGGATATTCCATCGCTAAATCCATCACTAAATTCCAACATTTCTTGAACGGAACTTATGAATTTTCCGCCGCTAATCCATCACTAAATTCTCCACTTTTTTTGAGCAGAACTTACAAAAATTTTTCATCCCTAATCTGTCACTAAATTTCTTGCTTTTTTGAGTGGAATTTACGAAAATTTTCCATCATTAATTGTCACTAAATCCATCAGTAAATTCCCTGCTTTATTGAGTGGAATTTATGATAATTTTCTATTGCTAAATCCGTAGCAAATTTTTATTTCAATGAAAATTTATAAATCTCTTACTATTCCCTAGCTAATCCCTCACAATTTAGCTAGGGATTGATCCCTAGCTAAATTTTCCTAGCTAAATATATATTTTCTTGTAATGAATCTATCAATTTTTCTATCTATCAATCTGTCTATGTTTCTATCTATCTATCTATATCTTTATATATCTTTCAACATAGTTGTCTATCTATATAATATATCTATCTATATATCTCATTGTATCTATCTATCTATCTAATATGGACCTGTCTATTGTCTATCAATCTATCAATCTATCTATATATATCTATCTATCTTTTTTGTCATTCTATCTATTTCTATCTATTTTATCTGTCTATCTATCTATCTATTTATATTTCTATCTATCTTTCTTTCAATCTATTTATCTATCTATTTGTCTATATGACTAAATATGTGTTTATATATATATATATATATATCTACTACCTACCTACTATCTATCTATTTGTGAATCGTCTATCTGACTTTATGTCTATATATTTATTTATCTATCTGTCTATCTAACTATCTATCAACTATGTGTCTCAGTATAGCTGTCTATCTGTCTATCTATCTAACTATCTATCTCTCTATGTGTCTATTTGTTTTTTGTCTAACTGTCTATCTATCTAATTTATATTTGTCTATCTGCCATCTTTCTATCTATCTATCTCTCTATCTATCTATCTTTTTTTCTATCTCTCTAACAATCTATTTATTTGTCGATCTTTCTATTTATCTATCTATCTATTTGTCTTATATCTATGTGTCTATCTATCTATCTATCTAAATATCTATTTATCTATCTATTTGACTATCTATTATCTATCTATCTATATTTTTATCGATATATATATATATATATATATCTGTCTATTTATAATTCTATGTATCTATTTGATCTATCTATCTATTCGTTTTTTATCTATCTATCTATCTATATATGTCTATATGCTTGCCTGGCTATCTATATGTGTGTGTGTGTGTGTGTCTCTCTCTCTATAATCTATCTATAATTTATTTATCAATATTTTTATCTATCTATATATCTATTTATCTATTTGTCTCTCTATCTATCTATTTACCTATATATCTAACTATCTAATAATCAATCTATCTATATATCTATAATATATATATATATATATATATATATATATATATATATATATATATTTTTATTTATTTATTTTTCTTTATATCTATTTATCTACCTATCTATCTATCTGACTACAAGATAAAGCCAAGGTGGTTGGGAAAAATTCTTGTCTCTATTAGTTTTTTCCATCGCTAAATTATAATAATGATAGAATAATAACTGGAATTATCCCAAATTAAAGTGTTCATCTCAAAATATTAATGAGGAAAAATAATTCCCTATAAATTTTTAAACGACGGAAACTCCCTAGCAAATTATTATTTTCCTTTGCTAATTTTTATCGTAAATAAGAATAGTAATGAATATTTATCAACTGAATATAACAGATAATTCCCTAGCAAAATTAGCGAGGAAAAGTTCCCTTGCTAGTTTCATTCCAAAGCTATTTTGACAAAATTTTTCAAAAATCTGATTACCTATTTTAATATTTTATATTAAATAGAATAAAAACATATACTATAAATGATTTTTTATATTCTAATTTTTTTATATTAAGAAATTATTTTGATACAAATATTACATAGTTAAAAAAACATAACATAGGTATATAATCCTTTAAAACAAAATCAGCATCCTCATCATTAGCGGATCCATTTTTACTAGGCTCTTCTATGTGGTTTCTTTGCTAGAACTCTGTGTCCTATCTGTCTTGTAAATACCATTAACTTAATTCCATATAGGATTTCTGTTGTATTACATCTAGTACTGCTCAGAAAAATTTATTTTGAACTTCCTCAACAATATTATTATCACACTAAAAAAAGAATCAGCCACAATATTATAAACTAATGAAAGGCACACTCTAAACACAAAACAAAAGCAAACACATGTGAAGGAAAAAATTATTTAATTTCTAGATGTGCTGGATGACCAGATCTAGCAGCTCAAGCATCTACTACAAGTTTATCTTCCAATTTCAAGAACTTTACCAATACCTTTTTCATTCTTTTCAGGGGCTGCTACTGCATATATGAAATAGTTATGAAAAACTAAACAAGAGAGAAAACTAATAAAGAATTACAACCCAAAAAACTAATTAAATAATATAGTGTAGCTATAAGAAGTATTTATAAACAAATACAAAAATGTGAACCAGCATTCAATGAGAAATCGAATCATGCAATTTTTCCCATAGATGGGTTCCCAGGTCTGATTCCAACACTATGTTCTTCTATTCAGTATTAAGTATAAAGACACTCGCAAGAGCCTCCAAGCATTCGACTCCGACCCCATTAGCTAAATCTTTTTATTATTCCAAGACACCACACTTGTGTGTCCCATGTTTCTCTAACGAAGATGAATATTTCTTCACCATATCTAACAACTCAAACCTAAAAAAATGAGATGATGTTATCAATTGAATATATACATAAAATGATACACATACTAAAAATCGCCTTATTTTTTTAACAAGAATACAAAGAAGTAAAATCAAATAAGAATTAGCTGAGCGAATAATTGGAGCAAAATGGTAGAAAAAGAAGGGAGCTTTGCTTATCCTTCATGAACCATTGTTGTTATAGTTTAGCAACTAGCACCAACATCAAAATGGCCACCTTAATAAATAAACAGACATCAGCAACAATCACCACAACTAAAAGGTGGGCTACACCAATTTGTGTTGGCTCGCAATAAAGAAAGTTTTCTTGCATTCTTCTAGTCTCATCATGCTCTCCTCTTCTTGGTGTAGGCTCAAGATACATCAAATTTAAGGCTCAAACTGCATAATTTTTAAGGCTAAAATAGCATCAACACAACCAAAAAAACTATCATTTCGCAATAGAAACATTTCAAAAAATAAAAACAAAATCAAAATCAAAATCAAAAACAAAATCTTAATCAAAAACTTTTTGTTCATGGCCCCAATTGTAGTTATCCATTACAAGCTGGTGAGCTCGAGCAATAAGCTATAGATTGTTCATTTGGTTAAATTGGTCAGAGATGTGCTGTAGGAGTAGGATGGCAAGAGTTGAGGTGAAGGAAAAGCACAAGCGAGTCTGATTTCTGACTCAACCAAGGAAGTAAAGGGAAAATAATCATATAGAATGGTGAAAAACTTCGAGACGTTGGCATTGCCATATTTCTATTTGTACTCATCATAAAATTCATAAAATTTAGTGATCTGCCAACTTTTGTGATTGCCCCTCAGGATTGTGATCCACTGTGGATTGCACACTTTGAGAGCCACTAGGAGTGAGACTGTCTCGAC
>JAREIK010001270.1:112283-142426 GCA_029783825.1 Sapria himalayana | reverse complement strand
GGTGCCTATTTTAGATAGACAGTCCGCTAGATTATTGGCTTCTCTATAAATATGTATTATTGAGGCCTTCAGTTCTTCCAAAAGATTAAGAATAACTTCTAGATCCTCTTCATACCTCCATAATATTTTCTTATTAATTACCGTATCAACTAGTAATTTTGAGTCTACCTGAACTTCAATGTTTTTAAAGTTTAGCTGCTTACATATCTCTAACCCTGATTTTAATGCTCTGATTTCTGATTCTAAAGCCGAGGATGCCCTACTAGATCTGGTAAATGCTCTCTGTACTGTCCCTGTATGATCTCTTATTACCCCGCCTCCTCCTGCTATTCCAGTGTCCCTGCTAAAACTCCCATCCGTATTAAGTGAAAGTTTGCCAACCGGCGGAGCATTCCACTGTATACATTTAGCCCATTGCTGTTTTAACACTTTGTATGTGAGATCCCATTCATTCTCAAGCTTCTTTTCTTGTTCCAAATCCTGTATTACTATCGGTTTTATTATTGATATATTATATATCTCCTTTTTAATATCTTTTATAATTTCTGTTAAGTTCATCCTTATATTTTCATATTTACTTTTGTTTCTAGATTTCCAAATGCACCAAATAATTAGATGCGGCAGTTTCTGATTAAGCCATTTCCTGGCGGGGCTTTTCATGTTTACTTTTTCCCATTTTTTAACTTTATCTATTAATCCATCTTCTATTTTACATATTCTTTTTTTCCCTTCCATCTCTCTCCATATTACTGCTGCAATGGGACCATTCGAAAGCAAATGATCAGTTGTTTCAACCGCTTGAAAACAGCATTCGCATCTTGAAGCCATGTTTATCCCTTTCTTTTGTACATTTCTATCTACCGGTATAGCGTTCAATAATGCCTTCCATGTGAAGGAGCATTTTTTGCGGGACATTTCTTGCCATACCCATTTAAATAGAGTTTGTACCGTTTTTTTCTTTCTGACCAAATCTTTTGCCGATTTGAGGGAAAAGTTTCCTTGTGGTGTTAGGTCCATTTCCAGCCACTCTTCTTTAGTATAGAGTGTGAGTCTACTATCTCTTTTTGTTTTTCCATTGACTTCCAACTGTTAGAAGCTTTCTTAGAAGTCTTATTTTTATTATCTAAATATTTTACCCGCATATATTTAGCCCATAGATTATCACTTTTTTTAAGTCACCACCAGCTTTTACAGTCCCAGGCAGTTGCCGAGTCCGGAGGCCTCATAAGACCTAAGCCTGCTTCCTCTTTCGGATAACAAATACTTTTCTAGTCATTCCAGTGTAGTTTATTTCTGCCTTGTTTTTTACCCCATAAGAAGTTTGCCATTTCTGATTCGAGTTTTTTAATAAATTTTTTTTGGGGATGTATCACTGATAATATGTGTGTGAGTGTGCTTTGTAATACATGTGAAGCAACGTAATCCTCCCCCCAAATCCCAGGAGCTCTACTTTCCCATCCTGCTATTTTTTTTCCTTAATTTGTCTTGAAGGTAGGTTAGATATTCTTCCTTCAACCTCCCCTCATATATCAGACAACCTAGATACATTAATGCCCCTTTAATTTCCGCAAAACCTGTAATATTTTTTATTTATCTACTAACTTTGGTTTTGTATTTTTTGCAAGCATAAATTGACATTTACTTTATTAACCATTTGGCCTGTTTCTTTTTCAAATATTTGCAAAGATCCATAAGATTCATTAAAGACTTTGTGCTAGCATTAGTAAATATTATAAAGTCAGCTGTGCATGCTAAACAACCAATTCTGGGTGTATTCCTTGGTTATCTGAATGACATTATTTTACCTTCGAATATTTTCTTATTCAAGTTTCTTATTAATAGTTCTATATATATATCAAAGAGAAGGGGGGATAACGGATCCCCTTGCCTTAAACTTTTATTTGGTTTAATTCCTCACTTAACTTACCATTTACCAAGACTCTTACCCAGGTGCTTGAAATACATATATAAATTAAATCTATGGTCAGCTCAGAGAAGCCGAAACTTCTTAACACAAAGCAAAGGGTATCCCATTCCACTCTATCGAAGGCTTTCGATAGATCTAGTTTGACCACTAAGTTTTTTCCTCTAGCTTTACCACCTATTTCTTTCATCATTTCTGAAGCAAGTTTTATATTATCAATCATTAATCTATTTTTAACAAAACTAGTTTGTTCCTAAGATATTATTGTAGGTAAAATTAAACTTAGCCTATTTTGTATTATTTTGGCCAATATTTTATACATAGCATTTCATAAACTTATTGGTCTATAATCCTCACATTTCTATGGTGATTCTTTTTTAGGAATTAGTACTATATAAGATTTTGCCCATGATTTTGGGATTTCCGCTCATACAAAAAAACTTGCAATTGCAGGGACTAGCTCAGTTTTAATCGTGTTCCAATTTACCTGATAGAAATAGTTATTCCAACCATCAGGTCCTGCAGCACTATCTTTATCCAGACTAAAGACAGCTTCTTTGACTTCTGGTTCTTCTGGGATCAATTCCATTAATTAGTTTTGAGCTTCCGTAATGGTCATCCTAATCTCTTGCATTTGAGAACTATCTGTCCTACATGACTGACTACATAGTTGATTTTCAAAGAAATTTTTAAAGAGAGCACATATTTCCTTTTCCTCTTCTACCCATTTTACTTCTTTATTTATTAGACCTTTAATTTTATTTTTTTGAGATTTTATTTTAGACATATTATAAAAAAATTTAGTATTGCGATCCCCATCCTTTAAACCATTTTATTTTTGCTCGTTGTTTCCAATAAATTTCTTCCATGTGTAATTTCAATCTCAGTTCTCCTTTAGCCTTACTTAATTCTATCCGAGTTTCATTGTTATTCGTGGAGTCAAAATCTTCCTCCAGCTTGGCTACTTTTTCTTCTAAGATTTATAGCTCCTGGTTTAATTTTCCAAAAACCTCTTTATTCCATGTTTTTAAACAAGCTTTTAGCCTCAGAAGTTTAATTGATAGAACTTGCATCGGTTTACCCTCTGCTGGTTCTTTCCAAGACTCTCTGACGAGTCCTGCAAAGCTCGCATGCTTTACCCACATATTTGAAATTTCAAATTAGATGTATTACTCTGGTAACTTTGTATCGTGATAAGCAGGGGGCTATGGTCAGAACAAGTTCTATTTAGGTGTCTAAGCCCCATAATCCCTTGTGAGGTGACCCACTTTATGTTACACATAATCCTATCCAGTCGAGCCCAGATAACTCCTCTTTTTTTCCAATTGTTACACCAGGGATATCATGAACCGGTGAAATCAATTTCCTTAGATTCGTAATAGCTATTGTATCATTAAATTGTTTCCTGGCTACCTTATCCGGTGGTTTGCCTCCCTTCTTTTCTTGATAGCTTCTAATTATGTTAAAGTCGCCTCCTATAAACCAAGGTAAATTTCTACTTGCTATATCTTTCATTTCTTCCCATAAGGCCAACCTAGATTATTTGTCATTTTTTGCATAAACTGCTGAGATTATTTGATTTGTGCTCTTATCTAATTTGAAATATACTATTGTTCAGTATCTTTTATTATTTCAATTTTCAATTTACTGTGCTATAAAATCCAGAGTTTACTATTTAGATTAGCATACGCCTTATTAAATCCTAAAATTTCTCTATATTTATTTAGCTGATCTTGTAGAACCATTGGTTCTGCAATAATCAGTAGTGAGATTTTGTGTTCTTTAATTAAAAGTCTTAACCTATTTATCGTGGGGCTATTAGCTACCCCCCTAACATTCCAATATAGGCATCTATCCATTAAAAACTAATTTAGCTTGAGCTCGAGTTGTGCGCTTAGATTCATAAGAGCTATTAGCATATTTTTTGTGTTTCTTACTGTTTTAGGAGTGTGAGGAATATCACAAATTAATTTTCACAAATTACTAATTTTCAGTAGGAAATGCCTTGCTTGATCTCTTACTAATTTTCACAAATTACTCGTCAGTTAGTTGCATCATTTCTTTCATAAATAGGCATTACTCTATTGCTCTCTCTCTCTCTTTCCATCTCTCTCTCTCTCTCCATCTCTCTTTCTCTCCTCTTTCCGTCTCTCTCTCTCTCCATCACTCTCTATCTCTCTCTCTCTCTCTCTCTATCTCTCTCCCTATCTCTCTCTCCATCTCTTTCTCCATCTCTCTCTTTCTTTATCTCTCTATCCCTCTTCATCTCTCTATCTCTCTCCATCTCTCTCTCTCTCCTTCTTCTCTCTCTCCATCTCTCACTCCCCCATCACTCTCTCCCTCTATATATCTCTCTCTCTCAATCACTCTCTCTCTCTCTCTCTCTCTCTCCATCTCCCTCTCTCCATCTCCTTTCTCCATCTCTCTCTCTCTCCATCTCTTTCTCACTCTCTCTCCATCTCTCTCTCTCCCCATCTCTTTCTTTCCATCTCTCTCTCTCTCTCTCCATCTCACTTTCTCTCTCTCTCCATCTCTCTCTCCATCTCTCTCTCCCCTCTCTCTCTATCACTCTCTCCATCTCTCTCTCTCCATCTCTCTCTCTTCCCATCTCTCTCTCTCTCTCTCTCTCTCTCTCTCTCTCTCTCCTTCTCTCTCTCACTCTTTCCATCTCTCTCTCCGTCTCTCTCTTTCCATCTCCCTTTCTCTCTTTTTCTCTCTCTCACTCTCCAATTCTCTCTATCTTTCTCTCCCTCTCTCCCTCCCTCTCTCTCCCCCTCCCTCTCTCTCCCCCTCTCTCCCTCTCCCTCTCTCTCCCCCCTCTCTCTCCCTCTCCCTCTCTCTCTCCCCCCCCTCTCTCTCTCTCTCTCCCTCCTCTTTCTCTCCCCCCTCTCTCTCCCTCCCTCTCTCTCTCCCTCCCTCTCTCCATCTCTCCCTCTCTCTCTCTCTCTCCCTCCCTCTCTCTCTCCCTCCCTCTCTCTCTCCCCCTATCTCTTCCTCTCTCTCTCTCTCAACTTTTCCTATGCCACAATAATGAAATGTCTTCTTTACATAATATTCATTAATTATTTTGATCATATTATAGGTTTTGTTTTTTTCTCTTTACTTGACATGTCTGGAAGAGTGGATTCAACTTTAAATATGACTATTTTTTTATTATTCATGTGTTAGGTGAAATCATTTCAGATTTCTAATAAATTTTTCAAATTATTTTATAAGAAACAGAACCATATAAATCGAAATCAGATTTCTTATGTATTATTTAGGAGTAAAATAAAATCAAACATTAAAAAATGATAATAAAATGATATATTTATTCAATCAAACTAGAATAAATAAAACAAATCAAACTCAATTTTAATCAAACTAGTTAGATTGAATTAGTTTTAACCTCTCTCATTCTATTTGACATAGAATTTGTCAATTCCATTGTTGATTATTTGAGACCTTGGAAGAAGTTGATGTTAAGAGACTATGGAATATGGTGATGATGATGCGCCACTAGGTGAGCTCAATGACAAGGTGCTTGATGTATTTTTCCAAAAATTAATATGATTATTCCAATGTCATTTCTATATTTTGCTTATTTTGCCAACTAGAGTCTATTTTTGGCCAAAAATAATGACAGAGAGTGTTCTTTTGTTTTTTTTTGTTACATCTAACCACTTCTTCACACAATTATATCTACCTTTATGCTGTCACTTTCCAAAATGTTACAATAAAGCAAGGTGTCTATCATCAATTAATTTCATACAAATATATACATACATACATACATATATATATATATATATATATATATATATATATATATATATATATATATATATATTTATGTATGTGTATATATATATATATGTATATTAAATATATGTTGTTATATTTATATATAGTTATGTTTATGTATATTATTTTTATAGTTATAGATATTGTAAAATATATTTATATAAGAAATTTGAATTATATCACACATGCATATTGATGTATAGTAATATTTAAATACACTTACTGATTTGAGGAACTTAAATGTATAAAGATTTATACATTTATATATAACTATATATAAATGTTTTTAATAATATGTATATCAACATATTACTAAATATAAATGTATTTATCTAACATCGATACCTATACATGCCATATGTCTAAATATATATGATTACATGAAAAACTAATATAACTACATGCTTCAGAAACTTAATATCCATTCACACAACTATAAAATTGGTTTTAGCTAGGGAATTTTAGCTAGGGATCAATCCCTAGCTAAATTGCAATGGATTAGCTAGGGAATAACAAGGGATTAATGTTTTTTTTCGAAAAAATAAGCAACCGATTAGCGACTGATTAGAGACGAAATATTTTTCGTAAATTTCATAAAAAAAGCAGGGGATTTAGCAACGGATTTAATGACGGATTAGTGACGAAAGATTTTCGTAAAATCCATTATAGAAAAGCGGGGTTTTTAGTGACGAAAAATTTTCATACATTCTGCTCAAGAAAAGCGGGGAATTTACCGACGTATTAGTGACGGAATATCCCTCATTAATATCATCCATTATTTAGCGATGGATTTAGTGAGAGATTTTCCCCCGCTAATACAAGCCATTATTTAGCGATGAATTTAGCGAGAGATTTTCTCTCGCTAATAATATTTATCATTTAGCTACTGATTTAGCGACAAAATTTTCATTATTAATAAAATCCATTATTTAGCAAAAGATTTAGCGAAGGAGTTTCCATTGCTAATAAAATTGATGATTTAGCGACAGTTTTAGTGATGGAATTTCCCTTGCTAATAAAATCCATGATTTAGCGATAGATTTAGCGACAAAATTTCTCTTGTTAATAAAATCCACCATTTAGCGATAGATTTAGCGACAAAATTTTTCTTTCTAATTGAATCCATGATTTAGCTACGGATTTAGCAATGAAATTTCCCTTGCTAATAGAATCCATGATTTAGTAATGGATTTAGCGAGGTATTTAGCAAAGGAATCTCCCATTCAAATAAATTATATGATTAAGCGACGAATTTTCTTGAGCTAGTAAAATACGTAATATAGTGATGAATTTGCCCTACCTTATAAAATCCATAATTTAGCTATGGATTTAGCAACGACATTTCCCTAGCTAATATTTATTTATATAATTCTTTTTATTTTTTATTAGTTTAATATTTTATTTAATTTTGTTTATTAAATGTATGTTAATGGTTTATAAATTAGCAATCCTTAAAACATACATTATACTCGTAAAATCATAAAAAATTATACTATAAATAAATAATTTAAAAAATATCCAAAAACAAAAAATAATTATATATATTAATAAGGACAAAATTAATTATTTTTATGATGTATTAATTTTTTATAAAATTATACAAAAAATTTTTCTAAAATTTTAAAAAAAGAAACTTATAAATTTGTATTAAAGTAACATTAAATAATAAATTCAATAAGTATAATAATTTTTTTCTTTATTTTAAAAATTAAATTAACATATATTAAAAGTTCTATTAATATAAATATAAATTAATTCATTGTATAATAAAATAGAAAATATTTTATAAATTATCTTAATTGTCAAATAAACTAGTAAAAATTAATATTATTATAACTAAAAAATTTTTATTATTATAGAAAACTTTTAAATAAATAAATAATACAATATTTGAAAATCTTGAAATATTAATAAATATAATTTTTTAATAAAGTTAAAAGAAACTAAATTAATATTTATAAATAAATACATAGATGTTTACTCTCAAAAAAATTTATGTGAATTAAACAATTGAGTAATATTTTGACTATTAGCTTTTAACATTAAATATTTATTAAAATAATAAATATACCATATTTTAATTATCTTCTCACATTAAGTAATTTATTGAATTTTAAAATTGTCTAATAATATCAAATAATATCAAATGATATGAAATTTTATGCCTTTAAAATTATTTCATATTATCTTCGTATAAATTAATAGGAATTCTTAAAAATTTAAAACGATAAAATATACATTTTTATATGTATTTTAACATTAATACTATTCTATAACTTTTAGGCGAGTGATTAGAAGGCAAATCATCTTTTCATTTATGTCTTATTATATGGAGTTAGTTAATTTGTACCAATTTGATTTTTTTTAAATAAGGCTAATCATATTTTTTTTATTTATATATTTATTGTTTATATTAATATTATAATAAAAATTTTATGTTGTTTATTTTTCATTTGTACCTTGCAACACGCACATTAATTAAGTTCGAAAAAAGTTTTAAAGTGAATAAAATTAATTAGTCTTTTTGATTATATATACATATTATTTATTTAATGTTATAATAATTAAAAATATAAAAAATTTGATTATCTTCTTCGACACCGATTATCTTCTTCGACACCAATGCTTAAGTGATGTGAATCTCCGTAGAATGCTATCCATCCCTCGATACCAACACTTCAACATATATTTGATTTCGAGGTTTAAGTTTTAAATTTTATTTGATTTGAGGTACGTTTTATACATTTATTCTTCATCGATTTACTTGATTAAGCTTAAGTTTTAAAGTTTCTGAAATTCTTCTTTTTTATTAACCGTAGTGTTCTTGGATTGTGTGTATATAATTAATCGTATACATACTTCATGCATTTGTGATATAATGCGTTGTCATTGTGTAGATTATGATGGTGCATAGTAGGTATGCTGAATAAAAAAATTTTGCAATATAAATAACTACATACTATATGCATAAATAGTATACATAAATATAAGTTTGCTTAAAATAAGTGTGTTTAAACATAACTATATATATATAACTATAAAAAAGTATACATAAACTATTTAAACATAATCATATCTATAATTTTTTTATTACCATAGATGTGAAATGAAAAATTTGTTATGCATTGTTTGGGCATGTTGGTATTAAGTGGGTGAACTTCTTTATCATGGTTTGGGTGACTTTGATGCTATAGTTTGCTGGTATCTTTTTTTTTGTTATGGTTATAAATATTTCTATTTAAAACTTCAATTATTAATGGCCCATTGCTATTATTTTTTTGTTCACGGGTGTTCTTGAGTGAGGAGCACGAAAAAAAATGCATATGTTCTTGATTTATTATCTAAATTGCATGAAGAGCACAAATAGATGATTCTAATAATTATTCTAAAAAATAAATTTTTTAGAATAATTATTCAAAAACAAATAGTTTTAATTAGTATATTGCTATTTAATGAATGATAAAATGAGAGTGTGTGTATGATCATAATTTGTGTTATTTATGGTAAGTTTTTTAGCAGTGTATTTTTTGATAGTGTAAGTTTTTTAGCAATGTATTTTTTGATAGTGTAAGTTTTTTGTTGTGATCGTTTATTTTATGGTAGTATATATATGTGTTTAATAATTTTTTGCATTATTAAAACTACTATGTGCTATGAATTTAACCTCATTTTTGATAAATCCAGAAAAGCCATTTTGGTTAATCTATTCATAATTTTTGTAGTGTGTATGTGCTTGCATGCGTGTGTGTGTAATAAATGGATTAATTCAACTTTATTAAGTATAGTTTGGGAAAATGAAAAAATATTCTGTGATTTAATTCAAAATTATCATATTTAATTAACTAGTTTGGTATTTGAGCTATAATATTTTTTTAAAAAAGTTTGAAACCCAATGATGGTTATCTTTTGATAATCTTTTGAGATTGGAAGGCATATCAATTGAATATTCATGTCTTTGCTTGCTCTATTGATTTGTTCTTGTTAGTTAACTAAACTTTGTGATTGATTAATCTTGTCATAGAGAAAATATTATCAAAGGAGACCATAGTTAGTCCTTCAAGACCTTAGTTTCTCCAATGAAGATGATTTGTAGAACATATATTACCAACCTCAAGACCATTTACCTTGTAAAAAAATGTATATTGATGTTGTATCATGGTTGATGTGTGAGATACATATACCACTATGCTTTATCAAATCAAGGAAGTTGTCACCAATGGCAAATCACCCACTCAAACATATGCTCTAACAAATAATTTACTATATGTTGCAAGTTGATGCTCATCTATTATTAATCTTGCACAATTGGTAATTAATCTACCCTTTATACTATATTCACAATTAGATACTCATCTATTAGTAAGCTTTCTCAATTGAACTATAATCTATATTTTTATCTTTGATTAATGAGAAAGTATAATGGAATATACTATAGACCATGTTAAAGATAAAACATAGAGAAATATTATTTCATCTATAAATGAGCATTCTCATTTGAAAGTAGATAATCATTTGTGGTAGTAGCAGTACAAGAAGAAGAAGTATAAAAAGATGAAGTAGAAGCAGTAATAGAAGGAGAAAAAGTTTAAGATGATGAAGAAATTAGAGTAGCCTTATAGCTCTTAAGTAGCAATTACATGCATTACAAGAAATCCTAATCATTCTAATCTTCAAATAGAAAAAAATATTAGGCTTGCATCTCTTAAATTACAAACCAAAATAACAAAAACAATTTAATATTATGCATTGATACCACTAAAAGGTAGGAATATTAATCTGAGAAGTATTTTCTTAAATTAGTTCAATTTTAAAATTATATTAAATAGATTTTCTTGACAATGAAAGTACAATTCTTTATAATTTGTTGCATCCAAAAATAGCACTAACTTTTATCTAACTTTGCAAAAAAAAGGAATTCCTCCACGACACTAATAATAATAATACATAATATTTTCATCATTTATATATATATATATGCATACATACATACATACATATATAATGGATAATTATGTTATGGAATCCAAAAATAAAATATCTATGAATTGGGTTATATTTTAGTATCTATATTCGGATACTCATAATTATCCCAATATAATTAAAAAAAAACATTAAACGTGTTTCAGCTTACTCAGTATGCAAAAACGAGTTAATGCATATGTTTATGCATACAGAGTATTTATGAACTCCATATGATATGTTTTTGTTTACGAAATAATGAGTTTCTACATAAACTCATATGCATACTTGAGTATATGCATTCCTTATGAAAAAAGGAAGGTAATTATTAGTATAAAAATTTGGAAGACCCAAATCATAAATATTTTGGATTTGGGTCCCCGAATTATATATTAAAATTAAAAATAGTAAAAATATATGATTATTTTCATGTTGGTTCCCCTTAACATTTTTTTTGTAATATTATAACTTTTATTCACTTTTGTTGCACCGAAATGCATTAACTTTGTTTATCTCACATATGTTTCTAAAAAATTTAAATCTAGAATAATAGTATCAGAAATCAAAAATTAATTTTTGATTCTCATAGAGTTTACCAAATTATACTTCTTCAAAGAATAATGATTGGCTAAAACCCAAGGCTTACACCCATTTAATGATGCCACCAACCATCCAACTAGTAACATTTTAGATATATTGGATTAAAAAAATCTTTATCATTATAATGTAAGTAGGCTTTGATTATTTTAAGTGTTTAGAATTATAAGTATTTGTGTAACTATATGTATACCCACATGTAACTATATTTATAATTACATGTATAATAACATTCTATATTATATTTAACTATATGTGTATAACTATGTATAAATATTTGTATAACTATATATAAATATTTGTATAATTATATAACACTCTACAACATTAAATATAACTATAGTTATAACTATGTATACATATATGTAAATCTAAATATTTATTGATAACTTTATATATTTGTGTATAACTATTTGTATGAATATATTTATATATAACTATATGTTTAAATATATAAAAATATTAATAGCTATATATACTATATGTATAATAACATATAACTATAAATAATTATTATTATTATATATATAACTATAATAGCTTTATACATAATTATATTTAAATATATAATTTACATCTTATATTTAATAAACATTTGTATATATTAGTATATAAAAATGTATTTTACTATATCTATACCTATACATATCTATATGTATAAATATATACATTTATATGAAAAAATATATATACCTACATGTATAAATATAAGTATAACTATATGTGTAACTAAATGTACAACCACATGTAACTATATTAATAATTACATGTATTAAAACATAAAACATTATGTTTAATTACATGTGTGTATATATAAATATTTATAAAACTAAATAAACTTTTATATAATTAAATATAACTATATTTTTAACTTTTTATACATATATGTATACATATATGTAAATCTATATATTTGTTAATAACATTGTATATATTTATGTATAACTAAATATAACTATTCATATGAATATATATATATATATATATATATATATATATATATATATATATATATATAACTAAATGTTTAACTATATATACATTTTTATAACTATATATATTATATGTATAATAACATATAACTATAAATAATTCTATATTACTATATGTATAACTATAAAAACTTTATACATAACTATATTTAAATATATAATTAACAACATGTATTTAATATACATTTTTATATATTAGTATAAAAAATGTATTTTAGCATTTCCATACCTATATATAACTATATGTATAAATATATGAAATTATATGAAAAAATATATATACATACATTTATAAATATAAGTTTAACTATACATGTAACTATATGTATAACCACATGTAACTATATTTATAATTATATGTATAAAAACATACAACATAATGTTTAACTAAATGTGGATAACTATATATAAATATTTGTATAACAATAAAAACTCTATATAAATAAATATAAATTTATTTTTAATAATGTAAACATATATGTATACATATATGTAAATCTATATAATTGTTTATAACTTTGTATACATTTATTCATATTTACTTATAACTATTTGTATGCATATATCTATATATATTTATATGTTAAACTAAATGTAACTATTTATAACTATATTTACTATATGTATCCTAACATATAATTATAATGGGATAATACTATTTTGTTGCACCAACTTGAAATAAAATGGCTAAAGATATAATATCAACAAAATGTAAGCACATAGCATGAGCGTGTCCGTTGATTAGGCTCATATATGATATAATACAAATAAGGGTCGTACTCTTACCAAATCCCAGCCCTTGGGCCAAAGGCTTAAATATGAACTTATGTATAACAAAAAATATAATATTTGATAGGTTTGTACTGAAGAGCTTATATTTTCTTTTATATAATTCTTCATTCTAACACTGCACTCTCTATGTGTCTCTCTCTCCCTCTATAATTCTTTTTATCTTTCTCTTCATCATTTTCTTCGTGTCACTCTCTCTCTCGTGTAATTTTTTTTCCGGCACCTCTTTCTTGCTTGTTCTTTCTCTCTCCACGCCCTCTCTTTCTCTCTCTCTCCCTCTCTCTATCCCACTCTCCCTTCACCTTTTCTCTCCCACTCTCTCTCCCTCATTTTCTCTCCCTCTCTCTCTCTCCCCCCCGTCTCCCTATTTCTTTACCCCTCTTTCTCCCCACCTTATCTCTCTCTCACTATCTCTCTCTCCCTCTCCTCCTTCAAATATTAAATGTATTTTTTTGCTTTCATTTCTTATGCATTATTGTACTTTGCACCTTTTATCTAGTATAAATGTGATATCTTTTAATCTTTATCGTGCTAAAAATTACGTTATCTATTAATATAGATTGTGCAAACTGCTTGCCTCTATATTCATGATATTTAAATTTTAAATATTTATCTGTAAGTAATTTTATTTTATTCTTTGTATATTTTGAAGTAATAGAATGTTTTATTTATATTAATGATTGGGCATTATTTTATGTAAATAAAACAGGGCAAAATGAGCTCAGATCATCAGTGGATGTACAAAAGGCTTATTAATAAATTTTTGAATAATGATTTTTTGACTGGGCTTGAAACTTTCATCCATCTTGCTTGTAGTCAATCAAGATTGAATGATGGAAAAAAAATTAAGTGTCCATGTAATCATCGAAAGTGTTAGAATACCCCTTTTCATGATATAAACACTATAAGATATCATTTGGAAAAATATGATTTTGTGCCAAATTATTTTGTTTGCATTTATCATGGGGAAAGTATAAAGGCTATGAATATTGACCAAAATTAGGGTATTGAATCATTTTCTGGTGGCGAAGAATCATCAAACACATACCATAGAATTATCATGGAAGCTGCTGGTCCTGACTTCGATATGGATTACATGGATGAACTACCTAATCCTGAAGCTCATAAATTTTATGAAATGCTTAAAGCTGCAGATAAAGAGTTGTGGCATAATTGTAAAACACATTCGCAATTGTCACTTGTGGCTCGATTAATGAGCCTTAAGTCAGAAAATCATATGTCTGAAAAATTATTTGATCAGGTGACAGAACTGGTGAAGGAGATAGTTCCAGATAATAATATGATCACTAATGACTTTTACAACACTAAGAAGTTACTATGAGGAATGAGTCTACCCGTGAAAAAAATTGATTGTTGTTTAAATGGATGCATGTTATATTAGAGTGGTAATAGTGATTTAATTAGCTGTAAGTTTTGTGACCATCCTCGATTTAGGAAGACAATTCTTTTGTAGAAACAAGAAAAAAATTGAAGGTTGTCTTTAAGAAGATGTATTATTTTCCATTAATTCCTTGATTACCGAGACTATATTCACCAAATGCTATAGCAGTAGCGGAGGCAGCGGCTACAGCTGAGGCAGTGGAGACAACGGAGGTAGCGGCGGCAGCTATAGCGGAGGCAGCGAAGGAAGTGGTGGCATAAAAGGCAGAGGCAGAGGCAGTGGCTGCACTAGAAGTAGCGGTAGTAGTGGCGGTAGCAGTACCTGCACAGAAAGCAGTAGTAGCACCGGAAGCAGCGACGGCGGTGGTAGTAGCGGCGGCAGCGGTGACAGTTGCGTCAGCTGCCACAGTGACCAATGGCTGCAGCTTCAATAGTAGTGGCGGTGGCGGCAGCTATGTCAGGAGCAGTTGTATTGGTAGTGACAACGGCAATGGTAGCAGTGGCATGAGTGACATCGGGAGCAGAAGCAATAGCACCTATTGAGATATATACGTACGAATAAAGTCAGTATATATGTATATTTAATAAAGTAGTATTTTATGTATGTATATACTGAGTATATTTGTACTCAGTTTATATGTACACTTAATACTGCTGTTTATATGTACATATACTGTATTAATATATGTACGAGTGAATTGCTAGTATATATTTACATATATACTACAGAATTATATTTGTATCAAAACATAACTTTTTTTTGACTAAGTGGTTTAATTTTTATACAGATATGATGCCGCATTGTTCCTCATACAAAGTTTTATAAGTGATGAGTTTTTTCACTAGACATTACGTACCGTGACTCAGACAACTTTGTCGTAGTAGAAAAATGATGATTGGAGGAGCAGAGGGAGAGAAAGCAACGTCAATGAATGGATATATTATACTTTATGCACTATCAGTATATACATTGATGAATAAAAATAAAAGTTTGAAATTTTTTTGTTTCAATTATGTAAAATATTGAATTTGAATAAGATATTAAATGATTTTATTTTTTGTTTATTATAAATTAATTATAAATTTCATTTTTTATTCAATATAATTTAAAATTAATAAATTATTTAATTAAATAATTTTAAAATTTTTTAAATTCTTTAAATATTTTTGAAATTAAAATAGCTAGGGAAAATCACTAGCTAAATTAGTGAGGAAAAAAGTCATCGCTAATTTAGAAAAGGAAAATTTCCTAGCTAATTTAGCTAGAGAAATATTAAAATTAGCGACGGATATTCCGTCGCTAATTTTCTAATGATAGGTACTTTAGCTATGGATTCAGACGTCGTTAATTTTGTTTAGCGACGAAATATTTTGTGTATTTTGCTATTTTAGCAATGAAATTTTTCTTTTTTAGCGAGAGAATTTTTCGTCGCTAAATTTTTAGCAAGGGTAACTTCCGTAGCTAAAATATAGTAAGAAACACTTTAGAAAGGGACATGATCTATTGGTATTCCATCGCTATTTACCATTTAGTGATAGAAATTTCTCATATAGCTATGGAATTTTTCCTAGCAATATGAGATTTTTCTTGTAGTGTCTTATCATTCATCTCATTCATATATATATATATTTGATATTGTATAAATCTATAGCATTTTCCCATATATTTTAGGAACTTAAATTTAATTTTTTCAACCATAAATTTATTTTTAATGTATTTTTATATGTTTATATAAATCATTATGATTTAATATGTTTAGGGTTTGTATTTTTGTTTCACTTAATATCATTTAACTAAAATTGATTTCTAATAAAATATTTATTTGTTAAAATTCATGTTGTAAATTTCAAAACAAATAACAATATGTTTGTGTAATAAATATTATAAAAAATTTCTAAAATATTTATATGATGTAGTGTTAATTTACAAAGATAAAACTTTAAAAATAAAATTTATTTACAAAAATAAAATTTGCACCATATAATATGCAATATGTTATATTTATTATAAATAAACAATGTTTAAAATCTATCTATTAATTACAAAAAAAATTTGTCATGTATTCTATTTTAAAAAAAATTTAAAAATAATTATTTAAAAAAACAAATTCATATATTTATATGGACATTTAAATATTTTGAATAAAATAAAAAAAATAATAACTTGTAGACAAATTTACTCATGTATTTATATGGTAATATGTTTTGTTTGAACATAATTAAATAAATAATTGTTTTTTTACAAAACATTAAAGGCATGTATTTATATGCACTACATTATAATTGTTTGAATTTTAATGTTTCTAAAAATTTATTAATAACAATAAATAATAGGTAGAAATTAATCATATACAATAATATTTTAATAAAAAAATTAAATAGAAAAACAAAAATAATATTATCTATTTATGACCAATATTTTAATTTTTAACATAAATGTAAAAACAACATATTTTACAAATATGCCATTTTTATTAATTTATATGAGTATAATGATAGTTATTTTAATATAAATATTAAAAAAAACACCTATTTGAATAAGAAGAAAAAGAAGAATAATAAAAATAAGAAATATAAGAAAAATAAGAAAATTAAAAAGAAAAAAAGAATAAGAATTTTATGAAGAATAAGAAGAATAAAAGAATTAGAAGAATTAGAAGATTTAGAAGAATTAAAAGAAATAGAAGGATTAGTATAATTAGAATTATAAGAAGAATAACAAGAATAAAAAGAATCAGAAGAATAAAAATAATACGAAAAATAAGTAGAATAAGAAAAATAATAAGAATAAAAAGAAAAAGAAGAATAAAAAATATAAGATGAATCAAAAAAAAGATGAATAATATGAATAAAAAGAATAAGAAATATAATAAGAATAAAAAGAATAAGTGGAATAATAAGAAAAAAAAGAATAAGAAGAATAAACAGAATTAAATAAATTAGATGAAAAAGATGAATAAAAAGAAAAAAAGAATAATATGAATAATATGAATAAGAAGAATAATAAGAATAAGAAGAATAAGAAGAATAAGAATAATAAGAAGTATAAGAAGAATAAGAAGAATAATTAGAATAAAAAGAAAAAAGGAAGAATAAAAAGAATAATAAGAATAAGAACAAAAAGAAGAAAAAGAAGAATAAGAAGAGTAGGAAGAATAAGAAGAATAAGAAGAATAAGAAGGTATTGAAGAATTAGAAAATTTAGAAGAATAATAAGAATAAGAAAAATAAGAAGAATAAGAAAATAAAGAAAAATAAGAAGAAAATGAAGAATAAGAAGAATAAGAAGAATAAGAAAAATATGAAGAATATGAAGAATAAGATAAATAAGAAGAATAAGAAGAATATGAAGAATAAAAAGAATAATAATAATAATAAAATTAAGAAGAATAAAGAAAAAGATGAATAAGAAGAATATGAATAATTTAAAAGAATAAGAAGAATTAGAAGAATTAAAAGATTAAGATGAATAAAAAGAATAAGAAAAATAAGAAAAATAAGAAAAATAAGAAGAAGAATAAGAATAATAAGAAAATAAAAAAGTAGGCTAGGTTGTGTACACTATAGAAAGCTGATGTCCACAATTGGGAGCAACAAAAAGCTGCTATGGAAGTGCTGGCAGCAGAAACTATTGGATGCTTGGTTTGAAGGAGCCAGAACAGTGAGAAAGAGATCCAGCAGAAATGCTGGAGGCTGGAAATCTCTTTGTGTTTGTGGCATGTATGCAGGTGACAGGTAGAGGAAGATCAACTACACAGGTGTCCGTGGAAGATTTCAGGAGATAGCACCATGTTTAATAGAGCCTTTTCTGCAAAACATAAAGCTAACAACTCTTGATACATAAGCTCAACAAAGTTGTTGAACAGAATTAAAAGCCTGGCAGGAATGGAAAGGAAGCTAGTTTGAAGAAAGGGATTGAAAGATAAAGACTCATCTCTCAACTAGAAACAAAGTGCAGGCAGCAACAATGCTGAAAATCCCAACAGAATCTCAAAATTGTTCTCTGTGTGGATTAGAATGAGCAAATATTTGTCCATGTTTACTTTATTATATTTATAATAACTAATGCTTAGTGCAGGTGAAAAGGGTATAAATGGTTATGGGTAGCAAGCAAGTAGGTTGTAAAAATGGTATTTCTCCGCCAAAAGAAAGGGGTATACTTAATAAATAAACTTTCACAAAAAAAATAAAATAAGAAGAAAAATACAAATAATTAAAATAAAAAAAATAAGAAGGATAAGAAAGATAACAAGGATAAGAAGAATAAAAAGAATAAGAAGAAGAAGAATAATAATAATAATAATAATAATAATAAGTAAAAGAAGAATAAGAAGACTAAAAAGAATAAGAAGAATACGTATAATAAGAAGAATAATAATAATAATAAGTAGAATTAGAAGAATAATAAGAATTAGATGAATAAGAAAAATAAGAAAAATAAGAAGATATAGAATAATCAGAAGAATAAGAAGAATAATAAGAAAATGAAGAATAAAAAGAATATAAAGAATAAAAAGAATAAAAAGAAAAAGAAGAATTAGAAAAATAAAATGAATAAGAAGAATAAGAAGATTAAGAATAAAAAGAAGAATAAGAATAATAAAAAAAATAAATTAAAAATAAAAATAAGAAAAATAAGAAGAATATGAAGAATAAGAAGAATACGAATATTAAGAAGAATAAAAAGAATAATAAGAAAAAAATGAAAAAGAAGAATAAGAAGAATTTAAAAGAATAATAATAATAAGAAATAGAAGATTCAGAAAAATAAAAAGTATAATAAGAATAAGAAAAATAAGAAAAAGAATAAAAATAAGAAGAATAAATAGAATAAAAAGAATACTATGTATAAGCAATTAGAAGAATATAAAAAAGAATAAGAAAAATAAGAAGAATAAGAAGAATATAAAGAATAAGAAGAATAAGAAGAATAAAAACAATTAGAAGAATAATATAATTTAGAAGAATAAGAATAATAAGAAAAATAAAAAGAATATGAAGAATAATAAGAATAAAAAGAATAAAAAAATAATAAGATTAAAATGAATAATAAGAATAAGAAGAATAAGAATAATAAATAGAATTAGAAGAATAATAAGAATTAGACCAATAAGAAAAATAAGATGAAGAAGAAGAAGAAGAATAATAATAATAATATGAATAAGAAGAGAAAGAAGAAAAAGAAGAATTAAAAGAATTAGATGTATTATTCTTCTTCTAATTCTTATTTTTCATATTTTTCTTCTCATTATTATTTTTCTTCTTATTCTTCTTATTCTTTTTATTCTTGTTATTCTTCTTATTCTTTTTATTCTTCTTAATTTTATAAGTCTTCTAATTATTGTATTCAATTTATTCTTCTAATTCTTCTTATTCTTTTTATTCTTCTTTTTTCTTTTAATTCTTCTTATTCTTTTTATTTTTCTTTTTCTTATTATTCTTCTAAATCTTCTAAGTCTTTTAATTCTTCTGATTCAGCTTATTCTTATAATTTTACTCATTCTTATTATTCTTTTTATACTTCTTATTCTTATAATTTTCTTATTATTCTAATTATTTTTATTCTTCTTATTCATAATAATCTTTTTATTCTCTTTCTCTTGTAATTCTTCTTATTCTTTTTATGCTTTATATTCTTCTTTTATTTTTATTTTTCTTATTCTTCTTATTCTTCTTATACTTCTTATTCTTCTTATTTTTCTTATACTTCTTTTTTCTTTATATTTTTTATATCCTTCTTATTCTTCCTATTCATCTTTTTATTCTTATTCTTCTTATTAATATAATTTTTCCAATTTTTTTATTATTCTTATTCTTCTTATTATTCTTATTCTTCTTATTCTTCTTAATCTTTTTATTATTCTTATTTTTATTATTATTCTTATTCTTTTATTCTACTTATTATTATTGTATATATTCTTTTTATTCTTTTTATTCTTAGAATTCTTCTTATTATTTTTATTCTTCATATTCTTCTTATTCTACTAATTCTTCTTTTTGTTCTTATTCTTATTATTCTTATTCTTCCTCTTATTCTTCTTATTCTTTCTATTCTTCTTATTCTTGTTATTTTTCATAATCTTATTATTCTTATTATTCTTTTTATTCTTCTTATTCTTCTTATTCTTCTTATTATTTTTATTCTTCTTATTCTTTTTATTTTTCGTAATCTTTTTAATCTTCTTATTCTTCATATTATTCACTCTTCTTATTTGTCTTATTCTTCTTATTCTTCTTAATCTTGCTATTCTTGTTTTTCTACTTATTCTTCTTATTCGTCTTATTCTTTTTCTTCATCTTATTTTTTTTTCTTCCTATTCTTCTTACTCTTTTTATTCTTCTTATTCTTCTTATTTATCTTATTCTTCATATTCTTATTATTATTATTATTGTTTTAAATCTTTTTATTCTTCTTAGTATTCGTAATGTTCTTATTCTTCTTATTCTTTTTATTCTAATTATTCATATTATTCATATTATTCTTCTTATTATTCTTATTCTTTTTAATTTTCGTATTCTTCTTATTCTTATTCTTATTATTCTTATTATTATTTTTATTATTCATTTTCTTTTTATTCTTTTTATTCTTCTTATTATTCTTATTCTTCTAAATCTTCAAATTCTTATGATTCAGCTTATTCTTCTAATTCTACTAATTCTTCTTATTCTTCTTATTCTTCTTATTCATCTTATTCATCTTATTCATCTTATTTATCATATTCTTCTTTTTCTTCTTTTTCTTCGTATTCTTTTTATTCCTCTTATTATTTTTATTATTTGTATTATTTTTATTCTTCTTATACTTCTTATTCTTATATTTTTTTTCATATTCTTATTATTATTCTTTATTTTTTTATTCTTCTTATTATTCTTATTCTACTTATTCTTTTTATCTTCTTAATCTTTTTTTTCTTCCTATTCTTCTTTTTTTCTTATTCTACATATTCTACTTATTCTTTTTATTCTTCTAATTCGTATTATTATGAATTTTCTTCTTATTCTTCTTATTTATATTTTTCTAATTATTCTTCTTTTTTTTATTCCTCTAATTCTTCTTATATTTTTATTCTCTAATATATTCATATTTTTTTTATTTTTTTTATATTTCTTTTAGTTCTTATATTTCTTATTTTTCTTATTCTTATAATTCTTGTTATTCTTCTTATTCTTCATATTCTTCTTTTTCTTCTTATTCTTCTTTTTCTTCTTAATCTTTTTTATTCTTCTTATTCTTCTTATTATTCTTATTTTGTTTATTCTCCTTATTCTTCTTATTTTTCATATTCTTCTTATTCTTGTTATTCTTGTTATTCTTCTTATTCTTCTTATTCTTCTTATTCTGCTTATTCTTCTTATTCTTCTTATATTTCTTATTCTTCTTATTCTTCTTTTTCTTCTTATTTTTCTAATTCTTCTAATTCTTCTAATTCTTCTTATTCTTATTATTCTTATTAATCTTTTTATTCTACTTATTATTATTATTATTATTATTTTTCTTATTCTATTTATTTTTCTTATTCTATTTATTCTTCTTATTCTTATATTTATTATCATTATTCTGATTATTATTATTCTTCATTTTCTTCTTATTCTTATTATTTTAATTATTCTTCCTATTCTTATTCTTCTTCTTATTCTTCTTATTATTCTTAATCTTATTCTTCTTTTTTTTCTTTTTATTCTTTTTATTCTTCCTATTCTTCTTATTCTTTTTAATCTTATTATTCTTATTATTCTTCTTATTCTTCTTATTCTTCTTAATCTTATTAACCTTATTATTCTTATTATTCTTATTATTCTAATTATTATTATTATTATTATTATTATTATTCATCATCATCATCATCATCTTCTTCTTCTTATTCTTCATATTTTTCATATTCTTTTTATTCATTTAATTCTTATTATTCTTCATATTCTTCTTATTCTTCTTATTCTTCTTAATCTTATTATTCTTATTATTCTTCTTATTCTTCTTAATCTTATTATTCTTCTTATTCTCATTATACTTCTTATTCTTCATTTTCTTTTTTTTCCTTTTTATTCTTCATATTATTTTTATTCTTCTTATTCATCATCATCAACATCTTCTTCTTTATCTTCATCTTCTTCATATTCTTCATATTTTTTATATTTTTTTTATTCTTTTAATTCTTCTTATTCTTATTATTCTTCTTATTCTTATTATTCTTCTTATTCTTCTTATTCTTCTTATTATCATATTCATTTTTTTCTTTTTTATTCTTCATATTCTTTTTATTCTTCTTATTCACCACGACCATCATCATCATCATCATCTTCTTCTTCTTATTCTTTATATTTTTCATATTCTCCTTATTCTTATTTTTTTTATTTATTCTTTTTATTCTTTTTATTTATCTTATTATATTTTTCTTCTTATTCTTCTTAATATTCTTATTCTACTAATTCTTCTTATTCTCTTATTCTTCTTATTCTTATTATTCTTGTTATTAGTTTTATTCTTCTTATTCTTTTTATTCTTCATATTCTTTTTATTCTTATTCTTCTTAATCTATTTATTCTTCTTATTCTTATTATTCTATTTATACTTATATTTCTTTTTTATTCTTTAATCTTCTAATTCTTCTTATTCTGCTTATTCTTCTTATTATTTTTATTTATCTTATTCTTCTTATTCTACATATAGTTCTTATTCTTATAATTCTTCTATATCTTTTTATTCTTCTTATTCTTATTATTATTCTTATACTTATTCTTTGTATTCATTCTATTCTTCTTAATTCTCTAATTATTCTTATTCTTCTAATTCTTCTAATTTTTCTAATTCTTTTTATCTTCATATTTTTCTTTTCCACTTATTCATTTTATTCTTATTATTCTTTTTATTTTTGTTATTCTTTTCATTCTTCATATTCTTTTTATTCTTTGTAATCTTATTATTCTTTTTATTTTATTATTCTTATTAATTTTCTTATTTTTCATTTTATTCTCATTCTCCTTATTCTTCTTATCCTTTTTTTTATTCTTATTCTTATCATTATTTATATTTTTCATTTTCTTATTATTCTTCTTATTCTTCTTTTTCTCTTTATTTTTATTATTCTATTTATTCTTATTATTTTTCTTATTATTTTTCTTATTATTATTATTATTATTATTCTACTTATTTTTGATATTCTTCTTATTCTTCTAATTATTTTGTTTCTTCTAATTTTTTTGATTCTTCTGATTCTTCTAATTTCTTTGATTATTTTAATTCTTCTATTTCTTTGAATCTTATTTTTTTTCTTTTTATTCTACTTATTCTTTTTATTCTACTTATTCTTATTATTCTTATTATTCTTATTATTCTTCTTATTATTTTTATTCTATTTTTCTTCTTTTTGTTCTTCTTATTCTTCTTATTCTTATTATTTTAATTATTTTTCTTAATCTTCATATTATACATATTTTTCTTATTCGTGTTATTCTTATTATTCTTCTTATTTTTCTAATTTTTCTTCTTCTTATTATTAATCTAATTCATGTTATTCTTCTTATTCTTAATATTCTTCTTATTCTTCTTATTCTTCTTATTCTTCCTTATTCTTTTTATTCTTCTTATTCTTCTTATTCTGCATATTATTCTTATTCTTCTCATTTTTCTAATTTTTCTGATTTTTTTGATTTTTCTTATCCTTTTGATTCTTCTAATTTTTCGGATTCTTTTTATTCTTCTGATTCTTCTTATTCATCTTATTCTTTGTCATTCTTCTTATTCTTTTAATTCTTCTTAAACTTCATTTTCTTATTATTCTTTTTATTCTTCATATTCTACTTATTCTTCTTTTTTCATTTTATTCAAATTATTCTTCTTAATATTCTTATTCTACTTATTCTTCTTTTTCTTCTTAATATTCTTATTCTACTTATTCTTCTTTTTCTTCGTTTTATTTTTATTCTTATTATTCTTCTTATTCTACTTATCTTCCTTATTCTTCTTATTTTTATTATTCTTCTTATTCTTTTTATTCTTATTATTCTACTTATTCGAATTATTCATATTATTCTTCTTATTCTTCTTATTCTTCTTATTCTTCTTATTCTACTTTTTCTTATTATTCTTCTTATTTTTCTAATTCTTATTATTCTTTTTATTCATCTTATTCTTCTGATTCAATTTATTCATCTTATTCTTGTTATTCTTCTTATTCATCATATTATTCTTATTCTTATTTTTCTTCTTATTCATCTTGTTCTTCTTATACTTCTTATTTTTGTTATTCTTTTTTATTCTTATTATTCTTCTTTTTCTTTTTTTTCTTCTTATTCTTTTTATTCTTCTTATTCTTTCTCTTCTTATTTTATTTATTCTTCGTATTATTATTATTATTATTATTCTTCTTATTATTCTTCTTATTCTACTTTATCTTCTAATTCTTCTTATTCTGCTTACTCATCTTATTATTCTTATTTATATTTTTATTCTTATTCTATTTATTCTTCTAATTATTTTAATTCTTATAATTGTTATTACTCTTCTTATTCTTCCTATACTTCTTATACATCTTATTCTTTTACTCTTCTTATTCTTTTACTCTTATTATTCTTTTTATTCTTCTTAATCTTCTTATTCTTTTTAATTTTCTTTTTTTAGGGTTTATTTTATTATATTAGCACTCTATTTTGACTTAGGAATACTATTTTTACAAACTAAGACTACCTTTTCTCAAAATTTAAAAAGCAAGTCCAAAATAAAATTTCACAATTTCAGATTGTGCCCTATATTGGGCTCTTGGATTTTTGAAAAAAATCTATTTTTTATATTTTCACGTATCTTTCTCCGCTTCAGCCTTTCTAGATCTCCTTCAATGTGTGCCCTTTATTCTTCATTCCTTTTCCATAATTCTGCTTAAGCTTGACCAGAAACTTATACATAACATACACTTAACAAACTCTAACTTTACCAACACTTAACAGACACTTGACCAGAAACAGACTCTAACCCACAATAACATACCCTTGTTTCACATAAGCATCCAACATATCACAGCCATTAACACCCTTAATTCCTACCCCTTCCCTCATATTCATTTCGGTGCCTGGCCTCTTGTATCCCCATGCTTGACTTGTTTCTTTTGTCTCCTTTAGCTGTCCCATTTATCTTGTTTATTTTGCCATGAACAGCTATAATTTATCCTTCTCTGTCAAGCCTGTAAAACAAAATGCAGGATCTACCAAATATACCCTACCCTTCAAATTATACCTCTCCACTGCAAGCCTATATTACTGGAAACAATAGTGTACTCTACTTCTCAACCTTACAAAATAGAATTTTTTTTGCAGGATGCAAAAACAATATACTCTCCACTGTAAGCTTATATTCCTACAAAATAGAATGCAGGGTCTATCAACATATCAGAATACATAATTCCCCCATAGGACTGGGGAGACTCTTTAATGGCTTCTCCTACATATAGGATCTGCAAATCAAGATAAATGACCAAGAGAACTGATGCCACCTAGCTACAACTTATTTCCATTCAATCTTTAACTTTTTGAACTCTAATATAGAAAAATCTTAATTTATCTACATTTATTAAACCCATAAATTTGTTTGGAATTTTAACTCCATCAAATTTTTGTGCTCCTTTCTCTCTTCCTTCGTTAGCTAAATTATCAACCACAGCATTCGTTTCCCTAAAAATGTGAGTGATTTTACCATTTAGTTCTTCTATTAAACTTTTAATTTTGATGATATCATCTTCAAATTTTCATAATACTATATTACCTGAACTAAATCAACTAGTAGGCTCAAATCTACTTGAACATGAATATTTAAAAAGTTATTTTTCTTACAAATTTCCATTCCTTTATGTAATGCTTTAATTTCAGTGTGCAAGGATGAGGAGGCCAAGCCCCCCATTGTGAATGCTTTTATTACCGTTCCATCTTGATCTCTAATCACACCTCCTCCACCCGCTACACCCATATCTCTTTTAAAGCTCCCATCTGTGTTTATAGCTAAGCCACTTTGAGGGGGCTTATCCTAGGTAATAACTCTTATTTATGGTATTTTCTTAACACATGTAGGGAGCCCCCAAGTTAGTCTCCTATTTTCTTCTAGACTTATTCTACTCAGTTTTATCTGCTTACATGCCAAAATAAATGCACATTCTTTTTAAATTTCTTCTAATATGTTTATATCGTTCATTAGAACCCCTTCAAATCTATTTTTTTTCTGGACTTCCATACGCACCAGACTGTGATATGTGGGATGTAGTTTCTTATCCATTTTAAAATTTTACTTTTAGTATGACTATCCCCCCATTTTTTTAACCTCTCTTCAATTTAGGTTGTGCTAATTATAATATCTGCTTCCATTTCTAGTTTGTTTCATATTTTCTGAGCTATATTTCCTGTTGAAAAAAGATGATATGTGTTTTCTATATCTTGATTACAACATTCACATCTAGAAGCTAATTTTATGCATTTCCTCTGAATATTCTCATCTACCGGAATCCTTTTTGAAATAAGATTCCACATAAACACATTCATTTTCTGAGGGAGCACCTTTGTCCATGTTCTTTCAAATATATCTTGTGAAGGTTTTTTAACTCTAACAAGTTCTTTGGCACTTTTTAGCATAAATTTTCCTCGTAGGTTCAAAGACTATTTCCACCCGGAACTTTTTAATATTGCATATTTCTCCACAAAGTTTTGCTGCTTACATATCAGCTTCCAACTTTTAGTCACTTTTTTAGAATTCTTGAATGTTTTATCTCCTAGGCTGTATCTGGCTTTCATATATGCCCCCAAAGACTATTAATTCTATTAATTTTATCATTCAATATATAGAAGACTAACCCTCCGTCCTCTATCAAGAAATAGAGTTCTTCCCATCTTTTCCAATGTGCTTTATTTTTTCCTTCCCTTTTGCCCCATAGAAAATTAGCCATCTCTCTTTCAAGCTTTGTAAGTATATTTTTTGGAGGTTGTAAGGCCATTAAGGTGTATGCCAATTTGCCTTGTGACACATGATTGATTAACTTAATTTTTCCTGCCATATTTAGTAAATCTTCTTTCCAGCCAGCAATTTTGTCTAAACTTTTCAATCAAGCGTGCTAAATATTCCTCATTCAACCTTCCCTCATGAATCGGATAGCCTAAATAGCTTAGTGCCCCTTTTTTATTTGTGAAACCTATGAGATTTTTAATTTTAGTGACTATGTTTTCGGGTGTATTCTTTGCAATAATAAATTGACATTTATTTGAGTTTATCACTTGCCCTGATTCTTCCTCCAAATTTTGCTATAGCTTCATTAGATTTCTTATAGATCTGCTACTTGCATTTGAAAATATAATAATATCATTCACATATGCCAAACAACTCATAGTCAGTGTGCCCCTTGGCTATTTGTATGCGATGATTTTTCATTCTCTCATTTCCTTTTTTATATTTACTATAAATAGCTCCTGATTAATATTAAATAAAGATGGGGAGAGAGGGTCCCCTTGTCTAAGCCCTCTTGTAGGTTTAAATTCATCACTAGCCTATCTGTTTATGAGAATTTTAACTCATGCACTAGAAATGCATCTATGCATTAGGTCGATCCAGAATTTTGAAAATCACATTTATCTCATTAAAAAGCATAAGATGTCCCATTCTACTCTATCAAATGCTTTAGACAAGTCCAATTTAAATATTACGTTGTGCTTTCTAGCTTTAGTTCATATTTCATTTATCATTTCTGAAGCTAAGTTAATATTCTCCATTATCGACCTATCCTATACAAAACGAATTTGTTCAAGAAATATGATAGATGGGAGGATTTTGCTAAGTCTACCCTACAATAATTTAGCTAAAATCTTATGGATAGAATTACATAGACTGATTGGCCTATAATCTTCTATTGTATATGGATTAGCCTTCTTAGGAATCAGTACAATATAAGAGTTCGCCCATGCTTTTGTAATCTTTGTGCCAGCAAAGATACTAGCAATAACCGTTATCAGCTCTTATTTAATAAGGTGCCAACTACGCTGGAAAAGAATGTTATTCCACCCATCCAGACCTACCACGCTATCTTTGTTGACGCTAAACACGACATCTTTTACTTCTTCCTCTGATGGGAGATCTTCTAATTTTTTGTTATCTTCATCTGAAACCTTCCTCTCAATATGTTGCATTAATGAGGCCCTTCTAGATATGTTCGCACAGCATAAATGATTTTTAAAAAGTTTTTCTAGTTCATTTTTTATTTCATCTTCCTTTTCTAACCATTGCCCGCTTGTTAATTTTAATCCTTTTATTCTTTGTTTCTACCTTCTTATTTTTGTTATACCATTGAAATATTTCGTAGTTTTATATTCATCTTTCAACCAGTTCACTCTAACTCTTTGTTTCCAAAAAACTTTTTCCATTTGCATTTCAAGATTCAATTGAGCTTTCACTTTACTTAGCTCGATTCTAGAGATATCATCTTGCCTTTGCTCATATTCTATTTCCAGTTCTCAAACTTTTGTTCAGCTACCTGAATATTTTTATTTATATTACCAAAAGCTTTTTTATTCCATTAAGCAAATGAGGAATGCAGTGTTCGATGTTTTTTTACCAGGATTTGCATAGGATTACCCAAAGCTGGTTTTTCCCAAGATTCTTTTACTACGGCATCGAAATCTTTATGTAAACCGCACATATTTTGAATTCGAACCTATAGTTTTTCCCCTTACTTACCTCAAATGTCATTAAGGAGCAGACTATGATCCGAGCAGGTTCTATTTAAATGTTTGATTTTAATTCCTCCCATCTTATCTATCCATTTTGAGTTAAATAGAACTCGATCCAACCTAGACCATATTGTACCCCTCATTTTCCAATTATTACACCACGTAAAATTTGACGCAAGAAAATCTGCATCTATTAAATTTGCTATTGCAATTGCCTCGTTGAACTGGTCTAAGGCAACCAGATCAGGGGATCTACCTCCCATTTTTTCATTAGGATTTCTAATCACATTGAAATCTCCTCCAATAATCCAAGGAGTTTTCTTTGTGGCTATGTCTTCCATTGCTTGCCATAGAATTTTCCTATCCTTTTTAGCATTACTAGCATATACTACTGAAAAGAGCGAGTCTGAATTACCTAACTTGAAGCTGATAATTTGCTCAGCTTCTGCAACTATATCAACTTCCATAGCCTTATTCTACATGATCCATAACTTACCATTCAGATTCGAATATGCCTGATCTAAACCAATTAGATTTTTATATTTTTCTATTTGTTCTTTTATTACCATTGGTTCAGCTAATATTATGATATTAATTTTGTGAATTCTAATTAACCTTTTAATTCTATTTATTGTGGGAGTGTTGGACACCCTCTTATGTTCCAATATAAGTCGTTAAACATATCTATATAAATCTGGTTTGCACTCTAGTGATGCATTTTGAATCGTACTTCATATTTAAATATTTTTTTCCTATTCCTAGAAGTTTTACTTGAGCTAGGTGGTGCCTGCTCTTTTCCTATTTCATTTTTTCCATATCTTTCCCCATTCTTTTTAATTCTTAATAGCGTGTTCTCTATTGTGTGGGATAAATAGAGGCATATCAGGCTCATTTAAATCATTATGAGGCAGGTTAGGGATATGCTCACCTCCTCTTTATAAAGACTTATAAACGGGCAGCTTTTAACCTCCGAACCCTCATCTGAGAGGAGATCATCATCCCCCCAA
>JAREIK010001270.1:0-107729 GCA_029783825.1 Sapria himalayana | reverse complement strand
GGGAAAGTTGCCTGACCCCTATGCTATATAGAGGTGTCAAACGGGCCGGCCCAGCACGGCACGGCCCGTTTTTCACGAGCACGGTCGTGCTACCTTGCCGTGCCGGGCAAGGCACGGTTCCCGTACGTGCCGTGCCCGGCACGGCACGGTGAGTTTTAAGGCGGGCATGGCACGGCCCGTAGGCACAAGGCCGTGCCGTGCCGTGCCCGGCCCGCTCGGGCACGCCTTGCCAATAAAGGCCAGGCCAGGCGGCACGGCAGGGCAGGCGAGGCGGGAGCGGCAACGCGGGACCAGGTCAACCGGGGTCCGGGTCCCGGGAGGCCATCACGAGCACGGGCTGAAAATGCCAAAATGGCAGATTAGAAAATTTTTTTTATTGTAAATTTTTTTATTAAGTTACTGTATAGACTTTAGAGTATTAGTAATAATTAAAAAATATAATTTTTTGTAAAAATTATAACATTTAAAATTAAATAAAACAAACAAAAATTAGAAAAAAATTTTTTTTTTTCAATTAAGTTTAGCTTTTTTATTATTATAATTTATTAATTATATATTAAAATTTAAAGTTATTAAATTTTAAAATAAAATTTAAATCGTAAAAAATAAATAAATACATTAAGTTAGAAAAATTATAATTAAAAAAAATTAAACTACACAAATGAAAAATTACCATTCATGCTTTTGAAACCAATAGTCCGAACAAAACAAGTATAAGTTTCAACACAACGTATGGTACAAAGTACAAACAAAGCGTATAAATAAAATAAATAAAAAAACATCGAAAAAAAAGAGCAGATGAGCATCAATCGTCAAGCGGCATATCATGAGAATCATCAGCCGCAACATCAAGATCAGTATCATATGGATCATCATCATTGGCAATTAGCTCCTCCGCCATCGTAGTGGATGTGGATGCGACTGCTGTGTCTATCACAGTCCCAGCTTCAGCATGATCACTGATGCTAAATCTCGATTCCTCCCAATCCTTCAAACATGCCAAGGCCTCAACCATATCTGGACGTAATCTCGATCTCCTATCCGAAATCACGTCACTGCAATAGAAAAAGCAGACTCCGATGCTAAGCTCGACACCGGAGGAGTCAGTAGATCCCGTGCCATCCTAGATAGCACGGGAGGCGGACTCATATGATTTCCACCACTGTAATAGATCAAGATTCTTATTATCAGAAGGTGATAGGATTGAGCAGTAATCGGTATCTAAGTACCGAGACAGCTCGCTCCTATGTGAAGGTCCACCCCTACGTTTCCCTAGCTAGGTTAATGGAATAATCGTCATCTCCGAACAAGGTATCAGTGTCGTACTCACAGTCTCACCACCACCACCACCATACCTAGTATCGTAGTATGTGAACAGTCTGTCAACTTCTCGTAAATGAGCCCTTCAGGTGGCTCTTCCAGGTTCATGCACGAGGAAATGAAAGTCAGGGTGTTTTCAACCCCTTCCACCTTAGCCCTAGGGTCCATGCATGCTACGAGGCAATAAAGAGATGGAATGGTGGACCAGTACTTCATGTACTTGGTCTCCATCTCTGCAACCATATGGCTAAGCGTCGGGTCCGCTCGATACTTCCTAAACATGCTACTAATGTTGCATATGCAACGAAGTGCAATGCAAGTGGTGGGCGTATACACCGACGAACACATGTTCGTCGTGTCATAAAATATCTTCAGGAATTTCATAAATGAAATTCCTGAAGCCCAGTCAGTGTCGTCAATAATAAGTTCGCCACTCTTATTATTGACGTAGTCGGATATCACGTGTTCGTATCCAACACATGATTCCAACATCAGGTACGTGTAATTCCAACGATGTCTCACATCCGATTGGAATTTCTTCTTCTTAAGATTCGCAGACAAACAGAGATTACCAAACTTGTAGTCTGCGAGGAGTGCGAATATACTTGAGTGCATTGCGTATATTTTCCAACGCGGGGGAACAAACCTTCATACCTGCTTGAACTATCAGGTTAATAACATGACACATGCATTGACATGAAAGATCTCTCCTAATGGTGCGTCTCTAATATTCCTAACAAACATATTGATCGCTACTCCATTATTCGCAGCATTATAGAAAGTGACACTAAAAATTTTATTTTGAATTTTATATTCCCTAAATATTTTTCATCACTCAAAAATGGCCGGGCCATCATGAGGATGAAGAATCTCAGTGAATCCTAATATTTTTTTATTGATTGTCCAGTTAAAATCTACATAATGACTCGTGAGACATGCATAAGAAGAATCATCGTGACATGTCCATATATCGGACGTCATGGACACCACTCCACTAAATGCCAAAAATTCCTTAATTATTTTTGTTTTTCTAACTTATATATCTTTAGTATGTCACTCCTAGATGTGAACCTAGGAATCCTACGATAGGATGGCTGAAAATAAGTCTGCATGATGCGCACTACCCTCGGATCTTCCGAAAATCTGATCGGAAGACCCATCAATGTGATGAGCCTGACCATGCCGTCCCTACCCAACGCTGGAGTATACGAAGGGAGTAAACTTTGAGACTGAACTAGATCCAGTCTCAAAAAATGTAGTGCCAAGTTGGGTTTGCCTAGGATCTAAGGGTCCATGTTTTTTGGAGCATATTTCAGCATGCCTCTTGAGGTGCCCAGTCCCACATGTACTCTTGCATGTTAAAAGTCTCATACAATATTTGCACTGTGCCATTTCAAGTTCCTCACCCCTAACATCTACTTGTGTTATGATTTTAAAATGTGTCCAAACTACAGAAGTCCTCCTAGTTTTTTGTTTTTTAGAACTTTGGGCTGAGAGTGAGACGACAGGAGAAACCAAAGTTTCAGGAGCCACAAACGTCTGTGTAACACTAACATTTTCATTTTCCAAATTTAAATACGTGTCAGGTGTATTTGTCATTTTTATTTTTCGTAAGTTTTTCTAGAGAGAGAAGCTTTAGAGAGAGAAAGTACAAAAAAACGTAAAATATATTACCCGGTAAAAGAAATGAGGTCAGTCACGTGCAAGGTGCACCGCAGGAAGCTCTGATGTTCAAACTCAAGTTGAGTTTCACGAAAATCCAAGCCGAAATCAAAATCACGAGGCCCGTGAGAGAGATGCACGGTTATGTAAGAGATAGAAAGTATTGAGAGGTTTTATGTTTTTGAAAAACATAAATGTTATAGGGAGGGGGTAGAATTTATAGGCTAAAGAATGTATTTTTTAATAAAAAAGATATTTTTTATTAATTTTTTGAATTTTTTTACGATTTTTAAGGGGCAGAATCACGAGGACCGTTGGATTCTGTCCCCTAGCCGTTGGAGGTGAATCCAAGGGCTGAAAATCGGTGGAGTTTGAATTTTTTTTTTTGCCGTTGGATTTTGCTCGGATCGGTTCTAACTTCTATGGGCGTCTGGACTCGGGTTTTGGCAGAAAAGACCGCGGGTCGGGTCTGTTTGGACCCGACCCGCGGTCTTTTTACCGGGGGGGCCAGGGGACGGCCGGATGGGTCACAAGGCGTGAGTCGTGACTCACGACTCACGCCACGGCACGCGTGTCACGCCGCCAGTGCCACGTGCCTGTGTGAACCGGCACGGGATGGACCCCCGTGCCGTGCCAAGGCACGGCACGACACGCGAATATCTTAACCGGGCACGGCACGGGCCCGGGCATGGTTTAAGAACGTGCCGGGCCGGCCCAGGCACGGCCGAACCCTGCCGTGCCTCGTGCCAGCCCGGCCCGGCCCGGCACGTTTGACACCTCTAATGCGATAGCTCAATTCAATGAAGTAATTAATAATATGAACCTTATGGAAGCTGAGTACCTGGGATCGAGTTTTACATGGAGCAATAACTAGAAAAATAGGAGAACAATTGGTCTAGACATGACCGATTTCTATATAACATTAAATAGGTGGATTTCTGTGGAGGGATGAGAGCGAAACATTTGAGCAGAACATGATCTGATCACAACCCTTCTTTTAGGATTTAATGTTAGAGGAAAAGAAAAAAAAATTTAAATTTCAATACATGTGGGGCTTGCATAAAGAGTTTGATGAAGTAGTAGGAAACTCATGGCAAAAACCAACAAATGGGAACCCCATGCAGGTTCAAGCTACAAAATTACGTAGGCTTAGATTTGAACTTGGCAGATGGAACAGAGAAAGATTTGGAAATATAAACAAGAATATTCAGGATACCGAATCTAAAGTAAGTAAATTAGAAATAGAGTATGAGAAAATCAAGATGAATCCTCTAGAATTAAGTTAAATAAAGCAAATGCTGAATTAATGTTATTACTGCATATGGAAGAAATGTTTTGGAAACAAAGGTCCAAAGTAAAGTGGCTTAATGAAGGGGACAATAACACCAAGTATTTTAATGTAGTAGCAAAATTAAAAATTCAAAGACATGAAATAAAAGGTATAAAAATGACATGGCAGGTGGATAGACGAGGAAGGTGAACATAAAAATGTTATGGAAGATTATTTTAAAAGTCATCTCTGTGGACACAACCAACAAAGGGACGAATCGTTACTACTAAAATAAAAAAAAGAGTATCTGAAGAGCAAAACAAAATAATGAAAGAGTGCCCAAGTGAGGAGGAGATAAAATCTGTGGTCTTTAGTGGAAATAAAGACAGTGCAGCTGGTCCAGACGGATGGAATAATGACTTCTTCCAACGAACCTAAAAGATAATAAAAAGAAGCCGACCGCCACAATTGTTGGATCTTTGCAGGAGTAGAGATTACAAAATCATGGGCCAGCTCATATATTGTACTGATACCTAAGAAGGATAATCCACAAAAAATTGAAGATTATTGACCTATAAGCTTATGCAATTTGGTGTTTATAATTTCAACAAAAGTCCTGCAAAGTAGACTGAATAGGGTAATTCCCTCCATCATTTCCGCAGAACAAGAAGGATTTATCAAAAACAGATTAATAATAAAAAATATCAATTTAACTACATAACTAATGATGAAATAAGAGTCAAAGTTAGGGGTAATAATGTGTTTATGATGTTAGATTTGTCTAAAGTATTTGACAGGGTAGAATGGACATTTTAAGCTACACGATGTGGAAAATGAGATTTTCGAAATTCTGGATAGATTTAATGTATAGATGTATCTCTAGTGCATGGGTTAAAATTGTAAATAATGGGGAGGTAGGTGGTGAATTTAAGCTAATTAAGGGGCTTAGGCAAGGGGATCCTTTATTTCCATTACTATTTAAAATATAATAAAATTACTAATAACCAGTTTAAAAAAAATGAATGAGGGGACTATCTCTAGTTTTAAACAACCTAGACATACTCCGAATATAAGCTGTCTAGCTTATGCGGATGATATAATTTTTTACAAATGATGGGAGCAAATCATTAAAGAATATGATGAAGCTATTTGATACCGTAGAGGAAGAAATGGAACAACAGCTTAATAAAAATAAATGTCATTTATTGTTTCAAGGAAAGCACATGAATGGACAATTCAAAGAGAAAAGAATTACAAGCTTTGAGTAGAATAAAGGGGCGCTAATGTACCTGGGTTATTCAATATTTGAGGGTAGAATGAAAGAATAATATTTAAGATTTTTAATGAGCAAATTAAGAGAAAAAATTGCGGGATGGAAGAAGAATATGTTAAGTATGGTGGGACGAATCACATTAATTAAACATGTTCTTCAAGGAACTATAGCACACATCTTAATGTCATTACAGCTGCCAAAAAAGATCTTGAACTACTTAGAGAAGGAAATGGTCAACTTCTTATGGGATAAGAAATTAGGAAAAAAATAAATTACATTGGAAAAAATGAGAAGATATATGCTGCTCAAAGGAGAAAGCAGGTCTAGGCTTGATTAAATTAAATGATATGGCCAAGGGATGGGCATGTAAGAACTGGTTGAGGCTTAAACACAATGATAGTATGTGGGCGAATTATATGAAAGCTAGATATGGTTCAGAAAGCAATATATATAGGAATATTAAAAAACCATCTAGAAATTGGAACATTATGATTAAACAAAAGAATTAGTCGAGAGTAATGCACACTTAATAAATACTGTATGGAGATGGACCATAAATCCACATGGGAAATTCACACTTAAAAGTGTAAAGATTTTAGTAAAAAAAGAAAAAATCAGTCAAGAGGTCATTAATGAAGCCTGGTTGAAAGGATCCCACAAAAAATGAATGTATTTATGTGGAACCTTTTATCGAATGCTATTCTTGTGGACTTGAATATTTAGTTGAAGGGGATAAAATTAGCTTCCAGGTGTGAATGTTATTTTGCTAACATAGAAAGTGTAAACCACTTATTTTCAACTGGAAAAATAGTGGTGGAGTCTGGAACTCTTTGGGGATAGTTGCACAAGTAAGCAATGTACTAGAAGATATAAATAAAAGACTAATGAGATGGAAGAAAAGTCGTACAAAGAATAAGGTATGTAATTGGTTAAGAAATTACATTCCACACATCATATTATGGAATTTGTGGAAAGCTAGGAATAGAAGTAGGTTCGAAAATATTAAAATATATGCTAAGCATAGAATAGAGGAAATCAAAAAAGATTGTTCATGGGTCTCAACAGGATTTCCATTAAAACTTAAAAATATGGAAATCGAAGATGAGAAGATAAGGGTTTGGGGATTACATAAAATTAAGGAAAAAAGCCCTGTGATTAGAGTGGTTAGTTGGGAAAAACCTCTAAGGGAAGTCTTGCTTTAAACATAGATGATAACTTTAACAGGGATATGGGTGAGGCACGGGGAGGAGGAGTGATAAGAAATGAGCAAGGTGGTGTTATAAAAGCCTATACTATGAAAGAAAAAGCATCTTCGGCTTTGCATGCAGAAATATTAGCCTTACACAAAGGGCTTAAAATATGCAAGAAAAATTTTTATATTAATATAAGAGTACGAGTAGATTCGAGTATACTGGTGATTCTAGGTATGAATAACATAGAAATGTGGAAATATGAAAAATAAATAAAGTTAATTAGAAGTCTCTTAACTGATTTGAAAGGGGAAATTAAACATATATACAGGGAAGCCAATGTTGTCACGGATAAATTAGCCAGAGAAGGTCTGAAGTAAGGAATACAAGAGTTTGAGGAAGCCAATATACTGGATAAATATAAAGGTCTAATTATTCTAGATAGAAGTAGAATTTTTGTCTATTAGAATTCAAAAGCAATAGCGAATTTTGATCTCCCTGGTCATATGGGGTTATACTGGCTCTGCTTGGTTTTTAAGGTTTACAGGTATAAGTCAAAATGAAGGGATAACGAAATGTAATATGAAAATTATTCAATCACATTAAGCAGAATATATTTTATGTATTTTAAAGTGTAGAAACTGCAAAACTATATAAGGGAAAATGTATATACGAGGCAAAGGGGCAGCAAAAATGCATGAAAATAGTGCATACATGAGCCAAACAAATTTAAATGGTGGACAAAGTTGTTCAGGAAAAATAAGCATGCATATTTGTAGTGCAGGAAAATTGTGCATAAAACTATGATTTGAAAGAATAAATATTCTGGATTGTGCTTCACGTGTGCTAAAGTGCATGGACTACAAAGAAGGATAATAGTCAACACAAATATCTATTTTCTGCTTTGAGCTTGTGATGTAGGGAGAAAGCCAAACATTAAAAGTTGGTTAAGCTAAATATGCATGAAGATGGACAAAGTCACAAATATAAGAGTAGCTATTGCATGTTAAATTTTATGTTTGACGGTGTGACAGCATAAGGGTGTAAAAGGTGTTATGGGATGTAATAGAAGCATGTACTTTTCTATGCTGAATTTAATGTAGGGGTAGGAAGTCGGAGGCAGAAATGATGGTCTTGCAGTGGGCAGATATCTATAGTTTTGGGAATTGTGTCTGTTTTATAGGGTCAAGCATGGATTACAGAAGGCAGAGGAGGAAAGGTAAAAAAAGAAATAGTAGAGAGGCTTCCAAATATAATGCAATAACAGAAGGAGAGATAAATAGGCCATAAGAAGCACGTGGAGTGAGGAATAAATGATAAACAGAATGGAGAGAAAAAGAATAGATATAGAGGCTGCCAAAATTTTGCAAAAACAGAGGAGGGGATTGCATATGTGAAAGTAACCTACAAAAATACAAGGGTGGCAGAGAAATAATCTATAAATAGACTGTAAGACAACATAAGGCAAAGAAGCAAGTAGAGAGAGAAATTTAGAAATAGGATATATAAAGTTACGAGATGTGTATTGCTTTTATTTTTAAAGGGTGTAAAAGGAAAAAAGGGTAGTTCTAGATTGTAAAAATGGTATTCCTCCACCAAAAGAGAGGGCTTTTATTAATAAAACAAACTTTTGCAAAAAAAAGAACAATAAGCATAAGCAAAATAAGAAGAAAAAGAAGAAATAGATGAAAATGATAAAAAATTTAGAATAAAAAGATTAAGAAGAATAAAAAGAATAAGAGGAATAAGAATAATAAGAAGAATAATAAAAATAAGAAGAATAATAATAATAAGAATAATAAAAAATAAGAAAAATACCAAGAATAAGAAGAATAAGAATAATAAAAAGAATAAGAAGAATAAGAAGAATAAGAATTATAAGAAGAAAATGAAGAAAAAGAAGCATATGAAGACCAAGAATAATAAAAAGAATTAAAAGAATAAGAAGAAAAAGAAGAAGAAAAAATAATAAGATTAAGAAGAAATGAAGAAGAAAAAAAAAGGTGCATATGAAGAATTCTTCTAATTCTTCTTATTCTTATTATTATTCTTATTCTTATTAATCTTTTTATTCTACTTATTATTTTTATTTTTCTTATTCTATTTATTTTTCTTATTCTATTTTTCTTCTTATTCTTATATTTATTATCATTATTCTGATTATTATTATTCTTCATTTTTCTTATTCTTATTATTTTAATTATTCTTCTTATTCTTATTCTTCTTATTATTCTTAATTTATTCTTTTTTTTTCTTTTTATTCATTTTATTCTTCCTATTCTTATTATTCTTCTTAATCTTATTATTCTTCTTATTCTTCTTATTCTTTATTCTTTTAATTATTAACCTTATTATTCTTATTATTCTAATTATTCTTTCTTTTATTATTATTCATCATCATCATCATCATCTTCTTCTTCTTATTCTTCATATTTTTAATATTCTTTGTATTCTTTTAATTCTTATTATTCTTATTATTCTTCTTAATCTTATTATTCTTCTTAATCTTATTATTCTTCTTAATCTTATTATTTATTATTCTTCTTATTCTTCTTAATCTTATTATTCTTCTTATTCTCATTATACTTCTTATTCTTCATTTTCTTTTTTTTTTTTTTATTCTTCATATTCTTTTTATCTTCTTATTCATTCATCATCATCATCTTCTTCTTATCTTCATCTTCTTCATATTCTTCATATTTTTCATTTTTTTTATTCTTTGAATCCTTCTTATTCTTCTTATTCTTCTTATTCTTCTTATTCTTATTATTCTTCTTATTCTTCTTATTCTTCTTATTCATCATATTTGTTTTTTTCTTTTTTATTCTTCATATTCTTTTTATTCTTCTTATTCACCACCACCACCATCATCATCATCATCATCATCTTCTTCTTCTATTCTTTATATTTTTCATATTCTCCTTATTCTTATTTTTTTTATTTATTCTTTTTATTATTTTTATTATTTTTATTATTTTATTCTTTTTATTTATCTTATTATTTTTTCTTCTTATTCTTCTTAATCTTCTTATTCTACTAATTCTTCTTATTCTCTTATTCTTCTTATTCTTATTATTCTTGTTATTAGTTTTATTCTTTTTATTTTTTATTTTCATATTCTTTTTATTCTTATTCTTCTTAATCTATTTATTTTTCTTATTCTTATTATTCTTCTTATTCTTATATTTCTTTTTTATTCTTTAATCTTCAAATTCTTCTTATTCTGTTTATTCTTCTTATTATTTTTATTTATCTTATTCTTCTTATTCTACATATAGTTCTTATTCTTATAATTCTTCTATATCTTTTTATTCTTCTTATTCTTATTATTATTCTTATACTTATTCTTTGTATTCATTCTATTCTTCTTAATTCTCTAATTATTCTTATTCTTCTAATTCTTCTAATTTTTCTAATTCTTTTTATCTTCTTATTTTTCTAATTCTTTTTATCTTCTTATTTTTCTTTTCCACTTATTCATTTTATTCTTATTATTCTTTTTATTTTTGTTATTCTTTTCATTCTTCATATTCTTTTTATTCTTTGTAATCTTATTATTCTTTTTATTTTATTATTCTTATTAATTTTCTTATTTTTCATTTTATTCTCATTCTCCTTATTCTTCTTATCCTTTTTTTTATTCTTATTCTTATCATTATTTATATCTTCATTTTCTTATTATTCTTCTTATTCTTCTTTTCTCTTTATTTTTATTATTCTATTTATTCTTATTATTTTTCTATTATTATTATTATTATTATTCTACTTATTTTTGATATTCTTCTTATTCTTCTAATTATTTTGTTTCTTCTAATTTTTGATTCTTCTGATTCTTCTAATTCCTTTGATTATTTTAATTCTTCTATTTCTTTGAATCTTATTTTTTTTTTTTTATTCTACTTATTCTTTTTATTCTACTTATTCTTATTATTCTTATTATTCTTCTTATTATTTTTATTCTATTTTTCTACTTTTTGTTCTTATTCTTCTTATTCTTATTATTTTAATTATTTTTCTTAATCTTCATATTCTACATATTTTCTTATTCGTGTTATTCTTATTATTCTTATTTTTCTAATTTTTCTTCTTCTTATTATTAATCTAATTCATGTTATTCTTCTTATTCTTAATATTCTTCTTATTCTTATTCTTCCTTTTCTTTTTATTCTTCTTATTCTTTATTCTGCATATTATTCTTATTCTTCTCATTTTTCTAATTTTTCTGATTTTTCTGATTTTCTTATTCTTTTGATTCTTCTTATTTTTCGGATTCTTTTTATTCTTCTGATTCTTCTTATTCATCTTATTCTTTTCATTCTTCTTATTCTTTTAATTCTTCTTAAACTTCATTTTCTTATTATTCTTTTTATTCTTCATATTCTACTTATTCTTCTTTTTCATTTTATTCTAATTATTCTTCTTAATATTCTTATTCTACTTATTCTTCTTTTTTTAATTTTTTATTCTACTTATTCTTCTTTTTCTTCTTTTTCTTCTTATTCTTATTATTCTTATTATTCTTCTTATTCTTCTTATTCTTCTTATTCTACTTATCTTCCTTATTCTTCTTATTTTTATTATTCTTCTTATTCTTTTTATTATTATTATTCTACTTATTCGAATTATTCATATTATTCTTCTTATTCTTCTTATTCCTTATTTTTTATTCTTATCTATTATTCTTTTTATTTTTCTAATTCTTATTATTCTTTTTATTCATCTTATTCTTCTGATTCAATTTATTCATCTTATTCTTGTTATTCTTCTTATTCATCATATTATTCTTATTCTTATTTTCTTCTTATTCTTCTTGTTCTTCTTATACTTCTTATTTTTGTTATTCTTTTTATTCTTATTATTCTTCTTTTCTTTTTATTCTTCTAATTCTTTTTATTCTTCTTATTCTCTTCTTATTTTATTTATTCTTCGTATTATTATTATTATTATTATTCTTATTATTCTTCTTATTCTACTTTATCTTCTAATCCTTCTTATTCTGCTTACTCATCTTATTATTCATATTTATATTTTTATTCTTATTCTATTTATTCTTCTAATTCTTTTAATTCTTATAATTGTTATTACTCTTCTTATTCTTCCTATACTTCTTATACTTCTTATTCTTTTACTCTTCTTATTCTTTTACTCTTATTATTCTTTTTATTCTTCTTAATCTTCTTATTCTTTTTACTTTTCTTTTTTTTAGGGTTTATTTTATTATATTAGCACTCTCTTTTGACTTAGGAATACTATTTTTACAAACTAAGACTACCCTCTCTCAAAATTTAAAAAGCAAGTCCAAAATAAAATTTCACAATTTCAGATTGTGCCCTATATTGGGCTCTTGGATTTTTGAAAAAAATCTATTTTTTATATTTTTCTCATATCTTTCTCAGCTTCAGCCTTTCTAGATCTCCTTAATGTGTGCCCTTTATTCTTCATTCCTTTTCCATAATTTTGCTTAAGCTTGACCAGAAACTTATACATAACATACACTAACAAACTCTAACTTTACCAACACTTAACAGACACTTGACCAGAAACAGACTCTAACCCACAATAACAGACCCTTGTTTCACATAAGCATCCAACATATCACAGCCATTAACACCCTGAATTCCTACCCCCTCCCTCATATTCATTTCGGTGCCTGGCCTCTTGTATCCCCATGCTTGACTTGTTTCATTAGACTCCTTTAGCTGTCCCATTTATCTTGTTTATTTTGCCACGAACAGCTATAATTTATCCTTCTCTGTCAAGCCTGCAAAACAAAATGCAGGATCTACCAAATATACCCTACCCTTCAAATTATACCTCTCCACTGCAAGCCTATATTACTGGAAACAATAGTGTACTCTACTTCTCAAGCTTACAAAATAGAATTTTTTTTGCAGGATGCAAAAACAATATACTCTCCACTGTAAGCTTATATTCCTACAAAAATAGAATGTAGGGTCTACCAACATATCAGAATACATAATTCCCCCATAGGACTAGGGAGACTCTTTAATGGCTTCTCCTGCATATAGGATCTGCAAATCAAGATAAATGACCAAGAGAACTGATGCCAACTAGCTACAACTTATTTCCATTCAATCTTTAACTTTTTGAACTCTAATATAGGGAAATCTTAATTTATCTACATTTATTAAACCCATAAATTTTTTGGAATTTTAACTCCATCAAATTATTGTGCTCCTTTCTCTCTTCCTTTGTTAGCTAAATTATCAACCACAGCATTCGTTTCCCTAAAAATGTGAGTGATTTTACCATTTAGTTCTTCTATTAAACTTTTAATTTTGATGATATCATCTTCAAATTTTCATAATACTATATTACCTGAACTAAATCAACTAGTAGGCTCAAATCTACTTGAACATGAATATTTAAAAGTTATTTTTCTTACAAATTTCCATTCCTTTATGTAATGCTTTAATTTCAGTGTGCAAGGATGAGGAGGGCCAAGCCCCCATTGTGAATGCTTTTATTACCGTTCCATCTTGATCTCTAATCACACCTCCTCCACCCGCTACACCCATATCTCTTTTAAAGCTCCCATCTGTGTTTATAGCTAAGCCACTTTGAGGGGGCTTATCCTAGGTAATAACTCTTATTTATGGTATTTTCTTAACACATGTAGGGAGCCCCCAAGTTAGTCTCCTATTTTCTTCTAGACTTATTCTACTCAGTTTTTATCTGCTTACATGCCAAAATAAATGCAACATTCTTTTTAAATTTCTTCTATATGTTTATACGTTCATTAGAACCCCTTCAAATCTATTTTTTTTCTGGACTTCCATACGCACCAGACTGTGATATGTGGGATGTAGTTTCTTATCCATTTAAAATTTTACTTTTAGTATGACTATCCCCCCATTTTTTTAACCTCTCTTCAATTAGGTTGTGCTAATTATAATATCTGCTTCCATTTCTAGTTTGTTTCTATTTTCTGAGCTATATTTCCTGTTGAAAAAAGATGATATGTGTTTTCTATATCTTGATTACAACATTCACATCTAGAAGCTATTTTATGCATTCCTCTGAATATTCTCATCTACCGGAATCCTTTTTGAAATAAGATTCCACATAAACACATTCATTTTCTGAGGGAGCACCTTTGTCCATGTTCTTTCAAAATATCTTGTGAAGGTTTTTTAACTCTAACAAGTTCTTTGGCACTTTTTAGCATAAATTTTCCTCGTAGGTTCAAAGACTATTTCCACCCGGAACTTTTTAATATTGCATATTTCTCCACAAAGTTTTGCTGCTTACATATCAGCTTCCAACTTTTAGTCACTTTTTTAGAATTCTTGAATGTTTTATCTCCTAGGCTGTATCTGGCTTTCATATATGCCCCCAAAGACTATTAATTCTATTAATTTTATCATTCAATATATAGAAGACTAACCCTCCGTCCTCTATCAAGAAATAGAGTTCTTCCCATCTTTTCCAATGTGCTTTATTTTTTCCTTCCCTTTTGCCCCATAGAAAATTAGCCATCTCTCTTTCAAGCTTTGTAAGTATATTTTTTGGAGGTTGTAAGGCCATTAAGGTGTATGCCAATTTGCCTTGTGACACATGATTGATTAACTTAATTTTTCCTGCCATATTTAGTAAATCTTCTTTCCAGCCAGCAATTTTGTCTAAACTTTTCAATCAAGCGTGCTAAATATTCCTCATTCAACCTTCCCTCATGAATCGGATAGCCTAAATAGCTTAGTGCCCCTTTTTTATTTGTGAAACCTATGAGATTTTTAATTTTAGTGACTATGTTTTCGGGTGTATTCTTTGCAATAATAAATTGACATTTATTTGAGTTTATCACTTGCCCTGATTCTTCCTCCAAATTTTGCTATGCTTCATTAGATTTCTTATAGATCTGCTACTTGCATTTGAAAATATAATACTATCATTCACATATGCCAAACAACTCATAGTCAGTGTGCCCCTTGGCTATTGTATGCGATGATTTTTCATTCTCTCATTTCCTTTTTTATATTTACTATAAATAGCTCCTGATTAATATTAAATAAAGATGGGGAGAGAGGGTCCCCTTGTCTAAGCCCTCTTGTAGGTTTTAAATTCATCACTAGCCTATCTGTTTATGAGAATTTTAACTCATGCACTAGAAATGCATCTATGCATTAGGTCGATCCAGAATTTTGAAAATCACATTTATCTCATTAAAAGCATAAGATGTCCCATTCTACTCTATCAAATGCTTTAGACAAGTCCAATTTAAATATTACGTTGTGCTTTCTAGCTTTAGTTCATATTTCATTTATCATTTCTGAAGCTAAGTTAATATTCTCCATTATCGACCTATCCTATACAAAACGAATTTGTTCAAGAAATATGATAGATGGGAGGATTTTGCTAAGTCTACCTACAATAATTTAGCTAAAATCCTTATGGATAGAATTACATAGACTGATTGGCCTATAATCTTCTATTGTCTAGGATTAGCCTTCTTAGGAATCAGTACAATATAAGAGTTCGCCCATGCTTTTGTAATCTTTGTGCCAGCAAAGATACTAGCAATAACCGTTATCAGCTCTTATTTAATAAGGTTGCCAACTACGCTGGTAAAAGAATGTTATTCCACCCATCCAGACCTACCACGCTATCTTTGTTGACGCTAAACACGACATCTTTTACTTCTTCCTCTGATGGGAGATCTTCTAATTTTTTGTTATCTTCATCTGAAACCTTCCTCTCAATATGTTGCATTAATGAGGCCCTTCTAGATATGTTCGCACAGCATAAATGATTTTTAAAAAGTTTTTCTAGTTCATTTTTTATTTCATCTTCCTTTTCTAACCATTGCCCGCTTGTTAATTTTAATCCTTTTATTCTTTGTTTCTACCTTCTTATTTTTGTTATACCATTGAAATATTTCGTAGTTTTATATTCATCTTTCAACCAGTTCACTCTAACTCTTTGTTTCCAAAAAACTTTTTCCATTTGCATTTCAAGATTCAATTGAGCTTTCACTTTACTTAGCTCGATTCTAGAGATATCATCTTGCCTTTGCTCATATTCTATTTCCAGTTCTCAAACTTTTGTTCAGCTACCTGAATATTTTATTTATATTACCAAAAGCTTTTTTATTCCATTAAGCAAATGAGGAATGCAGTGTTCGATGTTTTTTTACCAGGATTTGCATAGGATTACCCAAAGCTGGTTTTTCCCAAGATTCTTTTACTACGGCATCGAAATCTTTATGTAAACCGCACATATTTTGAATTCGAACCTATAGTTTTTCCCCTTACTTACCTCAAATGTCATTAAGGAGCAGACTATGATCCGAGCAGGTTCTATTTAAATGTTTGATTTTAATTCCTCCCATCTTATCTATCCATTTTGAGTTAATAGAACTCGATCCAACCTAGACCATATTGTACCCCTCATTTTCCAATTATTACACACGTAAAATTTGACGCAAGAAAATCTGCATCTATTAAATTTGCTATTGCAATTGCCTCGTTGAACTGGTCTAAGGCAACCAGATCAGGGATCTACCTCCCATTTTTTCATTAGGATTTCTAATCACATTGAAATCTCCTCCAATAATCCAAGGAGTTTTCTTTGTGGCTATGTCTTCCATTGCTTGCCATAGAATTTTCCTATCCTTTTTAGCATTACTAGCATATACTACTGAAAAGAGCGAGTCTGAATTACCTAACTTGAAGCTGATAATTTGCTCAGCTTCTGCAACTATATCAACTTCCATAGCCTTATTCTACATGATCCATAACTTACCATTCAGATTCGAATATGCCTGATCTAAACCAATTAGATTTTTATATTTTTCTATTTGTTCTTTTATTACCATTGGTTCAGCTAATATTATGATATTAATTTTGTGAATTCTAATTAACCTTTTAATTCTATTTATTGTGGGAGTGTTGGACACCCCTCTTATGTTCCAATATAAGTCGTTAAACATATCTATATAAATCTGGTTTGCACTCTAGTGATGCATTTTGAATCGTACTTCATATTTAAATATTTTTTTCCTATTCCTAGAAGTTTTACTTGAGCTAGGTGGTGCCTGCTCTTTTCCTATTTTCATTTTTTCCATATCTTTCCCCATTCTTTTTAATTCTTTAATAGCGTGTTCTCTATTGTGTGGGATAAATAGAGGCATATCATGCTCATTTAAATCATTATGAGGCAGGTTAGGGATATGCCTCACCTCCTCTTTATAAAGACTTATAAACGGGCAGCTTTTAACCTCCGAACCCTCATCTGAGAGGAGATCATCATCCCCCCAATTGTGTTTCTCAATTTCTTTGATTTTTTCTACCCCTTTTATTTGTTCCTTCCCTCTTCCTCTAACCCCAAACCTATTGTTTAATGCCCTCCCTTCTGCCCTTATTCCTTCTATTGCTCTTGCTGTTTCAGAAAAGCCATTTCCCAACACCTTCCACTCCATACCTTTCTACCTCCTTTACAACCCCTGCCTCTTCATTTTTTTCCCTCTCATCCCCCCCCTCCCTCCTTAATTTTCTTTTCCAATAGAGCCTATTTCGGTTATCTCCAAACCACCTTCTAAACTCCCTTCATCCTTCTCACTAAAACTCATCAACTGCCTAAAGGCCCTACCCTTCATACCTTCTGCCCCTTTCTCCCTTTTACTATCCATCTTTCTCTCCTCTCCTCCCTGCCCAATTTACCATCCTCTTCTCTATGCCCCCTCTTCACTCATACCCTATTATTACCTTTCCACTCCTTAAATCCCTTTCTTTTCAACACTCCTTCTCCCCTACATTCTGATATTTCATGCACCATTCTAAGACAATTGACACAATAGCTCGGCATGGATTCTAGTATAACCTCATGCTAGAATCCATTTGAAGAGTTACTTCCAATCCATATTCTGTTTGATGGAGGATTTTTAATATTTATTTCAATGCAAATCCTGGCTCTACTTGGTCTATTAATGCATGTCATGGCTTCATCACTGAGCCATGGTTTGCCGAAGGAAAGACCAATTGAGTATAGATGGAGTTTATGAAAAAAATGAAGAGGGAGGTATGGTAAATAAAACCATACCAGAGCCTATGCAATTTCTTCCCGAGGAGTGTAGCTTGGCGACCAATTGAGGATACGCTGGAACTGTCCATTGTCCTATAAGCCATATTTGGAGGAAATATTCTTCCTCCTTGAAAAGATGAAGATATGTTAACTATCTAACCAAGCCAAGCTTACCATCATATTTAATTTTAATGTTGCTAGAAAATCATATATATACTTTAAAAATGGGTCTACCATGGATGAATTTCCTGATAAGTGCGAGCTTAAATGCATCAGCAAGTTTGGATTGTTCCTCGTTCGAAAATATTACAGAAGGTTCACCATTTAAGCCTCGATCTTCGAAAACTTTGGTTTGGTCCCATTGAATAGTGATGCAAATGATTTTTTGTTAAAGAGCAAACTAGATTTCTCCATTCTAGCTTGAAAATTGAGCTTCTTCCTTCAATAATGGTTGTTTCTTTCTCTAGAAAGCGAGTTTTCTCTCTTTAGAAAGTTGAGAGCAATTTTCCTATAATATTCTTCTTTCTTTTTTAATTTTATTATTGTTACTATTCTTTCTATTTTTTATTATTTTCTTATTCTTCTTATTCTACTTGTTCTTATTATTATTTTTATACTTCTAATTCTTTTTATTCATCTTATTCTTCTTTTTTTTCTAATTATTCTTTTTCTTCATATTTTTCTAATTCTTCTTATACTTCTTATTTTCTTTATTTTTCTTTTCTTCTTATTTTTCTTATTCTTGTTTTTTTAAGGTTTGTTTTATTATTATAACCCTCTCTTTTGGTGGAGGAATACCATTTTTACAAGCTAAGATCTACCCCTTTTCCCTTTTACACCCACTTACAAAATAAATAAAATAAACAAGCCATAACATTCTATCATTTTAATAAAAGCCCATAGTAGACTTTCATAGACTGGAATTTGAGTTGGATCTTTGCTAATCCACTGGCTATTTTTGCTAAAATGGAAGATTTTTGCATCTGGGTTTTAGGGCTTTTCTTAATCTCCTCAGCTTACTCCTTTCCTTAGCTTCTGGTGGTCTCCTTATGGCCAGGGCCTTCCACGTTCCTTATGCTTTGTAGAAAGTTCTTTTACCTTCGTTGACTTGTCCATGCTTCTTTTGTCAGAGACTCGCTTTATAGACATTTTTCTTATTCTTGTTATTCTTGTTATTCTTGTTAGTCTTGCTATTATTTTTATTCTTCATATTCTTCTTATCCTTTTTAATATTATTATTCTTCTTATTTATCTTATTATTATTAATCTTCTTATTCTTCTTATTATACTAATTCTTTTTATTTTACTTATCATTTTTATTTTTCTTATTCTTCTTATTTTTCTTAGTCTTCTTATTTTTCTTAGTCTTCTTATTCTTCTTATTATCTTCTTCTTCTTATTTTTATTATTCTTATTATTTTTATTATTATACATATTCTTATTATTCATATATTCTTCTTATTCTTCTTATTTTTCTTATTCTTCATATTATTCGTATTATTCTTATTCTTCTTATTTTACAAATACTTCTTCTTCTTATTCTTCTTATTTTTCTTATACTTCTTATTCCTCTTATTCTTATTATTTTTATTATTATACCTATTCTAATTATTCTAATTATTCTAATTATTCTAATTATTCTTATTATTCTTATATTATTCTTATTTTTCTTATTCTTCTTATTCTTTATATTATTCTTATTCTTCTTATATTTCTAATTCTTCTAAGTGTCTTCTTATTATTCTTAGTTCTTCTAATCTTCTGATTTTTTATTCTTCCTGTTCTCTGATACTTCCTGATTTTTTTAGTCTTCATTCTTAGGATAATTCTGATTCTTCTGATTCTCTTATTATTTATATTGTTTTTCATTCTTATTATCTTCCTTATTCTTTTATTCTTATTCTTCTTATTATTCTTCTTATTCTTTTTATTCTACTTATTCGTTATATTCTTTTTTATTCATCTTATTCTTCTTATTCTTCTTTTCTATTCTTATTATTCTTATTATTCTACATATTGTGATTATTTTTTCTAATTCTTCATATCATCTATTTCTTCTTATTCTTTTTTTCTTCTTATTCTTTTTATTTTTCTTTATCTTATAATTCTTCTTATTTTTCTTATTATTTTTATTCTTTTTATTCTTCTTATTCTTATTCATCTTAATCTTATTATTATTCTAATTCTTCTTGTTCTTCTATTGTTATATTCTTCTTATTCATCTTATTTATCTTATTCTGCTTATTATTATTCTTCTTCTAATTCTTCTTATTCTTCATAATCTTTTTATTCTTCTTTTTTTTATTCTTCTTATTCTTCATTATGTTCTTATTCTTTTTATTCTTCTTATTCTTATTATTTTTCTTATTCTTCTTATTTTTTTTATCTTTCTTATTCGTCTTATTCTTCTTATTCTTCTTATTCTTCTTATTCTTCTTATTTTTCTTTTCTTCTTATTCCTTTTATTCTTCTTGTTTTTCTAATTTTTATTAATCTCTTTATTCTAATTTCATTGTTAATTTTTTAATTCTTCTTATTCTTCTAATTATTTCTTATTCTTCTTATTCAACGTACTCTTCTATTCTTCTTTTTTTTATTCTTCTTTTCTTCGTATTCTACGTATTACTATTAATATTCTTATTCTTCGTATTCATCTTATTCTTCTTATTTTTCTTATTTTTCTTATTTTGCTTATAATTCTTATTCTTTTTATTCTTCATATTCTTCATATTCTTCTTATTTTTCTTATTCTTCTTATTTTTCTTATTCTTCTTATTCTTTTTATTCATCTTATTCTTCTTATTCTTCTTATTCATCTTTTTCATCTTATTATTCTTATTATTCGAACACTTTTTATTCTTCTTATTCTTCTACTTCTTACTTTTCTTATTCTTCTTATTCTTCTTATTCTTATAATTCTTATAATTCTTCTAATTCTTTCTATTCTTCTTATTCTTATTCATCTTGACCTTGTTATTGTTTTTATTCTTCTTATTCTTCTTATTCTTCTTATTCTTCTTATTCATCTTATTCTTGTTATTCTCCTTATTTATCTTATTCAACTTATTATTATTATTTTTCTTATTCTTCTTATTCTTCTAATTCTTCTAATTTTTTTATTCTTCTTATTCTTCTAATTTTTTTATTCTTCTTCTTATTATTCTTATTCTTTTTATACTTCTTATTTTTCTTATTCTTCTTATTCTTCTTACTTCTTATTATTCTTATTCTCATTATTCTTTTTTCTTTTTATTCTTCTTATTCTTCTTATATTTTTTATTCTTTTTTTTCTTATTCTTCTTATTTTTTTTATTCTTCCATTCTTTTTATTCTTCTTATATTTCTTATTCTTCTTATTCTTTTTATTCTTCTTATTCTTTATTTTCTTCTTATTCTTATTTTTTTCTATTTTTCTTATTATTCTTATCCTTCTTAAATTTCTTATTGTTCTTATTCTTCTCATTCTTCTTTTTTTTGATGGTTTGTTTTATTAATTATAAAAAGCCCTCTTTTTTTGCGGAGGAATACCATTGTTACAATCTTAGATACTACCCTTTCCCCCTTTTACACCCTTAACAAATAAAATCAATTATAACAAAGTAAAAAATTATAGACTAGTTCTGTTAAAGATGAAAAAAAGTCAGTCTAGCTTTGAATTTCTCTCCTCAATCTAGTTTTCATTAATGCAACTTGCATTAAATGCTTTGCTCTTTTTTTGTCAGCCGATTAAATCATACATTTTCTTGCCTACTTCACAGCTATCGGCTGCTTTTTTTTGACAACCTAGCGACTTTTCCTTAAGGGTTTCACAGTCTTTCTACCCTTTATCTAGTTCTAGCTTAGTTTAATGTACCCTCAGCCTTAACTTGTTGTCAATCTTATCTTTCTGATCATATAGCCTTTGTCAGCTGCTAGACCCTACATTCCAAAAAACATACAAATACCAAAAAGATATAAAATAGATAGCAATACATGCAGCTTTGGCCCAACTTTGCCCAGCCTCTTACTTAATAGATCTTTTTCCTAACCCAGAGCAAGTAGCATTGTATTACTATTATCTTCTTTAGCACTGGTCTAAAGAATCTTTGTCCTATCTTTTATTTGTTCAAATAACATGTGGAACTAAACCGCCAAACCCATACATGCAGAAATATAGTGGAATCTTAAATAGCTATAAATAATTTGAGCATATATAAAATATTCTTCTTCGTAGGAGTGATTCATGCCATCTGCTTTAATAGAATTGTAAAAGCAAATCAATCAAGTAAAAGTGCTAGAAGAATCATCCCTACTTCTAAATATCTTTTTGTTTTTTCTGTACAACAAAACCTTACCACCAACAAAATTATATACTTTTAGAATATATGATGTTATCCTTTTAACTCATACCTTGCCTCCTGCCACTTTTCCTACTCCTCATTCATAGCTAATGTTTGATATTTTTGTTAAAATTAATAAGCAAAACAATAAGTATAAAATGTTCAAAACCTCATCCTATGTTGGTTACATTTTCTGTAATCTCTCCACAGATTCAGAGAGACCTTTAAATTTTAGAACTTCTTCTAGCCACCTAATGTTTTTAAATTATAATATAAGGGAATTCTATTCTATCTAATGTAATTATACCTTTGTATTTATCCGGAATATTTTCCCCATCAAACTCTTGTAAAGCCTTCTTCATACCTTCCTCTGCCAATTTGTCTACAAGAGCATTTGCTTCCCTGAACGTATGCACTATTTTTCCTTTTAGCACTATTAGAAGGCTTTTTATTAAACCTTTATACTCCTCATACTGCCACATCTCTATTTTACTTGTAGCTAGATCTACCAGTATACTGAAGTCTACTTGTGCTCGAATATTTGTAAATGAGTAATTTTTACAAATTTGAAGGCACTTGAGCAAGGCTAATATTTTCGCATGCAAAGATGAAGATGCTTTTTCCCTCATTGTAAATGCTTTTAATACACTCCCTTGCTCATTCCATATCACGCTTCCTCCCCCTGCCATACCTATATTTCTATTAAAGTTCCTGTTCGTGTTTAGAGCAGTCCTTCCATGTGGAGGCTTATTCCAGCACACCATCCTTATCTCAGGTATTTTTGCCTTAATTGCATGAAGGCCCCATGTCTTTCTTTTTTCATCTTCCATTTCAAATCTTCTGAGTCTTAAGGGGATCCCTACTGAAATCCATGAGCATTCTTTTTTAATTTCTTCAATTATATAATTAGCATTCATTTTAATACCCTCAAACCTACTTTTGTTTCTGGCTTTCCATAAACACTAGACTATAATATGTGGGATATAATTTCTTAGCCAGTTGCATATTTTATTCTTTGTGAGTCTTACCCTCCCTCTCATTAATCTATCCTTGAGACCCTCTGTCATATTATTTATTTGTGTGTCTTTTCCTAGATAGCCCTAGATTTCCACCATTATCTTTCTTGTTGAGAATAAGTGGTTTATACTTTCTATAGTGGCGAAACAACATTCACACCTAGAAGCTAATTTAACCCCTTTCCTCTGAATATTAATATCAACCAGAATGGCATTCGATCGAAGCTTCCACATAAATACCTTAATCTTTTGTGGAATCTCTTTCACCCAAGCTCCCTTAAAGATTTCTTGGGGGGAGGGGGGGGGGTTCATTTCTAACAATTAATTTTGTACTTTTAAGTGTGAAGCTCCCATGTGAATTCAAAATCCATCTCCATTCATTATTAATTAAGAGTGCATTGTTTTCCACTATTTTTTTTGTTTAAACATCATTTTCCCAGCTTTTAGATGCTTTTTTGGAATTCATGAATGCTTTATTACCTTTCCATATCTAGCTTTCATGTATCTCGCCCATAGACTATCATTTTGTATAAGCCTCAACCAATTCTTGAACACCCAGGCTTTAGCCATATCATTTAGCTTGTTTAAGCCTAGGCATGCCTCCTCCTTTGGACAACATATATCTTTTTATTTTTTCCAATGTAACTTGTTTTTTCCTAATTTTTTCACCATAATAACTTACCCATCTCTTTCTCTAAGTTATTCAAAACCTTCTTCGGAGGCTATAAAGTTATCAGAATATGTGTTATAGATCCTTGTAAAATGTGTTTCATTAATGTTATTCGCCATACCATACTCGGCATATTCTCCTTCCATCCTACTATTCTACCTCTTAGTTTATTCATCATAAAAGCTAGGTATTCTTTCTTCAATCATCCTTCATTGTTTGGGAACCTCAAGTACATTAACGCCCCTTATTTCTGTTCAAAGCCTATGATTCTTTTAATTCTTTGAGCTGTCCTTTCAGGTGCTTTTTTAATAATCACAAATTGACATTTGTTTTTATTTAGCTATTGACCCAATTTCTTCCTCCAGTGTATCAAAAAGATTCATCATATTTTTCTGTGATGTGCTCCAAGCATTTGTAAGCACAATCACATCATCTGCATATGCCAAGCAGCTCACATTGGGGGTTTGTCTAGGTTGTTTAAAGCTAAGGATCTTGCCCTTCTTCATTCTCTCATTTAGATTTATTATTAGTATTTCTTTATATATATTGAACAAGGCTGGAAAGAATGGATCCCCCTGTCTAAGCCCTTTAAATGGTTTGAATTCTCCACTTGCCTCCCCGTTAACCAAGATTTTAACCTAGGCACATGAGATGCATCTATACGTTAGGTCTATCCAAAACTCCAAAAACCTCATTTTCCTCATTATATAGCATAGGATGTCCCATTCTACTCTGTCAAATGCTTTAGACAGATCTAGCTTCATAGTCACATCGTGTCCCCTAACTTTAGCACCTATTTACTTAATCAATTCTGAAGTTAAATTAATATTTTCAATCATTAATCTATTTTGATAAATCCTAATTGTTCAGCCAATATAATTGAGGGAATTATACTATTTAGCATGTTATGAAGGACTTTTGCAAGAATTTTATAAACCGAATTGCATAGACTTATAGGTCTATAATCCTCGCTTTTTTGCGAGTTATCCTTCTTGGGAATCAGAATAATAAATGAATTAGCCGATTCTTTTGTAATTTCTACTCCTACGAAGATCCAGGCAATGGTAGCTAACAAGTCTTCTTTTTATTATATTCCAAGTATTTTGATAAAATCCATTGTTCCACCTGTCAAGTCTTGTTGCACTGTCTTTATTTTTGCTGAAAACTACTGTGATGATCTCTTCCTCTCTAGAAATCTCTTCCAAGGCTTTATTATTATTTCCTAATACTCTTTTTTCAATGAGCAAAATTAAGGTATCATTTCTATGATGTCTATAGCTACAAAGGTGACTTTTTATATAGTCCTCATGGACTTTTTTAATTTCCCCCTCCTCTTCTACCTATTTACCATTATCTTTTTTAATGCCTTTTATTTCTTGTTGTTGTGCTTTTATTTTTGCGACTATATTAAAAAACTTAGTATTTCTATCCCCTTCCTTTATCCACTTTATTTTAGCTCTTGGTTTCCAATATACTTCCTCCATATGTAACATTAACTTTAATTCTGCTTTTGCTTTGTTCGTTTTAATTCTAGAGGATTCATCTTGGGTATTCTCATATTCTATTTCTAATAAGCTAACTTTTAGTCCAACATCTTGGATATTTTTATTTATATTCTCGAATCTCTCTTTATTCCATAAAACTACGTGCCAGTCTTAATCTACGTAGTTTTAAAGCTAAAATCTGCATGGGATTCCTAGTTGTCGGTATTTTTCATGAGTCCCTTACTATTTTCTCAAAGGATTTATGCATTCCCCACATGTTCTGATATTTAAAGGTCTTATTATTTTTATCTCTACTTTTAAATTTCAGGAGGAGCGGACTGTGATCTGAGCATGTTCTGCTTAAATGCTTCATGATCACCCCTCCATAGTAATTTATCCATTTTGTATTATACAGGATACGATCAAGTTTATACAAAATCACTCATCTATTCCTCCAGTTATTACACCATGTGAAAATAGGACCCAAATAATCAGCCTTTATAGGATTTGTGTTTTTTATTGCCTCATTAAATTGGGCTATGGCTATCTGGTCAGAAGGCCTTCCTCCTCTTTTCTCTTTGATGTTCCTTACCACATTAAAGTCCCCTCTTATAATTAATGAAGATTTCCTCGTGGCTATCTCTTTCAACTCACCCAACAATTCTTTCCTTTTATCCTTTGAATTGCTGGCATAAGCCACCGAAATAATTAGTTCTGACTTTTTCCCTAATTTAAAGCTAATTATTTGCTCTGCCACTAAAAATTATTTCAATATCAATTATATTTTTTTCTATAACAGCCAAAACTTGCCATTATTGTTGGAAAAAGCCTTATCTAAACCCATCTTTTCTTTATACTGATCTAGTGAGTCCTTATTAACATGGGGTTTAGCTATTATCGCTATTCTAATATTATGAATTTTAATTAATTTTTTAATTCAATTTTTTGATGGAGAATTTCCCACTCCTCTTATGTTCCAATATAAACTATTATACATTACTAGGTCTTCTTGGGCTCTAGTTATACATCTTGCTTCATAATTCATGTTTAAGTATTTTTTATATTTCTTGATGATTTATTTGCACTAGGTTGTGGTTGTTTAGTGCTACTTGTTATGTTTAGTATGTTTAATTATAAACTCATCAATTTTTATTTTTTTCCATTCACTCTCTCTGTTATTTAGGATCCATTCATGCTCATTCTATTTGCACAGCCTTGAATCATCATGTGCCAGTGCAGATTCTGAAATATGGATCTCTTTATGCATGCCAGTGATAGGCTAGCTTTTAGACTCAATTTCTCCTTCTGATAAGAGGTCATCCTCTTCCCCATTAAAGTTTTCAATTTCTTTTTCCAACTCAAATGCCCTTCTCTTTATCTCTCTCTTTTCTTTTACCCCAAATTCCTTTAACTCTATCCCTACCTTTTTGGTTACTCTAGCCTTTTCCTCTAACCATTTTTTAATCTCTAGTCTTTTATTTTTTTCCCCCTCTTTATCCCCCTATAGTTTTTCCTCTATCACCCCTTCCCTCTCCTCTCCTTCTATCCCCTTCTCACTGCTCCTCCCCATAATACTCACTGAATTTCCCAAGTCTTCTATTTCACCTCCCCCCACTCCTTACTCCTTATCCCCCATCTTTTGGCCATCCTCAGCCCTTTCTCCCACTACCTCTGCCCTTTCCCCTTTCGAACATTCCTCCAAATGAGTTCAGGCAAACCTTCTACATCTTCCTCTTTTATATTTTGAATGACCTTCCTCTTTCCTTTGCCATACATTCCAGTTCCATATGCTCCATTTTTTTACAATTTGAGCAATATTTTGGCATGTATTCTGAAACTATAGCCTGCCAGAAGCCACGTGTGTGATCACTGCCCACCCTTACCTTTTGAGGAAGAGAAGAACGTGCATCTATTTAAATACAGACACTTGCCAGGCTAGGCCTTGTCATACATGCCATAGCTTCATCTATTAACCATGGCTTACACACACAAACCATGCAATAGATTAAAGAGAATACTTACTGAATAAGTGAAATGGAAGTTGAAAGAGAGTAAACCATACCAGGGCTTGCATTGATTCCTACATTGGTGTAAATTCGGGTGGCCATTTGGATAATCTCATTAGAAGCCACTAGATATTCCACTGTTCACGTAGCCATCGACGGAGGAAGTCTTCTTCTATTTAATTTTAACATAATTTGCTTCACATCATAATACATGAGTTTTATAGAGGATCGAAGATTCAAAGCTTCGATGAACGAATAAATATCTTTGAATTCAGGGTTGCCACGTGAAAACTTGCTGATTAGTGTGAATTTACATGGAGAAGTGAGCTTCTCCTTATCTTCCTTTAAAAAGAAAATAGCCGACACCTCCTCATCCATGTTGAATATTGGACATAAGAGACCGGGTTCATTAATAACCGAAGCAAAGAATTTGTTATGATATAGTTTAGAGAATTTTTCCATAGCTCAAGATTGCAATCTTCAATAATGGAGATTTCTGTCATTATGAAAATCGTATTCTCTCTCTAGAATTAAGAGAGATGCTCCTCTTTCTTCTTTTCTTATACTTCTTATTTCACTTATTCTTCTAAATATTCTTATTCTTCTTATTCTTCTTAATATTCTTATATATCTTAATCTTCTTATTCTTCTTAATCTTCTTATATATCTTAATCTTCTTATTCTTCTTAATCTTCTTATATATCTTAATCTTCTTATTCTTCTTATTCTACTTATTCTTCTAAATCTTCTTATTAATATTATTCTTTTTATCATTCTTAAACTTTTTTATCTTCTTATTCTTACTATTCTTCTTTTTCTTCTGATTTATATTATTCATCTTACTCTTCTAATTCTTCTTATTCATATATTATTCTTATTCTTTTTATTCTTCTTATTTTTCTTATACTTCTTATTCTTCTAAGTCTTCTAATTCTCTTAATTCTACTCATTCTTTTTATTCTTCTAATCTTTCTAATTCTTCTGATTCTTCTTATTATTCTTATTCTTCTTATTCTTATTATTCTTCTTAATCTTCATTTTCTTCGTAATCTTATTATTCTTTTTATTGTTCTTATCGTTATAATTCTTCTAATTCTTATTATTCTTTTTATTCTTTTTATTCTTTTTATTATTTTATTCTTCTTATTTTTCTTATTTTTCTTATTCTTCTTATTTTTTTTATTATTCTTATATTTCATATTCTTTTTATTCTTATTATACTTTTTATTATTTTTAATGTTCATTTTATTCTTATTCTACTTATTCTTCTTATTATACTTATTCTTCTTATTATTCTTATTATTCTTATTATTCTTATTCTTCTTATTCTTCTTATTCTTATTATTCTTCTTATTCTTCTTATTCTTCTTATTCTTCTTATTCTTCTTATTCTTCTTATTATTCTTATTATTCTTATTATTCTTATTATTCTAATTATTCTTATTATTCTTATTATTCTTATTCTTCTTATTCTTTTTATTCTTCTTATTTTTATTATTCTTATAATTTATATTAATATTTTATTCTTCTTATTCTTCTTATTCTTCTTATTCTTCTTATTCTTCTTATTCTTCTTATTCTTCTTATTCTTCTTATTCTTCTAATTCTTCTAATTATTCTAATTCTTCATATTTATCTTATTTTTCTTATTCTTCTTATTCTTATTATTCTTATTATTCTTCTTATTCTTTTTATTTTTCTTTTTTTTTCTTATTCTTCTTTATAATTTTATTCTTCTTATTCTTCTTATTCTTCTTATTTTTCTTAATCTTCTTATTTTTCTTATTATTCTTTTTTTTTCTAAGTCTTCTAATTCATCTTATTCTGCTTAATCTTTTTATTTTTATTATTATTCTTATTCTTTTTATTCTTTGTATTCTTATTTTTCTTCTTATTCTTTATAACCTTCTTATTCTTCTTATTCTTCGTATTATACTTATTCTTCTAATTCTTCTCTTTCTTCTAATTCTTCTTATTTCTTCTTATTCTTATTATTCTTATTCATCTTATTCTGTTTGTTCTTTTTATTCTTCTTTTCATCTTATTTGTCTTATTCTTCTTTTCTTCTTTTCTTCTTTTTCTTCATTTTCTTCTTATTCATCTTATTCTTCTAATTCTTTTAATTCTTCTTATTCTTCTTTTTTTTCTTATTCTTCTTATTCTTCATATTCTTCTTTTTTTAAATATTCTTCTTAATCTTTTCATTCTTTTTATTCTTCTTATTTTTTCTTTTCTATTCTTCTTATTCTTCTTATTCTTCTAATTCTTATTCTGTTTAATTTTATTATTCTTCTAATTCTTATTCTGTTTAATCTTATTATTCTTATTATTCCTATTCTTTGTATTATTATTATTCTTTTTATTTTTTTTATTCTTTTTATTTTTCTTATTCTTCTTATCCTCTTTATTCTTATTATTCGTTTTTTTATTCTTATTATTCTTATTATTCTTATTCTTCTTATTTTTCTTATTTTTCTTATTTTTCTTATTCTTCTCATTCTTCTTATCCTCTTTATTCTTATTATTCATCTTTTTATTCTTATTATTCTTATTCTTCTTATTATTCTTATTTTTCTTATTTTTCTTATTCTTCTCATTCTTCTTAATCTTCTTATATTTCTTATTCTTCTTAATCTTTTTTTTCTTCTTATTCCCCCTATCCTTTTTTATTCTTCTTATTCCCCCCATCCTTTTTATTCTTCTTATTTTTCTTATTTTTCTTATTCTTCTTATTTTTCATATTCTCCTTATTTTTCATATTTTTCTAATTTTTCTTATTCTTTTTATTCTTATTATTTTTATTATTCTACTTATTCTTTTTATTTTTTTTAATCTTATTATTTTTATAATTCTTCTTATTCTTATTTTTCTTCTTATTTTTAATATTCTTCTTTATCTTTTTATTTTCTTATTATTATTATTCTTATTGTTATTATTATTATTATTATTATTATTCTACTTATTCTTATTATTCTACTTGTTCTTATTATTTTTATTATTTTTCATATTCTTCTTATTTTTTTTATGGTTTTGTTTTATTAATGCAACCCTCTGTTTTGGTGGAGTAATACTATTTTTATAAACTAATTCATGCTACTCTTTTTCTAGTTACTACCATACACATCCCCTAATCTAGAAACAATTATAAGCAAATTTTTCTTTATCTAAAAAAAAATGTTTTTCTCACTTGTGGACTTATCCTTATTCTTCCCTTACTTCCTCAATTGAATCTGCTATATATGTCTTTTCAACCTCTGTCTAGGGCTTATTTTAATTCTTAAGTTATTATTTCCTCATCATTCCTCTAGCTTTAATGGCCCCCTCCAATTTCAAAGCTTTACTACCAACTCTCCTGTAAGCTGCCCGACTAATCTGCCAAACCTGCTTCCTTATTCCCTACAAAACAAAATAATACCAAGCATATCTATGCCATATCTATTCACCCCTCCCCGCACCATTTTGCTTTCTCTCTTTACAAATGTTCAAAATGGAAAAAAAAAACAAAAATAGAACCACATTCTATTTGACATATAACACTATGCTTGTATAATAATTTTTCTGCCCTGCTATGACTACAGAGATAGCCATCAGTCCCTCTTCCCTTCTTTGTCCATTCTCCAACATGATTACTTATCTCAAGTTATCTTCTGCTACCTCGTGTCTTACATGTAAAATCACTGTACAAGTTTACATTCCATCATCACAACCATAGCTCCCCATTTTCGCATAAACTCTTGATACTGGCTCAAGCCATTTTCTAAAGGCCTTCCCTATATTTCTGGTTAATATCGAGGCTATTCCCCGCTCCATTTGTTCCTGTAGCTAAGCATCCAACTGCCTCCTTTCGTTATTTTCTTTTTTTTTTGGTAAACTCAACCTACTGCTACTGTTTGTTACCTGCATACAAAACAAACAACAACTAATCTTATACCTCCCATTCACCCATGTATGTATTCCCACCTACCCTTATACCCAACAGTCTATACGTAATTCATACTAAAAATTAGTACTAATAATTATAAACTATATGTACGTCCCCCAGAATCATGAATCGTCATCCATGTGATTACTTATATTCATTAACCCTTCTTACATACGAGCAACATATCCTATCTAAACGTGCTAGGCCTTTTATCATAATCGAGATGTCATCAACAAACTATTCTTTATCCCCATTTTTAAGACCCTCCTCTGCTAACTTATCAGCATCTCTGTTTGCTTCCCTGTATATATCTACTATGGTGCAATTTAATTCTATGAAAATATTTCTAATATTATCTACTTCTACCTCATACTTCCACATGTCAATTTTTCATGTAACTAAACTTGCCAGTACGCTCGAATCCACTTAGATCTGAATATTATGCATATGTGCAATTTTACCGAATCTATGTCCTTGTTACAAGGCCGATATTTGTGCATGTAGTGTTGAGTATGCTATACCTTTCATAGTATAAGCTATAATTATTCTACCTTCTACTGCTTTCAGTACTCCTCCTCCTCCCACAATATCCATTTCTCTATTTAAACTTCTATCCGTTTTCAAGACAGTTATGCCGCGGAGCCTTGTTCCATTTAACTATTTTAAAACCTTGAATTTTTAACTTTTTTATTTTTAAATCCCATGCCTTTTCCTTGTTTTGATCTATTTCCCAGTTCTTTAGGGTGGTAAAAACAAAGCTAGCTTCCTCCTTGGGATAACATACTTCTTCCCATTTTATCATGTGTGCCTTTAGTTTCCCATTCTTCTTTCCCCATATAAAATTTGACATCTTTTTTTCTAACGTTCTTATAACCTTTTTTTTGGTGGTTGAATAGCCATTAGTATGTGAATTAGCAAACTTTGAAGCACATGAGATATCAACATAGTTACTATATTCAGTAGCTTTTCTTTCCAACCCACTATCTTCATTCTCATTTTTTTCTATAGGAATCCTAAGCATTCCTCTTTTAGTCTCCCTTCAAATATTGGGCAACCTAGATAGGTTAGTGCCTCAATCCTTTGCGAAAATCCTGTAATTCTTTTAATCTTCTAAGCGAGCCTTTCCGGGGCATTTCCTTTAATTAAAAACTAACATTTGCTTTTATTTGGGACTTGCCATGTTTCCTCTTCTAGTACTTAGAAAAGTTCTATAATATTTCTCATTGAATTTTTACTCGCATTTATAAATATTATCACATCATCCGCATAAGCCAAACAACTTACCACCAATGTATTACTTGGTTGTTTATAGAGATTATCTTCCCAATTTCTATTTTCTCTTTAACATTCAGAATTAATAATTTGAAAATATATTTAATAGCAAAGGAGAGATGGGGTCTCCTTGCCTTAGCCCTCTTGTCGGTTTAAATGCTCTGCCCATTTATATTAATTTTGACAGATGGACTTGATATGCATCAATATATCAAAACTATCTAAAATTCTAAGAATCTCATTCTCCTCATCACATAACATAAAATATTTCATTCTACTCTATCAAAAGATATTGATAGGTCTAGTTTTAATACCATGTTACGCCTTTTTACTTTAGCTCCATTCTCCCTTGTCATTTCTTAGGCTAATGATATATTTTTCATCATTAGCCAGCTTTTGATAAAACATGTTTGTTCTGGCGAGATAATATTAGGCAGGACATCACTTAATCTACTTTGTAACAATTTAGCCAATATCGTATATATTGAATTACATAAGCTTATAGGTCTATTGTCTTCACATCTATGTAGGTGATATTTTTGGAATCAAGATAATGAATGAGCTAGTCCAGGTTTTAGTTATTTCTGCCCCTGCAAAAATCCATGAGATGACTGTAACTAGTTCCTTTTTAATTATACTTCAGCATATTTGGAAGAAACTATTATTCCATCCATCTGAACGTGCTGCACTGTCTTTTTTAATGCTGAATACAGCTTCTTTTACATCTTCTTCATATGGGTCCCTAGCCATCCTTTTATTTTCATTTTCTAATATCTTAAATTTAATGACTTGAATCAGGGTACATTTTCTTTCTCTTGCCATTCCACATAAATGTTTTTTGAAGAATCCCTCGACAATATCCTTTATATCCTTTTCCTTTTCTATCTATTACCCTTTTTCATTTTTTAGGCCTCTGATTGTCTGCTTTTGCTTTTTAATTTTTTTCATTGGGTGAAAAAGCATAGTGTTTCTATCTCCTTCTTTTGACCACTTTATTTTTGCCCTTTGTTTCCAAAACACTTCCTCCATTTGTAGCTTAAGTCTAAACTTAGCCTCTGCTTTACTTAATTTCCTCTTGTTATCCTTATTCTCATTTTTCTCATACTCCTCCTATTCTTATACTCTATTTTCTGCCTCATGGATGTTTTTATCAATATCTCCGAAAACTTCTTTATTCCATTTTACAAGACTCAACTTTTATCAACGCAATTTTATTGCCATTGGTAGTAATGGGTTTTCCTTGGTTGGTAATGACCATGAGCAAGTGACAACCTTCCAAAACCCTTCATGTTAACCACACATATTCTGAAACATAAAATGCTTTTTTCCTTCAATTAACCTTTGATTAGTCAGGAGGAGAGAGTCATGATCTAAGCAGGTTTTGTTCAGATGCCTATCCCCGATGTCCCCAAATTTGACCAAACTTTTCTTATTATATAAAATATGATCCAGTCTTGTAAATATTACTCCTCACTTCCTCCAGTTATTACATCAGGTAAATTTCGAGCCTAAGAAACTAGCTTCTATTAATCCATCATTAGATATTGCCTCATTGAATTATTTTAAGGCCTCTACATCTAGTGGTATTTCCCATTGCTCCTCGTTGCTCCTTCTGATTACATTAAAATCTTTTCCAATGGGTCAAGGCTAACCCTTAAAAGCTATATCCTTCATCTCTTGCCATAATACCCTCCTATATGCTTTAGAATTTTTAGAATAAATAGCCGAGATTATTGCATCTAGATAAGTGCTCATCTCAAAGCATATTATTTACTCTAAATCTTTTATTATATTTATTAAAATATTTTTTTTCCTAGAAAATCTATAATTTATTGTTGATATTTGCATGGGCATGTTCCATGCCGACCATTTTTATATACGTTTCTATTTTCCCCTTCTCCACAAATGGTTCAACTATTACAAGTATTTTAATTTTATTCATTTTTATTTGTTTTTTAACTCTATTAATTGACAACGTGTTAGCTATTCCGCTTATGTTCCAGTATAAGAAACTAAATATCAGAAGCATATTTATTCTATGACCTCGTTATACACTATGAATCATATCTTTTATTCAAATAAATTTATTTGTGTTTCTAGTAACCATTATGGCACTTTCTTGATCTAGATCCATAGAGGTAGCTTGTGCTTCCTAATCTTAAACCCATTAATTTGATGGTTTTTATGGCATCTTCTCTCATATAATTCTCACACTTTGTTATCTCTCTGGCTAAGTCATCTTGTGACTTAATCAGAACCTCTTCCTTGGTATTTACAAATAGTGGGCAACTCTTTGAATCCGATTCCCAATCATCTAGGGGGTCATCCTCCGACCAATTATAATTATCTATTATTTTCTTGATTTTTTTTAAACCCACTTTTTCTTTGCATCATCTTATTTCTCACTACTAATTCAAAATCCTATATAATCTACTCTAATTCTCCTTCATTTTCAATCTCCCTCTCTACATGAAGCTCATTTTCAATCTAAATGCTTGACTCTCTAACAACCTTTTTCTTGCTACAAGCCAAACATACTTTTTTCCCCTCATGATGCATTTTATTACACAAATTGCAATAACTTGGAAGATACTCTAAAGTGATAGGTTACTAGATACCTTCAGACACATTTATGCCTATCCATAGTTGCTGTGGGATAGGTTTCTAAATGATACATTTCACATAGACCCAGGCCATATTCAGCCTTGTCACATAGGCTATGGTTTCATCAGATAACATAGGTTAATGCAAACATTTAGATAAGTAGAAAAGAACTTGCCTATTAAAGAAATGCAATAAAAGAGTTGGGAATAAAAACATACCGGGGATATTACCAATTCAACCTTCGGCAAAAAATTAGGAAACCACTTGAAAACATGCATAGGATAACCAATGATAATCCATTGTCATTGAAAGCACTATATGTGGAAGTCTTCTTCAACAGATTATTGGAGCACAAGATGTTTTGTGTGGTAAAATGCCATTTAAACCACAGCTTTCAGCTTTAACATAGGAATGAACTCTTGAATATCTACAAACTATGATTTTCCATGTGAAAATTTCATGATAAGGCTGAATTTTAAAACTTCTACCAATATTTATGATTTCGGCTTCATTGAAGAAGATAGCTGGTTCCTCGACTATTGTGCCAAACTTAGGATATAAGCTCCTGGCTACTTAAAAATATTAGCAAATGACTTATGACTTACTAAGAAGTCATTTTTATCCATTTTAGATTAAAATAAAGCTTCCTTTGCCCAATAATGGAGATTCCATCTCTCTAAAATAAGGCTTTCTCTCTCTAGAACTTGAAAGCAAAGATGAGAGTGCAAAAACTATTCTTCTTCTTTGCAATTCAAATTACTTCTTTTTAAATTTTTCTTATTATACTTATTTTTCTTAGTCTTCTTATTCTTCTAATTATTTTTATTCTTGTTATATTACTTATTTTTGTATTCTTCTTTTTCTTCATATAATTCTTATTCTTCTAATAATTTTTATTCCTAATACTCTTATAATTCTACTCATTCTTATTCTTCTTCATATTCTTATTATTCTCCCTATTCTTCTTTTTTCTTCTCATTCTTCTTATTATTCATTTTCTACTTATACTTCTTTTTCTTTAAGTATTATAATTTTTATTATTCTGCTTATTATTATTATTCTCCTTATTCTTCTTAATTTTCTAATTCTTCTTTATCTTCTCATTCTTCTTATTTTACTTATTTTTTTCTTATTCTTCGTATTATTATTATTATTATTATTATTATTATTATTCTTATACTTCTTATTCTTCTCATTCATCTTATTCTTCTTATTCTTCTTAATAATATTATTATTATTTTTATTCTTCTTATTCTTCTTAATATTTATATTCTTCTTATTCTTTTTATTCTTTTTATTATTCTTATTCTTTTTATTCTTCTTATTCTTCTTATCCTTTTTATTCTTCTTATTCTTCTTATTCTTATTATTCTTTTTATTCTTCTTATTCTTCTTATTCAATTTATTCTTCTAATTTTTATTATTATTAGAATTCTTATAATTCTTTTTATTCTTCTTATTGTTTTTTTTATTTTTATTCTATTTATTCCTCTTATTCTTGTTATTCTTATTATTCTACTTATTCTATTTATTATTTTTATTCTTCTTATTCTTTTTTTTCTTTTTATTATTCTTATTCTTATTATTGTTATTATTTTTTTTTATTCATTTTATTCTTCTTATTATTCTTATTAATATTATTCTTGTTATTCTTCTTATTCTTGTGATTCTTTTTATTCATATTATTCTTCTTATTCTTCTTATTCTTCTTATCCTTAATATTCTTCATACACTTCTTATTCTTCTTATTCATTTTATTGTTCTAATTTTTATTATTCTTATAATTCTTATTATTCTTATTATTCTTTTTGTTTTTATTTTTTTATTCTTCTTATTCTTTTTATTCTTCTTATTCTTAGTATTATTCTTATTCATATTATTCTTCTTATTATTCTTATTATTCTTATTCTTCTTATTCTTCCTATTCTTGTTTTTTTTTCTTATTGTTATTATTCTTGTTATTCTTCTCATTATTCTTATTCATCTTATTTTTTTTATTCTTGTTATTCTTCTAATTCTTTATATTTATATTATTCTTTTTATTCTTCATATTCATTTTATTTTTCTAATTTTTATTATTTTTAATTCTTAATATTCTTTTTATTTTTCTTATTCTTCTTTTATTATTATTATTATTCTTCTTATTCTTTTTATTCTCTTTATTCTTATTATTCTACTTAATCGAATTATACATATTATTCTTCTTATTCTTCTTATTCTTCTTATTCTTCTTTTTTAAGGATTATTTTATTAATATTAACCCTCTCTTTTGGCGGAGGAATACCATTTTTACAACCTACTTACTTTCTACCCAAAGCCATTTACACCCTTCTTACCCCCTATATACATTTATCAATTAGTCATGTATACTACTTGTTATTATTACTCACATAATCGTTAATTTTATAGATTAATTAACCATGTATTCTTCTTGATATTTGAGTATGCTGTATATTTAATCTTTAGCTTTTGAGTGTATCCTTAGCTTTCCGTCCTCTCTCCCGTGAGCCTCTTTTGCTACCTCCCCTAAGCCTTTTTTGTTATCTCCCGACATCTTCTTTTGCTGCCTAGCAATATTCACATTTACAGTCATCCAATAGCCTTTTTTTGTTGTTTCATAGTGCCTCTTTTGCTGCCTTTCGATAGCTTTCCTTCCTCTCTCCTCTTAGCCTCTTGTACTACATTTTCTTAGCCTATTATGTCCCTCCCTATTGCCTCTTTAACAGCTTCTATTTTGTATACCAAACAAAAGCATCATATCCACACAACTAAAATACCATTTCTCTGCCTTGCCTTTGCCCTTTTCAAATATATATATCCAAATGTAGTAGCATTTTTAATCCCCCATGCTTTGTTATTTCTTGCTTCCTGCTATTTCAATTCCTTGTTTCTAGCATTGTATATGTGTTGGCTTCCTCCATCCATTTTGTTATGAGCTGGTTCTTCAGCACCAACCCCTTACTTTGCCATGCTACAATACTTAGACTCCATACAAACACACATAAATAACATAGACCCAGCCAGCACAAGGCCACTAAGACACCATTATAACACATACTCCATGAACTAAAATTATAGACACTGTAAATAGAAAACCTAAACATTGCAAAAAATCTAAAGGTGTGTGAAAATAAAACATATTTTGTCTTTGCTCTATCCATGCTGTTTTTTCATTGAGCTGTTTGATTACCCGCAAAAAATAAAACTTCTACATTCATATAATTAAACTACCCATTTTCAATGCCCATTCCCATTACGTGATTGAGAAGTCTCACTTTTTTCGTGACCATGACCTTACTTCAATGCTTTATACTTGTAAAAAGACTAAAAATTCTGTGTAATAGAATCATGCCATCTTAAGGTAGTCCCTGCCTTCTGTGAGAATGGGCATTCCTTTAGATCTCCACTCAGACCCGAGGTAAAATTATGAGAATGGCCGTTACTTTCATTTAATTATTAGCAAAAATATATTAAACTATCAAAACCTTTTGATCCTAAAAATGTGAATTTATTTTTTAATTTTTCAAACATAAGAGAAATCCTTATTGTACATCTTTATATTATCTCTGTATTTTTCTAGTATTCTCCCTTCATTAAAATATTAAAGTCCTTTGATTTTTCCTTCCTTGGAAAGTATATCCGCTAATGCATCAAGCTCTGTATAAATATGTTTTATAGTGAATTATAATGTATTTATTTTTTCAATATTTCTTTTATTCCATCCTCGTATTTCAACATTATAACCTTTTTATTAATTAAATTTACCATAGTTATCGAATCTATTTGAATATCAATCTTTTTAAAATTTTTTCTATACATATTATTATCCCCTCTCTTAATGCTAGAATCTCTACATGTAATACCGATGATGCTTGAAACTAGCTTGTGAAATCTAAAATTTGCATTCCTTCATAGTTTCTTAAGGCCCCACCTCCTCCTCCTGCTCCCATATCTCTATTAAAGCTACCATCCGTGTATAAAGACATTCTTTCTTTCGATAGTTTTTCCCATTTTATTTTTATTATTTTAAATCTTTTTTATTGTTGTACTTTTAGATTCCAAAAGTTACGCGGTTCTTTATTGATCTTTATTCCATGCATTTTAGCGAGCTTGATTCTGAAATTCAAGTAGTTTCTTCTTTTATATCTCACCAAATAGTCTCTGCTAACATATTGTGCCCTTCAAATAAACTTTTATTTCTGGCCTTCCAGATGTACCAAATTACTATTAGTGGACTGTGATTTTTTATTATTCTTTTTATTCTTCTTATTATTATTATTATTTTTATTCTTGTTATACTTATTATTCTTTTTATTTTTTTATTCTTTTTATTCTTCTTATTATTTTTATTCTTTTAATTCTAGTGATTCTACTTATTATTTTTAATGTTAATTTGTTATTCTTCTTATTTTTATTATTCTTCTTATTCTTCATATTCTTCATATTCTTCATAATCTTCTTATTCTTTTTATAATACTTATTCTTCATATTCTTTTTATCTTTTATTCTTAATATTCTTCTAATTCTTTTTTTCTTTTTATTCTTCTTGATCTTCATATTCTTTTTATTCTTATTATTATTATCATTCTTTGTATTCTTATTATTCTTATTATTCTTCTTATTCTTGTTATTCTTATTCTTCTTATTCATTTATTCTAATTATTCTACTTATTATTATTAGTATTATTCTTCTTATACTTCTTATAATTATCATTCTTTTATTCTTCTTATTCTTCTTATTCTTTTTATTCTTATTCTTCTTATTGTATTTATTCTTCTTATTCTTCTTAATCATCTTAATCTTCATATTTTTTATTCTTCTAATTCTTCTTATTCTTTTTATTCTTCTTATTCTTTTTATTTTTCTTATTTATTTTATTCTTCTTATTCTTGTTATTCTTATTCTTCTTATTCTATTTATTCTTCTTATTCTTCTTCTTCTTTTACTCTTATTTCTTTTGTCTTTAAATTATTCATATTCTTATTATTCTTTTTATTATTCATATTTTTCTTTTTGTTCTTTTTGTATTTATTCTTCAATTCTTTTATTCTTCTTATTCTTCTTCTTCTTTTTGCTCTTATTTATTTATGTATTCTAATTATTCTTATCCTTAGTATTCTTTTTATTATTTATATTTTATTTTCTTATTTTTCTATTTATTCTTTAATAATTTTATTCTTCTTATTATTCTTAATCTTTTTATTCTTCTTATTTTTCTTAATCGTTTTATTATTCTTATTCTTGTTATTCTTGTTATTCTTCTTATTCTTCTTATTCTTCTTATTCTTCTTATTCTTCTTATTCTTCTTATTCTTCTTATTCTTCTTATTCTTCTTATTCTTTTTATTCTTCTTATTCTTTTTAATCTTATTCTTCTTATTCTTCTTATACTTCTTAGTCTTCTTATTCATTTTATTTTTCTTTTTCGTCTTAAAGTTCGCATTCTTCTTATTCATATTATTCTTCTTATTCTTCATATTCTTTTTATTCTTCTTATTTTTCTTATTCTTATTATTCTTATTATTCTTCTAAGTCTATAATTTTTCTAATTCTGCTTATTCTTTTTATTCTTTTTTTTATTCTTCATTTTGTTCTTATTCTTTTTATTCTTCTTATTCTTATTATTCTTCTTATTCTTCTTATTCTTATTATTCTTCTTATTATTCTTATTCTTCTTATTCTTCTTATTCTTCTTATTCTTCTTATTATACTTATTTTTCTTTTTGTTCTTATTCTTCTTAATCTTTTTATTCTTATTATTCCATGTATTATTATTATTTTTATTTATTACATATTCATCTTATTCTTCTTATTCTTCATATTCTTCTTATTCATCTTATTATTATTATTATTATTATTTTTCTTATTCTAATTTTTATACTTATTCTTTTTATTCTTTTATTATTCTTATTATTCTTATTATTCATATTCTTTTAATTATTCTAATTCTTCTTATTCTGATTATTCTTTTTATACTTAGTAATCTTCTTAATTATTTTTTAATTTTATTCTTCTTAATATTCTAAGCCTACTAATACTTTTTAATCTGCTTATTATTTTTATTCTTCTTATAATTTTTTTTTGTTCTTATTCTAATTATTTTTTTATTCTTTTTATTATTATTCTAGTTATTGTTCTTATTATTCTAATTCCTACTTATGATTCTAATAATTCTTATTCTACTTTTTGTTATAATTATTCTAATTCTTATTATTCTTTCTTAATCTTCTTATACTTTTTAATAGTATTATTCTAAATATTCTTTTATTTTTTTGTATCTTTCATTTTCTTTAATTATTATTTTTATTTTTATTATTCTTATCTAGTTATTATTATTATTCTTCTTATTCATCTTATTGTTCATAATCTTTTTATTCTTATTATCCTTCTTATTCTTATTAATCATCTTATTCTTTTTATTCTCTTAATCTTCTTAATCTTCTTATTCTTTTTATTCTACTTAATCTTCTTATTCTTCTTATTATATTTATTATTATTATTATTATTTTATTCTTTTTATTCTTCTTATTGTTCTTATTGTCCTTATTATTATTATTATTATTATTCTTATTTTTCTTATTCTTTATTTTTTTAATATTCTTCTTATTCTTTGAGTATTCTAATACTTCTTATTCCCCTTATTGTACTTATTCTTCTTATTCTTATAAGTTATTATTATTATTATTATTATTCTTCTTATTTTCTTATTTTTCTTAGTCTTCTTATTCTTTATATACTTATTATTCTTCTTATTATTATTTAATTTTTATTCAACGTATTCTTCCTTTTATTCATATTTATATTATTATTATTATTCTAATTATTCTTATTTTTATTATTCTTCTTATTCTTCTTTTTATTCTAATTATTCTAATTCTTCTTATTCTTCTTATTCTTATTATCTTATTCTTCTTTTCTTCTTATTCATTCTTATTCATTTTATTCTTTTTATTCTACATATTATTTTTATTTTTCTAATTCTTCTTATTCTTCTTATTCTTCTTATTCTTCTTATTCTTGGTATTCTTATTATTTATTTTATTATTCTTATTCCTCTTATTGATATTTTTATTCTTATTCTTCTTAATCTTCTTATTCTTCTTATTGTTCTTATTCTTTATAATTTTATTATTCTTTTTATTATTCTTATTATTCTTATTCTTCTTTTTATTTTTATTCTTCATATTCTCTTATTATTTTTATTCTGATTATTTTTTTATTTTACTTAAAATTATTATACTTCTTATTCTTATTATTCTTATTTTCTACATATTCTTATTATTCTTTTTATTTTTCTAATTATTCTATTCATCTTATTCTTCCTAATATTTTATTCTTCTGATTCATTTTTTTATTCTTATCCTTCTATTTTTACTTTTTCTTCTTATTCTTCTTCTTATTATTTTTTTTATTCTTCTTATTCTACTTATACTTTTTATTCTTCTTATTTTTCTTATTCTTCTTATTTTTCTTATACTTTTTATACTTCTTATTTTATTATTTTCTTATTCTTCTTATTTTTTATTCTTCTTATTCTTCTTATTCATTTCAATCTTTATATTTCTTTTACTCATCTGATTCCTTTTATTCATCTTATTCTTCTTTTTATTTTATTATTCTTCTTATTCTTTTTATTCTTCTTATTTTTGTGAGTCCTTCTTTTAGTTCTGATTTTTCTCTATTTTGTTATACTTCTTATTCATTTATTATTCTTATTCTTCTTATTCTTTATGCTTCTTATTTTTGGATCCTTCTTATTCTTCTTTTTCTTCTTATTTTTGATTTTATTTTTATGCTTTTTTTTATTCTTTTTATTTCATATTCTTCTTATTCTTCTTATTCTCTTTATTCTACTTATTATTCTTATTCTTTCTTATTCTTCTTATTCTCTTATTCTTCTTATTCTCTTATTCCGTCTATATTCTTTTATTATTTAATTCCTATATTCTTCTTTTTCTTCTTATTCTTTTATTCTTCTTATTCTTGTTATTCTTATTATTCTTCATATTCTTCCTATTATTCTTATTCTTTTTATTCTTCTTATTCATCTTAATCTTCTTATACATTTTATTCTTCCTATTCTTCTTTTTCTTCTTATTCAGCATTTTTGTCTTATTCTTTTTATTCTTCTTTTTTTGTTATTATTCTTATTTTTATAATTCTTCATATTCTTTTTTTTCTTCTTAATTATTCTTATTCTTCTTATTATTCCTATTCTTCTAATTTTTGTTATTATTCTTATTCTTCTTATTCTTATTATTCTACTTATTCTTCATATTAATCTTATTCTTCAAATTTTTATTTTCTTCTTATTATTCTTATTATTATTTTTTTATTCTTATTCTTATTTATATTCTTATTCTTATTCTTATTCTTATTCTTATTATTCTTCTTATTTTATTATTTTTCTAATTATCCTTATTCTTATTATTCTTCTTATTTTTTTATTTTTTTATTCTACGTATACTCTAATTATTCTTATTATACTTTTTTTTCTTATTCTTCTTATTCTAATTTTTATTCTTTTTCTTTTTCTTCTTATTCTTCTTATTCTTCTTATTCTTATTATTCTTCTTTTTCTACTTATTCAAACTTTTCGTCTTATTTTATAATTATTTTTTAAATTGTTCATAATCTTCTTTTTCATTTATTTATTTTTATTTTTCTTATTATTCTTATTCATATTCTTATTCTTATTCTTATTATTGTTCTTATTATTTTTTATTCTTCTTATTCGTCGTATCCTTCTTATTCTTTTTATTCTTCTTATTCTACTTATTGTACTTATTCTTTTATTATTAATATTCTTCTTATTCTTTTAATTCTTATTATTCTTCTTATTTTTGTTATTCTTTTAATTCTTATTATTCTTCTTATTTTTGTTATTCTTTTAATTATTCTTATTATTCTTATTATTTCTTATTCTTTTTATTCTTTTTTATTGTACTTTTTTATTTATTCATATTATTTTTCGTATTCTTTTTATTCTTGTTATTCTTCTTTTTCTACTTATTGATGTTATTCTTATTAATATGCTTATTATTGATATTATTATTTTTATTCCTATTCTACTTATTCTTCTTATTCTTCTTATTCTTCTTATTCTTCTTATTCTTCTTATTCTTCTTTTTCTTCATATATATTTTTTTCTTCTTATTCAACATTTTCGTCTTATTCTTTTTATTCTTCTATTTTTGTGATTATTCTTATTTTTATAATTCGTCTTATTCTTTTTATTCTTCTTTTTTTGTGATTATTCTTATTTTTATAATTCTTCGTATCCTTTTTTTTATATTTCTTATTCTTCATATTATTCTTAGTCTTCTTATTCTTCTTATTAATTTTTTTTTGTTAGTCTTCTAATTTTTGTATTTCTTCTTATTATTCTTATTATTCGTATTCTTCTTATTCTTCTTATTTTTCTTATTCTTCTTATTATTCTTATTATTATTAGTATTATTATTCTTAATATTTTTTTGATTCTTCTTATTATTCTTTATATTCTTCATAGTCGTCTTATTTTACTTATCTTATTCTTATTCATATTCTTCTTATTATTTTTATTCTTATTATCTTCTTATTTATTATTTTTTTTATTATTCTTCTTATTCTTCTAATTTTTCTTAGTCCTTCTTATTCTTCCTATTCGTCTTTTCATCTTATTCTTCTTATTCTTCTTATTCTTCTTATTCTTCTTATTCTTCTTATTCTTCCTTTTATTCTTCTTATCTTCCTTTTATTCTTATTCTTACCAATTATTCTTATTCTTCTTATTAGTCCCTATATCCTATTATTCCTATTATTCTTATTCTTTCGTATTCCTTCTTTTTTTGTATTCTTCTATTTTAAGATGTGTTCGTATACTTCTTTTCTTATTATTTTCTTATTCTTCTTATTATTCTTATTATTCTTATTCTTATTCTTATTCTTATTCTTCTTATTTTTGGAAATTATTCTTATTATTCTTATTCTTCTTATTTCTTCGTATTATTCTTATTCTTCGTATTCTTATATTCTTTTCATTCATCATATTCTTCTTATTCATCAATTTTTTTTATTCTTCTTAATTTTCTTATTTTTATTATTCATTATATTTTTCATATTTTTTCAACTTATTCTTATTCTTATTCTTATTTATATTCTTATTTTTATCTTATTCTTATTATTCTTCTAATTTTATTAATTTTCTAATTATTCTTATTTTTATTATTCTTCTTATTCTTCTTATTTTTTTTATTCTTCTTATACTTCTAATTATTCTTATTCTTCTTATTCTTCTTATAGTATTTTTTTTATTCATTTTTTTCTTCATATTCTTCTTATTCTTATTATTCATCATTTTCTTCTTTTTTTTTAAAAGGAGTTTATTAATTATTAACCCTCTCTTTTGGCGGAGGAATACCATTTTTACAAACTAAATCTACCCATTCCCCTCTTACAACCTTGCCCCTTAACAACAAGTAAAAATATAAATTGAAATTGATATGCATCATTCCTATAGAAACTTAGCAATCGATGCACTTTTGCTGGATTTGCTTTAGAATTTTCCAATTTAGCTTTAACTTTCCTTGTTATGCTCTTAGTAATCCGGTTCAGATCCTACAACTTTGTTGTGCTTTATCTGCTGCCCTCCTATGCTCCCAAGTATATGCTTGTTCTAATATAGGTTGCTGATTTTCTGCAAAAGAGAACCACATGTCTACATACACAATCAACTATCTTACTTACCTTATAGCTGCTCTTTAACTTCAACACTTATTTTGTCTCAATTTCCAATTGCACCGATGCCTCCTTTGTCACTCTGATTCTGAATTTTCCAGCCTCCTATTCTAGACCCTTACATGCCCTAAATCTATAAGTTAAAGTAAATTAACACATGACTTTTCTGCAACATTCACACATATCCTCTTAACCTGGAATTAATACAGACAGTACACCAAACAAAAGTATTCTAAGATTATAACAATTCCAGCAACTGCTGGATTTTCTGGGTCTTTTTTCTGTGGTATTGCGCTGCTAAGAGAAGATAACAGGATAATATACTAACATTATAATGCTTACCTTCCTCTTTCCCATTAGCCTTCGTATTGTTCACCTGCATAGACAGAAATTCCCCTGCACAGAGGCTACCGCAACGACATACCAATCTAACAAACTTCATAGATATATGATTCTCATATTTTATTATTTGTACTAAGCTTTTCTGTACCATGTTCCTAGTAAGATAGACACAACACAGCAAATATACAGACTTCCTGCCCTCGCTATGTTTTACCGTGACTTCATTGATGATGGTTTACATATATATATCTAAACCACGCAAGCTAACTTGTTGAGCTGGAGATTAGAGGGTTGACTTTGGTCAGTTTATACATATTCCTTCAGGACCAAGAAATTTGTAAGATTTATTTTCCAGCTACTAACCAGCCCATTCATACTCTTAGCATTTAATTGAAACATTCATCATTAGAGGAAAGAGTTTTATTATTCTAATGTATGGGAGTTCTTCCTTATCCATTTTTTGTAATTCCTTTAAATTTATCTGGGAGAGACTCTTGTTCATATTTCTGAAAATTTTTATTTCTTCCTTCTTTAGCTAACTTGTCTGCCAGTGAGTTAGCTTCCCTATAAATATGTATGATCGATGAATTCAAAGCTTCTACTAGTTTATTAATATCTTCTAACTCTTCTTCATATTTCCACATGCTACTTTTTTTATTCACTAGATCAACTAAGATTTTAGAATCTATCTGTATATCTAGATTTGATAGATTTTCAGATTTACACACCCGTAAACCTTCTCATAATGCTAAGATTTCAGCATGTATTGCAGATGAGGCTTTAATGACTCCCGAGTAAGCAAGTATAAGAAGACCATTATGGTCTCTTACGGCCCCCCACCTCCTGCTAAAGTTATGTTTCTATCGAAGCTACCGTCAGTGTTTAAAGCTAATCTGCCTTTAGCTGGCTTTTCCCACTTAACTACTATGACCTTTTATGGTGGGGATTTTGCAACTGTGATGTTCTAGAAGTTAAGAGTGTCTATGTCTAGGTAAGAGTTTCTGGCTACTATCGGATTAGCTTTCGAGGTGATTATTATTTCTTTCTTAATGGCCTTCCATATATCTTCAACTACCATAGTGCGACCTTCATATCTACTACTATTCCTAGCTTTCCATATACTCCAGATGCTAATATGAGGGATATTATTTTTAAGCCAAGTGTGAAGACTATGCTGTGAGTGAGCCAAGCTCCACTTAAGGAGTCTATCTCTAATAGAAGAACATTTATGCTTAATACCCATTTCAATTTCTAATCTTTTCCATATTACCGATGCAATATTTCCTTGAGAGAACAAGTGATCTAATGTTTCTGTGGCATAGAAACAGCATTTGCACCTGGAGGGGAGTTGTATACCTTTCTTTTTTATGTTTTCATCTATCGGAATAATATTTGAGAGCACTTTCCATGTATGAGTTTTAATTTTTTGACTATTATCATTATTCCAGACCCATTTAAATAAAGGTTGCACAACCTTCCTATTTCTCACTATTTCTTTAATGGATTTGAGAGAGAAAGAACCATCTGCACTCAAATCCATTTCCAGCCATTTTTGGAGAATTTGGAGTATTCGTCAACTATTTCTCTTTGATTGAGCATTTGTAGCTAGACTTGTGAGGCTTTGTTCTTTCTTCTATCTTTGCTTGTGTCTCCCTCTATGCAATATTTAGATCTCATAAACTCAACCCAAAGGCTATTATTTTCTTTGAGTCTCCACCATCTTTTACATGCCCAAGATTTGGCAAGGTCATTTAACTCAACAAAACCCAGCCCTGCTTCCTGTTTAGGGTAGCATAAATCTTTCCACTTTTTCTAGTGAAGCTTTCTTTTGCCATTGCTAGCTCCCCACAGAAAATGGGCCAATTCTTTCTCGATACTTTTTTTAACTGCCTCTGGAAGATAAGTAACCATCAGATTTTGCATGGTTACACTTTGAAGCACATGGGTAATTAAAGTAATCCTACCGCTCATGTTAAGTTATTCTACTTTCCAACCTGCAATTTTAATTTTGATTTTAACATGTAAGAATTCTAAATACTCTGGTTTTAATTTTCATTCATAAAGCGGGCAGCCAAGATATTGCATAGCGCCATTTTTATGAGAAAAAACCTGTTATTCTGTTAATTTTGAGATTTAAGCTTGGTGGGGCATTCTTGGCAGTCATGAATTGACATTTATTGTTATTATTTTCTGCACTGTTTCATTTTCTAATGTATTTAATAAGTCCATATTATGTAGGGACTTGGCCCTATCGTTTGTGAATATTATCACATCATCCACATACGCCAGACATCCCACTGAGGGGGTATCTTTCGGCTGTCTAAATGTCCTATTATGTTAGAGTGCATCTTAACTTTAATTTTTGTAATTAATAGTTCTATGTAAATGTTAAAGAGATAGGGAGAGAGGGGATCTCCCTGTCTTAAACCTCTTAGTGGCTTGATGTCTTTTCCTAGATCTCCATTGACAAGAACTTTGATCCATGAACTTGATATACATCTATATATCAGATCAATCCAGGTTTCTGAGAAGCCCATCTTTCTCATGGTAAGCATAAGATATTCCATTCTACTCTATCGAAGGCTTTAGATAGGTCTAACTTTATCAGGACATTATGCCCTCTAGTTTTAGTACCTAATTTTTTAATCATTTCTTTAGCTAGACAGATATTTTCTATTATTAGCCTGTTTTTCATGAATCCTGCTTGTTCTTTAGATATGATTTTTGGTAGAACTCTAGCTAATCTACTTTGAAGCAGCTTAGTCAAAATTTTGTAGACGGAGTTGCATAAGCTAATAGGTCTAAAATCCTATGCCATTTGAGGATTTTCCATTTTTGGAATGAGAGCGATATACGTGCTGCTCTATTTCTTACCTATCTCAGCTCCACAAAAAATCCAGATTATGACATTTAAGAGCTCATTTTTTATAATAGGCCAGCAATTTTGGTAAAATTCATTGTTCCACCCATCTGGGCCCGGAGCGCTATTTTTGCCCAGACTAAAAACCGTAGTCTTTAGTTCTTCTTCATTCGGAAATCTTGTGAGCATCTCATTTTCTACACTAGTGATTTTATGTTCAACGTTATGTAGAAGATAATTTTCACGCAGGATTATATCTCCTCTAAATAATCTTTCAAAATGATCATCAAAGAGATTTTTAATATCAATATCTCTGTCTAACCATTTATTTAGATTGTTTTTTATGCCTTTTATTCTATGCTTTTGTATTTTAAGTTTGGCTGATTTCTGAAAGAACTTCGTGTTTTTGTCTTCTTCTTTCAGCCATTTTATTTTGGCTTTTTGTTTCCAGAAGACTTCCTCCATGAGAAGCTTTAGTTTTAATTCGGCTTGTGCTCTATTTAACTCCTTTCTACTGTCTTTATTTTGAAGTAAATAATCATCTAGTTCCCTTTTTTCAACTTCATGTTCTGCTACAATGAAGTTATTATTGATATTGCCAAAGATATCTTTATTCCATGTCCTTAAGTGTTTTTTAACTCTATTTAGCTTCATATTCCAGATTTGATTCGGATTACCTGAAGCTTCCTTTGATCATGAATTTTTAACCATATTAATAAACATGTGATGCAAGCACCATGCATTCTGGAATTTAAAAGAGTTATTTATGGGTCTAGATTTTTCTACCGATATGATTAGTGGATTGTGGTCTGAACATGATCTATTTAGATGTTTCACTAACGTGGATCCGTATGAGTCTAGCCATTTTACATTATATAATACTCTGTCTAATCTTGCCCATATGGTCCTTTTATCTTTCTGGTTATTGCACCAGGTGTAACGAGAGCCTAGGAAGCTTGCTTCCATCAGACTGGCCTCTGATATAGTCTTATTAAAATGAGAGATAGCTTTTTTGTTAGAAGGATTTCCCCCTGTTTTTTCACAAACTTTCCTTATTATGTTAAAGTCACCTCCTATTATCCAGGGTATGTTTAAATTGGCTATTTTTAGTATGTCGACCCAGAGGGACCTTCTACCTTCTTTAGTGTATTTAGCATAGACTGCCAAAATTATATCATCCCGGCCGGAATCTAAGCTATAGTTGATCATTTGATCTGAGTCTTCTAAAATGTTTATGTTAAATATGTTTTTCCAAAAATGCCAAATTTTGTTATTTTTGTTGGAAAATGCCTCATCAAATCCTAAGATATTTTTATAGTGTTCTATCTGGTCCTTACTTATTATGGGTTCAGCTAATATTATAAGTGGAGTTTTATGGATTTGTATTAATTTTTTAATTCTTTTTATAGTAGGGGCGTTTCCGATGCCCCTTGCATTCCAGTAAAGAAATCTAAACATTGGAGTCTGACTTAGCCCCAGCTCTAGTGGTGCACTTTGAATCATAAGTTTTATTTATGTATTTTTTTCCTGTTTCTAGTTCTTTTTATAGCACTCGTATCTTCTATTTTCTCCTCTCCCCACTTCCTACCTAGCTGAACGGCCATGATTTTTATTTCTTCCATGGCCCATTCTTTATTTCCTATTTTATTATAGGATCTTTCAATATCTATATCATCTTTAGAGGTTTTAAAAGGCTTTGGTTCTTCCTCTTTTTTGTCTAGGTTGATCCCACTTCTAACCTCTAGCTCATCTTCCGAGCTATTAACTATTTCCATTGCCCAGCTCTTTCTCACAACATTCTTTTTTGAAATCTTCCTCTCCTAACTCTTTATTAATTTTTACAATTTTTTGCATAAGTTCATGAGTTTTATTGAATACCAATCTATCTATCTCCTCTCTCTCTTTTTCTCTAGGAGGCACATATTCTACAATTTCTAATCCAATTTCTACTACCCCTAGGTTCTGTTCTAATGTTTGGGGGGGCTTTATTATGTATTCCTCTATTCCCCTCCTCGCGGTTGTTCTAGAGCCAAGCCATTGTTTGTCTTCTAAGTGCTTCTTTTTAACTAAACATTGGTCACAACTATGGCCAAGTTTACTACAGTAAGAGCAATAATATGGAAGATTTTCGGGAGTTATTTCTTGCCAGAAACCTTCTCCCTCTTTGGTTCCAATCCATATGCGGTGTGGGATAGGTTGCAGTAAGTTAACCTCTATGCATACTAGAGCAACACTCGGGCGAGACAATGTGGCAGTAGCACCATCGAGAAGGAGAGGGGTGCCCACTGCATGTGCAATATGATAGAGGGAGAATTTATCAAAGAGATGTATGGGCAGCATAGGGAGTAGGAACCAAACCGGTGTTAATGGTGATTCTAGCTTGGTTGAGAAAGATGGCGTCCATTTGTAAGCTCGCATGGGGTAGCCCATAATGTACCATATACCTTTCAACCAGACCCTGTGGATATCTTCCTCACTGAATAGTTGCAGAAGAATGTGCTTGGCGTCGAGAACGCCTATTTTTGTTAGACTTTTAAGCTTCAATGATGCATAGAAAGCACGAATATCTTCAACACGTGGATCACCATGTGAAAATTGCCCACCAGCATGAATTTGTGGGCTTCCGAGAGCATATCAATATCTGTCGAGGAGAACTCTATCGAGGGTTCTCCATTTTTTTTTCCCGTGAATATCCGAAGCTTGTGAATAGGGATGCACGGTCTTATTGAATTATTGTTAAAACAACTTCTTCTTCGTTAAATAATCAAAATGCTCCATTTGATGCTTGAAATTGCCTTGTTCTTCAATGGGTTTTGATGTTTCTCTCTCTAAAAATGCGTTTCTCTCTCTAGAACTTGAGAGCAAAACTTCAAACTTGAAAGCAAAACATGTTCTTCACTGGTTTTGATGTTTCTCACTATTTTTGTTAGACTTTTAAACTTCATTAAATAATCATAACTTCTTCTTATTCTTCTTATTCTTATTATTCTTCTTATTATTCTTATTCTTATTCTTATTATGGTTCTTATTCTTCTAATTCTTCTTATTCTACCTATTCTTTTTATTATTCATATTCTTCTTATTATTCATATTCTTCTTATTATTTATATTCTTATTATTCTTCTTATTTTTGTTATTTTTAACTATTCTTATTTTTTTTATTTTTTATTCTTCTTTTTCTTTTATTCTTCTTATTCTTGTTATTCTTCTTATTCTTTTATTTTTGTTATTCTTGGTATTCTTGTAATTCTTGTTATTCTTCTTATTGAAGTTATTCTTCTTATTATGCTTTTATTGATATTATTATTCCTATTCTTCTTATTCTTCTTATTCTTCTTATTCTTCATATATATCATTTTCTTCTTTTTCATCATTTTCAACTTATTCTTTTTATTCTTCTTTTTTTTGTGATTATTCTTATTTTTATAATTCGTCTTATTATTTTTATTCTTCTTTTTTTTGCGATTATTCTTATTTTTATAATTCTTCATAATCTTTTTTTTCTTTTTATTATTCTTATTCATCTTATTATCTTAGTCTTCTTATTCTTCTTATTCTTATTATTTTTATTAGTCTTCTTATTTTTGTATTTTCTCTTTATTCTTCTTATTCTTTTTATTTTTCTGATTCTTATTATAATTTTTATTCTTTATTATTCTTTATATTCTTTATATTCTTTTTATTTTACTTATTCTTATTCTTATTCATATTCTTCTTATTATTTTTAATCTAAATATTCTTCTTATTTTATTATTTTTCTAATTATTATTTTTCTTATTATTCTCTTATTCTTCTTATTCTTCTTATTTTTCTTATTATTCTTATACTTCTAATAATTCCTATTCTTCTTATTATTCTTATTCTTTATTATTCTTTATTTTTCTTTTTTTTTCTTATTCTTCTTATTCTACTTATTTTTTTATTATTGATATACTTCTTATTCTTTTTATTCTTAAAATTATTCTTTTTTTTGTTATTTTGTTAATTATTCTTATTTTTTTTATTCTTTTTATTCCTTTTTATTATTATTTTTTCTTTTATTCTTCTTATTCTTCTTATTCTTGATATTCTTCTAATTATTCTTATTCTTGTTATTCCTTCTTATTCTTGTTATTCTTGTTATTCTTCTTATTATGAATATTATTGATATTTTTATTATTATTCCAATTCATCTTATTGTTCTTATTCTTCTTATTATTCTTATTCTTCTTTATTCTTCTTATTCTTCATATATTCCTTTTTTCTTCTTATCATCACTTCACCTTATTCTTTTTATTCTTCTTTTTTTTTGCTTAGTTATACTTATTTTTATAATTCTACTTATTCTTTTTTATTCTTCTTATTCTTTTTATTCTTCTTATTTTTCCAATTCTTCTTATTCTTCTTATTCTTCCTATCCTTCCTATTCTTCTTTTTCATCATATTTTCTTATTATTTTATTTTAGTTATTCTCTCTATTCTTGGTATTCTACTTATTCTTGTTATTCTGTTATTCTTTTAATTCTTCCTATCTTCTAATTCTTCATATTCTTTTATCTTCATATTATTCCTATTCTCCTATTATCGTATTCTTCTTATTCTTCTTATTCTCCTTATTCTTCTTATTCTCCTTATTCTACTTATTCGTTATATTATTCATATTCTTTTATTTTTTTTATTCATTTTATTGTTATTATTCTTCTTATTTTTTTAAATTTTTTTAAATATTCGTATTCTTTTTATTCTTTTTATTCTTTTTATTCTTTTTATTCTTTTTATTCTTCTGTTTCTTTTATTTTTTTTTGATTCTTCTGATTCTTGTTATTCTTTTTTTTCTTCTTATTCTTGTTATTTTTTTTATTCTTCTTATTCTTGTATTCTTCTTATTATGCTTATTATTGATATTCTATTATTCTTTCTATTCTTATTGTTCTTCTTTTTCTTTTTATTCTTCTTATTCTTTTTATATTTCTTTTTCTTCTTATTTATCATTTTCATCTTATTCTATTTATTCTTCTTTTTTTGGTGATATTCTTATTTTTATAATTCTTATGATTCTTCTTTTTCTTTTTCTTATGTTCTTATTATTCTTCTTATCATTCTTATTCTTTTTATTCTTCTTATCCTTCTTAATCTTAATATTCTTCTTATCTTCTTTTTCTCATATTCTTCTTATTCTATTATTCTTCTTATTTTTTTTTTTTTCTTATTCTTCTTATTCTTCTTATTCATCTTATTCATCTTATTCTTCTTATTATTCTTATTCTTCTTATTCTACTTATTCTTTTTATTATTCAAATTCTTATTATTTTTTTTATTCTTATTATTCTTCTTATTTTTGTTCTTTTTTAATTATTCTTATTTTTCTTCTTTTTATTCTTATTTTGCTTGTTTTTCTTTTATTCTTCTCATTCTTGTTATTCTTCTTATTCTTATTATTCTCCTATTCTAGTTATTCTTCATATTCCTATTATTCTTCTAATATGCTTATTCTTGTTATTCTTATTATTCATTCTATTCTTATTATTCTTCTTATTATTCTTATTCAACTTATTCTTCTTATTCTTCTTATACACTCTTTTTCTTCTTATTCATCATTTAATCTATTCTTTTATTCTTCTTTTTTTTTATTATTCTTATTTTATAATTCTTTGTTTCTTCATTTCTTTGGATTATTCTTATTCTTCTTATTCTTCTTATCCATCTTATTCTTCTTATTCTTCTTATTCTTCTAATTCTTCTGTATTCTTATATTTCTTCTTATTCTTATTATTCTTCTTATTCTTCATATTATTCTTTTGTTCTTATTTTTCTTATTCTTTTTATTCTTCTTGTTTTTGTTATATTTCTAATTATTCTTATTCTTATTCTTCTTATTCTTCATTATTTTATTATTGTTTTTATTATCTTATTCTTTTTATTTTGAACTTTTCTTCTTATTCTTATTATTCTTGTAATTCTTTCTTTTCTTCTTATCTTCTTATTCTTTATTTATTTATTATTCTACATAATCTTCATATTCTTCTTATTCTACTCTATCTTCTTATCTTATTTATCTTGTTATTCTTCTTATTCTTATTCTACTTTTATTCTTATTCTTCTTATTTTTTATTATTCTTGTTATTCTTGTTATTCTTTTTATTCTTTTTGTTCTTATTAATATTATTATTTTACTTATCTTATTATTTTTCTTATTCTTATTATTCCTTATTATTCTTAATATCTTTCATATTATTTTTATTTTACTGATTCTTCATATTATCTTATTCTACGTATTCTTATTATTCTTTTTATTCTTCTTATTTTTCTTATTTTTATAATCTACCTATTCTTCTAATACTTCTTATTATTATTATTCTTATTATTCTTCTTATTTTTTTTTTCTTCTTATTAATTTTCTTATTTTTGTATTTTTTTAATTATTCTTATTATTCTTATTCTATTTAAACTTTTTTTACTTCTTCTTCTTTATTCTTCTTTTTTTTAAAGTTTGTTTTATTAATATTAACCCTCTCTTTTGGCGGAGGAATACCATTTTTATAACCTACTTACTTGCTACCCAATGCCCTTTACACCCTTCATATCTTATATACCCCTATCGGGTATTATCTAATTAGACATGCATACAAATTAACAAGTAATCATGCATTTCACTTGCATCAAAAACATTTAAACATTATTCTTCTTATTCTTGTTATTCTTCTTATTCTTCTTATTCATTTTATTCTTCTTATTCTTGTTATTATTTTTATTCATGATATTCTTCTTATTCTGCTTATTCTTGTTATTCTTATTATTCTTTCTATTCTTCTTATTCTTCTTATTCCTCTTATACTTTTTTATTTCTTATTCATCATTTTCGTCTTATTCTTTTTATTATTCTTTTTTTGTGATTATTTTTATTTTTATAATTCTTCATATTGTTCATATTATTATTATTATTATTCTTCTTCTTATTCTTCTTATCCTTTTATTCTTTTTATTCTTCTTATTCTTCTTATTCTTCTTATTCTTCTTATTTTTCTTATTCCTCTTATTCTTCTTATTCTTCTAATTCATCTATTCTTCTTATTCTTCTTATTAATCTTATTCTTATTATTCTTCTTATTCTTCTATCATCTTATTCTATATTCTTCTTATTCTTCTTATTCATCTTATTCTTATATTCTTCTTATCTTCTTATTCTTCTTATTTTTCTTATTTTTCTTATTTTTTTTTCTTATTCTTATTATTCTTTTTTTTATACTTATTCTATTATTCTTCTTATTCTACTTATTTTTCTATTCTCGTATTTTTTTATTCTTCTATTTTTCTTATTCTTTTTATTCTTCTTATTCTTCTTATTCTTTTTATTATTTATATTCTTCTTATTTTTTTTATTCTTATTTTCTTCTTATTTTTAGTATTTTTTAATTATTCTTATTATTATTATTCTTTTTTTACTTTTTTACTTTTTTTTTTTTATTCTTCTTATTCTTGTTATTCTTCTTATTCTGTTATTCTTATTCATGTTATTCTTCTTATTCTAATTTATCTTGTTATTCTTATTATTCCCTATTCTTCTTATTCTTCTTTATCTTTTACTTCTTATTCATCAATTCTTTTATATTCTTATTATTCTTATTCCTCTACTTCTTTTCTTCTTATTCATCATTTTGTTTTTCTTTCTATTCTTCTTTTTTTTGTGATTCTTCTATTTTTATAATTCTTCATATTCTTTTTTTTTATTCGTATTCTTCTTATTCTTTATCCATCTTATTCTTCTTATTCTTCATACTCTTCTTTTTCTTATATTCTTCTTATCTTCTATTATTCATTTTCTTCTTATCTTCTTATTCTTCTTATTCTTCATTTTATTCTTATTCTTCTTATTCTTCATTTTATTCTTTTTTTCGTATTATTTCTTCTTATTTTGTTATTTTCAAATTATTCTAATTATAATTATTCTTATTCTTCTTATTTTATTATTCTTTATTATTTTTCTTATTCTTTTAATTTTCTTTTTCTTCTTATTATTTTTTTTTTTATTCTTTTTATTCTTCCTATTCTTCTTATTCTTATTTTACTTCTTATTCTTCTTAATCTTCACATTCTTCTTATTATACTTATTCTTCTTATCCTTATTATTCTTCTTATTCTTGTAATTCTTCATATTCTTCATATTCTTCATATTCTTCATATTCTTCTTATTCTTCTTATTCTTCTTGTTCTTTCTATTCTTTTATTTATTCTTATTCTTCTTATTTTCTAATCTTTCGTATTCTTTTTTTCTTCTTATTCTTATTATTTTTATATTTTACGTATTCTTATTATTTTTCTTATTCTTATTCTATTTTTATTCTAATATTTTTCGTATTCTTTTTATTTTTCTGATTCTTCTTATTCTTTTATTCTTCTTATTCTATTATTCTTCTTATGCTTATTTTTCTTAATCTTCTTAATCTTTTTATTCTTCTAATCTACTTATTCTTCTTATTCTTATTATTCTTATTATTCTTTTTTATTTTTTTATTCTTCTTATTTTTTGATTCTTATTTTCTTCTTATTCTTTCTTCTTTGTTTTTTTTCTTCTTATTCTTTTTATTATTCTTATTTTTTATTTTTCTTATTCTTCTTATTTATCTTATTTTTCTTAGTATCCTTATTCTTCTATTTCTTCTTATTCTTCTTATTTTTTTTATTCTTATTCTTCTTATTCTTTTTTATTCTTCTTATTCTTCTTATTTTTCTTATTTTCTTCTTCTTCTTATTCTTCTTATTTCTTCTTATTATTCTTATTCTTATTATTATTCTTATTATTATTATATTATTCTATTCTTCTTATTCTTCTTATTCCTCTTATTCTTCTTTTTTTTTATTTTTTTTAAGTTATTTCATTAATTATTAAAGCCCTCTCTTTCGGCCGAGGAATACCAATTTTACAAGCTAGAGAACTACCCTTTTCCCCTTTTACATCATTGATAAAATAAAACAATGAACTATAAAGCTTACAGTTAAATTCTAATTGAAGTAAGACATCTCAAGTTTGTCTTTAATCTAATTATCTTTTTATTCTTCTTATTTTTCTTTTTCTTTATATTCTTAATCTACTTATTCATATTATTCATATTATTCTTCTTATTTATATTATTCTTCTTTTTCTTCTTATTCTTCTTATTCTTCTTATTCTTATATTTTTCTTATTCTTCTTATCTTCTTTTTCATCTTATTCTTATTATTTTACTTATTCTTCTTATTCTTATTAGTCTTCTTATTGTTCTTATTATTCTTATTCTTATTATTCTTATTATTCTTGTAATTCTTCTAATTCTTCTAATTCTTCTTTATTATTATTATTATTATTCTTATTATTCTTATTATTCTTCTTATTCTTATTATTCTTAATTTTTTTTCATTATTCTTATTATTCTCCTTAATCTTTTTAAACTTCTTATTATATTTATTCTTATTATTCTTCTTATTCTTCTTATTATTCTTATTCTTCGTATTCTTCTTATTTTTATTATTCTTCTTATTTTTTTATTCTTTTTATTCTTTTTATGTTTAATATTCTTCTTATTTTTCTTTTTTTTCGAAAAGTTTCTTTTATTAATAAATGCCTCTCTTTCGGCGGAGGAATACCATTTTTGCAATCTAGCACTACCCTTATCCCCTTTTACACACTTGAATAAAATAAATGAAACAATACACTTAATTATAAGTGTAACTTTTTTTCCTAACTCTAAATGCACCACTTCACTTTGATTCTATTCTTAAACTACTTTACTTGAAGTATGTCTTGGCCTGTTTATCTCTTAATTATCTATCCCTTATGCTTTTTTTGGCCCCTTTTCCATCTGCAGCCAACTTGACATTCTGCCTTTAATTAAAAATTATGGCAGCATCTTTGCTGTTTTATTCATATTTCCTATACTCCCTCTGTCTTATGTTGTTTATGCATTTGACTTTTGTCCACTATAGTCCATGCACTTCGAGCACCCCTTATCCCCTTTTACACCCTTGAAAATGAAATAAATGAAACATGCATTGACATCCATAATGATCTTCTTGTTGTAGCTTTTTTATCATCTTGTATTTTGTAGGATCTGACAACCACTTTGCTGTTCTATTCATTTCACCTCTCCTCCGTTTGCCTCTTTTATGCTTTTGACTATATCCCCTGTACCACTAGCACAAAACGCCAAAAAACATAGAAAATAGATATCTTTATTTAAATTGCTTCCAGGACCGATAGGAATACTGTATTTGGGAGCCTCACCCTCTACCTGTGTTCCAATGAAGTCCCTGCTATTTAAGCATACCAAACCAGCAAAATATATATTGTCTTTTGACAAACACCATAGTTTCTTACATTGTTTAATATAGCAGGCTAACTGCACAATAATAACTTCAAATAGAATTATATTATTAATCAAATATCTACTTAGGCAGTGTAAATAAGTCACTACCCATGTTTACCTTCCTGGCATAGGCCATTTCCATATCCTTTCATCTTAACCTATACTTGTCATCCTGATAACCAAAACACAACAATGTATATTTTTATAATTTCTCCACGGGACCTGAGAGATCAAAAGTTGTTTTCTGGCTAATGCTTTTGAATTCTAAAAATGGTATTCTAATTTATATAATATGAATGTACCTTTATATTTCTCTATTATATCAGCCCCGTCAAACTCTTGTATTCTATATTCTTCTTATTCATCTTATTCTTTTATTCTTCTTATTCATCTTATTCTTCTTATTCTTTTTATACTGAGTATTATTCTGATTCTTCTGATTCTTCTTATTCTTCTTTTTCTTCTTATTATTTTTTTCTTCTTATTATTCTAATTCTTCTATTAATTTTTAATTCTTCTTATTGTTCATATATTCTTATTCTCTAATTCTTCATTTTATTCATATCTTTTTATTCTTTTTATTCTTCTTATTTTTCTATTTTTCTTATTTTTTTCTTATTCTTCTTAATCTTCTTATTTTTTCTTATTCTACTTAATCATCTTATTTTTTTATTCTTGTAGAATCTTTTATTCTTTTTATTTTCTTTTCTTTTTATTCTTCTTATACTTTTATTATTCTTATTATTCTTATTATTCTTATTCTTTTTATTCTTTTATTCTTCTTATTAGTCTTATTCTTTTATTATTCTTATTATTCTTAGTATTCTTATTATTCTTATTATTCTTATTATTCTTATTCTTTTTATTCTTTTATTATTCTTATTATTCTTATTAATCTTATTATTCTTATTCTTTTTTATTCTTTTTATTATCTTATTATTCTTATTCTTCTTATTATTCGTATTCTTATTATTCTTCATATTCTTTTATTCTTCTTATTCTTCGTATTCTTCTTATTCTTCTTATTCTTCGTATTCTTATATTCTTCTCATTCTTCGTATTCTTCTATTCTTCTTATTCTTCTTATTCTTCTTATTCTTCTTATTCTTCTTATTCTTCTTATTTTTGTATTCTTTTTTTTTATTTTTATTCTTCTTACTCCTTTTAGTCTTATTATTCTTCTTATTCTTCTTATTCTTCTTATTCTTTTTATTCTTACTTATTCTTCTTATTTTTATTATTCTTCTCTTTCTTTTATTCTTCTAAGTCTTCAAATTCTTCTATTCTACTTAATCTTTTTTTTCTTATTATTCTTCCTTATTCTTATAATTTTAAATATTTATTCTTATTATTCTTATTATTCTTATTCTTCTTATTATTCTTATTCTTCTTTTTCTTCTTATTCTTCATATTCTTTATATTCTTATTATTCTTTTTATTCTTCTTATTGTTCTTATTCTTTTTTTTCTTCTTATTATTCTTTTTCTTCTTATTCTCTCTTATTTTTCATATTCTTCTTATCTCTTATTCTTCTTATTCTTCTTATTCTTCTTATTCTTCGTATTCTTCTTATTCTTCTTATTATTCTTATTATTCTTATTCTTTTTATTCTTCTTATTCTTCATTTTTTTTTCTCATATTATTCTTTCTGTATTATTCTTATTCTTCAATTCATCTTATTCATCTTTTTCTTCTTATTTTTATTATTCTTTTTTCTTCTTATTTCTTCTTATTCTTTAATATTTGTATTTTTCTTATTCTTTTTCTTCTTCTCATTCTTTTTTTCTTCATATTCATCTTATTCATCTTATTCTTTTTATTCTTCTTATTCTTATTATTCTACTTATTATTAATATTCTTCTTATTATTTTTATTCATCTTATTCTTTTAAATATTATAATTTTCTTATTTTTCTTATTCTTCTTATTTTTCTTATTTTTATTATTTTTATTATTTTTCTAATTCTTCTTATTCTTTTTATTCTTTTTTTTTTTTGAAAGTTTGTTTATTAATTATAGCCCTCTCTTTTGGTGGATGAATACCTTTTTTACAAGCTATTACTACCCTTTTCCCCTTTTACACCCATTTCCAACCTCTAGAAACTATATAGAATGATTTTCTTATTCTTTTTATTTTTCTTATTCTTCTTATACTTCTTTTTTTTAATGTTGTTTTATTAATAAAACCCTCTCTTTTGCCGAGGAATACCATTTTTACAATCTAGAACTACCCTTTTCCCTTTTACACCCTTGAATAAAATAAATAAAATAAAACACATTTTGGTGAAGTAATTTGCTTGTCCTATCTCTAAATGCATCACTTCACTTTGATTTTTGTCATTATGTGTTTAATTGAAGCTAGCCTATTATCTTTATTGTTTCTATCCCTTATTCTTTTTGTTTGCCCCTTCCCATTTATAGCTTCTTGTCATCCTGATTTTTGATTAAAATTTGGCAGCCTCTACTATTTTGTTTCTATATGTTCTTTCCTCCTATGCCTTCTATTATTAGCATTGACCTTGCAAAATATACACAAGACCAAAACCTAGAAACTACTGATATCTTGCAAGCATCAAAGCCATTCACTACCTCTTGCAGGCTATTTTAATGCTTGATAGCCTCTATGCCTCATACCCTGCACTTCAATCAGCATAAAAGAATATATGTAGCCTCTATTACAGCTTTTAACCCCTTTTACATCCTTAAACATAAAATACGCAAAGCATGCATAACTACTCTTTTAGAAGTAGCTTTATCTATCTTCATGAATTTAATAAAATTTGATAGCCATCATTTTCACTTAGCTACCTCATGTGTGCATTTGACTCTCTCCCCTGCACCAAGCCAAAACATAGAAAACAGATATATATATATATATATATATATATATATATATATATATATATATATATATATATAATTTGCCTCCTAGCCGATGGTGTTACTTTATTTTGGCAGCCTCACTCTCTGCCTTATATTGATTTGCAGTCCCTGCACTTTAAGCATACATGAAGTATGGTTTCATACACTATTTAATATAGCAGGCCATTTCCATATCCTTTCATCTTGACTTATAAATGTAAACGTAAAAACCAAAGCAGAGCAATATATATTTATAATTACCACACAGGACCGGAGAGATCAAAGATCTTTTTCCAGCTACTACTTTTGAATTCTAATATACGGGAATTCTAATTTATCTAATATGATTAAGCCTTTATATTTCTCTGGTATATCAGTTCCCTCAAACTCTTGTAATTCATTCTTCAAGCCTTCTTTGGCTATGTTGTCTGCTAGAACATTAGCTTCCCTATATATATGTGTAATTTCCCTTTTATGTCGGTTAAAAGACTCTTAATTGTCTCTATCTGTTCTTAATACTACCACATTTATATCTTATTCATGACTAGATTCACCAATATACTTGAATCATCCTGTACTCGTAAGTTAATATAAATGTTTTTTACAAATCTTAAGGCCTTTATGTAATGCTACAATTTCTACATGCAGGCTGAGGATGCTTTTTCTTTCATTGTATAAGCTATTATAACCCCACCTTACACATTTCTTATCACCCCTCCTCCTCCTGCCTCTCCCATGTCTCTGGTAAAACTACCATCTGGTTTTAAAGCAATCCTTCCCATTGAGGTTTTTCCCAACACACCGTTCTACCTTAGGGATTTTTCCTTATTTGCATGTAATCCACATATCCTTCTTTTCTAGTCTTCCATTTCCATGTTTCTATGTTTTAGAGGGAAACCTACTGAGACCCATGAACAATCTTTTTAAATTTATTCTATATATGATTAGCATTCATTTTAATATTTTCAAACCTATTCTATTCCTGGCTTTCCACGGATTCTAGACTGTAATGTGTGGAATGTAATCCCTTAGCCAATTACATACTTTATTCTTTGTGTGGCTTATCTTCCATCTCATTAGTCTTTCCTTGATATCTTCTAACTTGATGCTTACTTGTGCATCTATCCCCAGATAATTCTATACTTCCGCCACTATTTTCCCTGTTAAAATAAAAGATTTGTACTTTCTATGCTAGTAAAACAACATCACAACTAGAACTAATTTTACCCCCTTCAACTGAATATTCAAGTCCACCTGAATAGCTTTCGATAAGAACTTTCACATAAATACATTTATTTTTTGTGGGATCTCTTTCAGCCAAGCTCCCTTAAAAAGTTCTTGACTGATTTTTTAAGCATTAACCTCCCCCGTGGATTTTAGTCCATCTTTATATATTATTAATTAGATGGAATTACTTTCAACTAATTCTTTTTGTTTAAACATCATGTTCCAACTTCTATATGCTTTTTTAGTATTCTTCCATGTTTTATTTCCGACCATATTTAGCTTTATATAATTCACTCAAGGCATCATTCTGCTTGAGCCTCCACCATTCTTACATTCCCATGCCTTGGCCATATCATTTAATTTATTAAGCCTAGCCCAGCTTCCTCTTTTAAACAACATATATCTTCGTATTTTTTCCAATGTAGCTTCTTTTTTCCTAATTTTTTACTCCATAATAAGTTAGCCATTTCCTTTTCTAAGCTGCTCAAGATCTTCTTTGGCGGCTGTAAGGACATTAAGATGTGTGCTATAGTTCCTTGTAAGACATGTTTAATTAGTGTGATTCATCCTGCAATACTTAACATATTCTCCTTCCATCCTGCTATTTTACCTTTAATTTATTCATTAAAAATGTTAGATATTCTTCTTTCAGTCTACCCTCGTATATAGGATAACCCAAATATATTAACGCCCCTTTACTCTACTCAAAGCCTGTAATTCTTTTTACTCTTTGAAATGTCCTTTTAGGTGTTTTCCTTGAAACCACAAATTGGCATTTATTTTTATTAAGTTGTTCCTTTTATTTTTCTACTATGTCAAATAGCTTCATCATATTCGTCATGATGTGCTTCCGTATTTATAAAATAATTAAATCATTCGCATATGCTAGGCAGCTTACATTCAGGGTGTGTCTAGGTTGTTTAAAGCTAGTAATATTACCCTCCTTCATTTTTCCTTTTAAACATGTTATTAGAAATTTATATATATATATTAAATAATAATGGAGATAAAGGATCCCCCTATTTAAGTCCCCTAACTGGCTTAAATTCACCACATGCCCCCCCATTAATTAAAATTTTAACCCATTCGCTAGAGATGCATCTATACATTAGATCTATCTAGAATTCTAAGAATCTCATTTTCCTCATCGTGTGGCATAAAATATCTCATTCCACTCTATCAAATACTTTAGACAAATCTAATTTCATAACCACAATATGGCCCCCTGACTTTGGCCCCTATTTCTTTCATCAGTTCTGTAGTTAAATTAATGTTTTGCATCATTAATCTATTTTTAACGAATCCTGCTTGTTCTACCGAAATAATGGAGGGAATTACCCTTTTTAGTCTATTCTGCAAAACTTTTGTAAAAATTTTATACACTGAATTGCATAGACTTTAGGTCTATAATCTTATTTTTTTGTGGATTATCTTTCTTGGGTATCAGTACAATATATGAGCTGGCCCATGATTTTGCGATTTCTTCTCCTGCAAAAACCCAAGCCTATTGTGGCTGTCAGATCTTTATTTATTATATTCTAGGATTGCTGGTATAAACTATTATTCCATCCTTCCTGAACCAGCTGCGCTGTCTTTATTTCCACTAAAGACTTACAGCTTTATATCCTCCTCAATATGGCACTCTTCTAATAGTTTATTTTGTTCTTCAGATTACTCTTTTGTCTTATTTGTCGAATTACGGAGGACATCCCTTTTTGGGCTGTGACCACAAAGTTATCTTTTAAAGTACTCATTCCAACTTGTTTTTTAATTCTCACTTCCTTGTCTATCCACTTGCCAATATCATTCTTGATACCTTTTATTTAATGTCTATTGATTTATTTAATATCGACTAACTTATCAATTATAAAACTTAGTGTTTCTATTCTCCTTCTTGTGCCCCACTTTCCTTTGGCCCTCTGTTTCTAAAAAATTTCTTCCATAGGTATGCAATAATTTTAATTCTGCATTTGCTTTATTTAAATGATTCTAGAAGGTTCATCCATATTATTCTCATGCTATATTTCTAATTTACTTACTTTAGATTCGGTATCCTGAATATTCTTATTATATTCTCAAATCTCTCTCTATTCCACCTACTAAGTTCTAATTTTACCCTATGTAATTTTATAGCTAGAACCTGCATGGGATTCCCATTGTTGGCTCTTGTCATGAGTTTCTTACTATTCAATCAAATTCTTTATGCAAATCCCACATGTTTTGATATTTATAAGTTTTATTTTTTCCCTCTCTAACTTAAAATCTTTGAAGAAGCAGGTTGTGATCTGAGCCTGTTCTGCTCAAGTGTTTCACACTCACCACTCCACAGTAGTCCACCCATTTTAGGTTATAGAGAATATGATCAAGTCTAGACCAGCTTGTTCCCCTATTTTTCTGATTATTGCTCTATGTGAAGCTAGGGCCCAAGTACTCAGTCTCCATGAGATTTATATTATTAATTACTTCATTAAATTGAGCTATAACTAAGGGGTCAGGCACCTTTCCTCCTTTTTTTCATTAGCATTTCTAACTACGTTAAAGTCCCCTCTTATAATCCATAGAGTATTTTTATCAGCTATCTTCCTCATTTCATCATATGGATCTTTACTTTATTCTTTTGAGTTACTAGAATATACCACCGATATAATTGGATCCGTATTTATTAGCGTTAAAATTAATTATCTGATTCGCCTCTGAATAATTTCTATATTGATTTTCTTTTCCATGACAGCCATATCTTACCATTATTATTTGAGAATGTATTTTCTAGACCTAATTTCTCTTATATATTTCTACGAGAATCCTTTGTAACCATAGGTTCCACTATATCACAATTTTAATATTATGAATTTTAATTAATATTTTAATTATATTTATTGACAGAGTATTTCCTACTCCTCTTATGTTCGAATATAGACTATTGTACATTATTCGGTCTAGCTTGCGCTTTGATTATGCATCTGGACTCATAATGCATATTTAAATATTTTTTCTTATTTCTTGAACTTTTGTACATGCTTGATTTGGCCTGCTCATTTTTACTTACTAATTTTAATTTACTTTTTTTGGAAACTCATCAATTTTAATTCCTCTAATGCGTTGTCTCTGCTATTAGGTAACCCCTCCCATTCTTTTTGAGCCAACCTTTTTGAGTCATATTGTGTCAATGTCAAGTCTAGACTTTGCATTTCTTTTTGCATCTCAATAATGGGCTAACTTTTAGCCTCTGTTCCTTCTTCCGATAGGAGGTCATCTTCCTCCCATTAAAATTTATTATTTCTTTTACAAATTTGTTTCTAGTTCTATTTTTTTTACTTCTCTTTTCCCAAAACCCTTCCTCCCTGCCCTCTCCATCTCCTTAGCCCCCTCATCTAGCCACTCTTTATTTCTAGTATCTTTCTCCTGCCTTCCTCTCTACCCCCTCTTTTCTCCCCTCCCCCAAACTCTTTTACCCTACTGCCTCCCTCTCCCCAACCCTTCCTCCCCCTCCACCCAACCCTTCCACTATGCCCTCTCAATAACTTCCTCCCCCCAACTCTTTCTTTCACACCCCCCCCCCACCCACCCACTTCCTAAACCTTCTTTCAGCCACTCCTTTGCCTTCACCTCTTCTGTCATATCCTCCTGCCTACTTCTAACCCATTTTCCCCCCCTCTTTCTCAAATTCATTCTACCTATCCCTCTACCCCCCTCCCTTAACAATGCATCAAAACTGAATGACCCAGTTTCTTACATTTTAAACAATATTGGGAGAGGTTTTCAGCAATTATTTTTTGCCAATGCCCTCTTGAGTGCCTACTACCCACCCACACTCTATTCGGAATAGAAGCAGAAACATCCACCTCCACACACACCCTTGCCACGCTCGTTCTTGTCATATAGGTCATAGCTTCATCCATTATCCAAGGCTTACCCACACATCAAACAATATGGAATAAGGAGGACTTATAGAATAGATGAAATGGGAGATGAGGAAGAAAAATTTAGGCCCCAGCATGTGTAGATTCTTCCTTAGGGTTAAATTCGGGTGTCCATTTGAACATCCTCATTGGATATCCTATGATATTCTGCTGCCCACGTAACCATGAACGGAGGAAATTTTCTTCCTCCTTAATTTGATTCATTATATGTTTTGCGTCATACCACGCAATCCTTATTAACTCCAGAAGCATCAAAGCTTAAAAAAATCCATAAATTTCTTTGAATTCAGGACTCCATGAAAAAATTGCCAATGAGTGTAAGATTGAATGGGGCAGTAAGCTTCTCGATGTCCTCCTTCGAGAAGCAGACTACTGGTGCCTCCTCTTTCATAAAAAAAAAGATTGAACATATCAGAATCTTAGATAACCGACGTAAATGATTTTTTGTTAAATATCTTAGAAAGGTTTCTCCATAACTCAAGCTTGAAAGCTTTATAATGAGTTTCCTCTCTATATGAAGCCCACATTCTCTCTCTAGAAATGAGAGAAGCAAAAAAAATTATTCTTCTTATTTTTTATTCTTCTAAAGTTTTCTAATTCGAATTATTCTACTTATTCGTATTATTTTTCTTATTCTCCTTAACTTCTTATTCTTCTATTTTTCTTATTCTCCTTAACTTCTTATTCTTCTAATTTTTCTTATTTTTCTTATTCTTTTCATTCTTATTATTCTTCGTATTATTATTATTCTTCTTATTTTTTTTATTCGTCTTATTCTCCATATTTTTTGTATTTTTTTAATACTTTTTATTCTTCTTATTCTTATTTTTGTAAGTTTATTTTATAATTATAATAACCCCCTCTTTCGGTGAAGGAATACCAGTGTTTACAAAGTACACACAACCCTTTATCCTCTTACACCCCTTTCTTAAAATTACAATACATAAAATAAGAATAAAACAATTCTAGAGCTTACTTAACTATGCAGCTCCCTATGTTGCCTTATCCTTTATCGGCCACCTTTTGTTTTTGAAGATGAACTTTTGTTACGCCATATTCTAGTTGTGCAGTCTTGTGACTACCTTTATAACTAGTTACTACTTTTTCAGCTCCAATTTTATATTTGGGTGTTGTCCTCCTAGCTCCCTGTTGCTCATATTCTTGCTTGCTTGCCCCTTTATTCCTGCTGGGATCCTTTGTTTCAAGGCTCATCATACCACTATTCAAACCTAAACCAACCTTACTGACCCATAACAGTCACCTTTTCAGACACTACACTAACCAACACTACAGACTCTTGAGCATAACATAAGATCAATACCTATTCTGCCATAAAAGGCAGAATCTGTTTGACTTTTATGCAGCCTCAACAAGCTGAGTTAACATACGGCTTAACTGACACTTAAACATTACAAACACTACACTAATCATCATAGAAATTGTGTTGCCATTTTTACACAGCCAGCTTAACAGACACACACCGACTGAAAATAAAATACAGACACTTACACATTACTTGCACAAATCATCACAGAATCTAACTGCGTTACCATTGCAGTCAACACAGTCAGTTTAACAAATAACAGACATACACTTTAACTCGAAAGCACCTATTCAGCCATAACAGGCACCTTCTATTATTGACTGTTAGGTAGCTTCAAGCCTATGATAACAGTTTCACCCCCCAGACTGACAGCCCTCCATCTCCACCTTCTCCACTTTATCTTCTGCCTTTGTTTTCTCCCCTTCCTCTGACAAGCCTTTTGCTTGACACTGTTGCATCCCTTTTCTTCTCCTTAGCTCTTCCTTCTATACTTCTTCCACCATGACCAATTCTACTACTTTTTTAAAGCCGGCCTCTACCTAAACCAATAAGACAACGACCCACAAAAAGTACAAACAAACAAAACATATCCTCTGTATACGGCCTAGCCCTTTTATTTTCTATATAATCACCCCTCAGGACCAGGGTGACTTTAGATTTTCATTATGAACACTTTATATGGTAGTATTTGTCTATTTCTAACCATTTTGAAGCTACATTAAATGTAGCTTCTTCTATTGTTCTACCACATGCACAACAACAAGCCATCCATGCCAAAAACACACAGAGGCTACAGATTTAAAAGCATATTTCCTACTGCCCCAAGCCCCATCTGATTTTTTCAGTTCTGCTTGTAATTGTTACCCCTGCATTTTTACTATTTATGCCTTAAGTTGTATGGTGGTTCTCCTCTTGAGGCTTGCCCTACCTCCTACTATCGACCAGTGAAGCTGAAAGTTGTATGGTGGTCTCCTCTTTTAGGTTGCTTTCCTTTTAAACTACGTATTTGAATTTATTTTATTAAGTTGTTGACCAATTTCTTCCTCTAATGTGTCCAAATAGCCTCATCATATTATTAAGATTGGCTCCCGTCATTTGTAAGACAATGATTTCATCCACAAAAGCTAAGCAGCTTACATTTGGAGTATGTGTAGGTTGTCTAAAACTGGTAATATTACCCTCCATTTTTCTTTTAAACTAGTTATTAGTAATTCTATGTATATATTAAATATAACGGGGATAAAGGATCCCCCTGTCTAAGTCCCCTAATTGGCTTAAATTCACTTCCTTGCCTCCCCATTAATTAGAATTTTAACCCATGCGCTAGAGATACATCTATACATTAGATCTATCTAGAATTCGAAAATCACATTTTTCTCATCCTGTAGCATAAAATGTCCCATCTACTCTATCAAATACTTTAGATAAATCTAACTTCACAATCACATTATGACCCCTGACTTTAACCTCTATTTCTTTCATCAATTCTACAGTTAAATTAATGTTTTCCATCATTAATCTATTTGAACGAATTCTGCTTGTTCTGTCGAAATAATGAAGGGAATTACCCTATTCAGTCCTATTCTACAGGCCTTTTGTAAGAATTCTGTACATTGAATTATATAGGCTTTATAGGTCTTTAATCATCACTTTTTGTGGATTATCTTTCTTAGGTATCAGTTAAGATATATGAGCTGCTCCATGATTTTGTAATTTCTACTCCTACAAAGACCCAAGAAATTGTGACCGTCAAGCTCTTTGTTTATTATATTTTAGGTTCGTTAGAAGAAACCATTATTCCATCCATCTCGACCCACTGCACTATCTTATTTCACTAAAGACTACAGATTTTATCTCCTCCTCACTAGGGCATTCTTCTAGTAATTTGATTTGTTCTGCAGATACTCTTTTATCTATTTGTAGAATTAAGGATTCACCCCTTTGTTAGCTGTGACCACAAAGATGACTTTTAAAATAATTTTCGAAATCTTTTTTAATTTCTCCTTCTTTGTCTGTCCACCTTCCCATGTCATTTTTGATACCTTTTATTTCGTTTCATTGAATTTTTAATTTTGCCTCTGCATTAAAAAACTTAGTATTTCTATCCCCTTCCTTGATTCACTTTACCTTTGCCATCTGTTTCCAAAATATTTCTTCCATATGCAATAATAATTTTAATTTCGCATTTGCTTTATTCAAATTAATTCTAAAAGATTCATCCTGGTTATTCTCATATTCCATTTCTAATTTACTTACTTTAGATTATGTATCCTAGATGTTCTTGTTTATATTCTCAAATCTTTATCTATTCCACTTGCCGAGTTGAAATCTTAACCTATGTAATTTTGTAGCTAGAACCTGCATGGGGTTCCCATTTGTTGGTATCTACCATGAGTTTCTAACTACTTCATCAAACTCTTTATGCAAACCCCACATGTTATGGATTTTAAAAAATATATTCTTCCCCTCTCTTACTTTAAATCCTAGAGGGAGGTTGTGATCAGAACATATTTTGCTCAAGTGTTTCACACATACCCCTCCATAGTAGTCTACCCATTTAATATTATAGAGAATACGGTCAAGTCTAGACCAGATCGTTCCGTATTTTTCTGGTTTTTGTACCATGTGAAACTAGGACCCAAGTACTCAGCTTCCATGAGATTCATGTTATTAATTACCTCATTAAATTGAGCTATAGTTGAGGGGTCAGGTGACTTTCCTCCTTTTTTTTCTTTAGCATTCTCAATTACATTAAAGTCCCTCCTATGATACATGGAGTGTTTGTATCAGCTATCTTCCACATTTACTCCCATAAATCTTTCAATTTTTTTTTCGATTTACTAGCATACACCACCGATATTATTGGATCAGTGTTCTTATTTAGTTTAAAGTTAATGATCTGCACTGACTCTGAAATGATTTATATATCAATTTTTTTTCCATAACAACCATAACTTACCATTATTATTGGAGAATGCATTTTCTAGACCGAACTTCTTTTTATATATATTCTAAAGATTCCTTATTAACCATAGGTTCCACTATTATTACTATTCTAATATTTTGAATTTTAATTAATTTTTTAATTCATTTATTGACGGAGTATTTTTTTTTTACTCCTCTTATGTTCCAATATCGACTATTATACGATTATTAGGTCTAGCATGTGCTCTAGTTTTGAATCTTGACTCATAATACATATTTAAGTATTTGTCCTATTTCTTGAACGTTTATAAGCAATTATCCTTGTCTCATCATTTTTACTTGCAATTTTAATTTACTTATTGGAAACTCATTAATTTCAATTCCTCTATCGCACTATCTCTATTATTTGGTAACACCTTCCCATGATTTTTGAGCCACCCTCCTTGAATCTTGTGTCAAAGTCAATTCAAGACTTTGCATTTCTTTTTGCCTATCCATAATGGGCTAGCTTTTAGCCTCAGTTCCCTCCTCCGAAAGAAGGTCATCCTCTTCCCCATGAAGTTATCATTTCATTTCAAAATCAGTTTTCTATTTCCGCTTTCTTTTTTGCATCCCTCTTCACCGAAACCATTTACTCCCTACCCTCTCAATCTTCTTAATCCCCTCATTTATCCACTTTTTTATTTCTATTGTCGTTTCTCCTTCCTTCATCATTATCTCCATTCTCCCTCCCTCCCCCCCAGCTCTTCTGCCCACATCACCTACTACATAATTCTCTCTCAATGCTTCCTCCACTCCCCCAACTCTTTCCTTCCTCCCCCCCCCCCCCCCCCCTAATACACTATCCTCTTGCCTTTTTCTAGCCATTTTTCCACGTCTCTTCAATTCTCTTCTGCCTACCACCCCCCCCCCCCCCCCCCCTAAACTACACCTATCCTCTTGCCTTTTCTAGCCATTTTTCCCCGTCTCCTTCAATTCTCTTCTGCCTACCCCCCACCCCCCCCCCCCCCCCCCAACAATGCAATTCGAAACTGAATGACCTTGTTTCTTATAGTTTAAATAGTATTGGGAAAGATTTTCAGCAATTATCTTGCCAATACCCCGCTGCGAATCCATGCCACCCCACACTCTATTCAGGATGGAGGCTGGAACATCCACTTCCACACCCACCCATTCCATGCTCGGCCTTGTAGGCCGTAGCTTCATCCATTATTAGGGCTACCCACACAAAATGCAATATGGAATAAGGAGGACTCATAGAATAGATGAAATGGGAGAAGAGGGAGAGAAAACCAAACCAAGGCATGTGCTGATTCTTCCTTAGGGTTGAATTAGGGCGTCCATTTGAACATCCTCATTGGATATCACGTGATATTCAACTGCCCACGCAACCATAAATGGAGGAAATTCTCTTCCTCCTTAATTTGTATAATAATGTATTTCGCATCATACCATGCTATCCTTTTCGACTCCCGAAGCTTCAAGGCTTCAAAAAATGCATATATTTTTTTAAACTCAGGACTCCCATGTGAAAATTTCTCGAGAAGAGTAAGATTGAATGGGGTAGTAAGCTTCTCGATATCGTCCTTCAAGAAGCAAACTACTAGCGCCTAGTCTTTCAAGTAATACATAGGATTGAGCATATCGGCTTCATTAGTAACCGAAGAAAAAGGTTTTTTATTAAATATCTTGGAGCAATTCTCCATAACTTAAGCTTGAAAGCTTCATCAATGGAGTTTCTCTCTCTACGAAACCCAATTTCTCATTCTAGAATTAAGAGAGAAGCAAACTTTTGTATTGTTGTTATTCTTCATTCTTATTCTTCTAATTCTTCTAATTCTTCTTATTCTTTCTTATTCTTCTTATTCTTCTAAATCTTCTTATTTTTCGTATTTTTCTTACTCTTCTTATTCTACTTATTTTTTTTATTCTTCTTATTCTTTATATTCTTATTCTTCTTTTTATTTTTTATTCTTCTTACTCTTCTTATTCTATAAATTCTTATTATTCTTCTTATTCTTATTATTCTTATTATTCTTCTTATTCTTATTATTCTTCTTATTCTTATTATTCTTCTTATACTTCTTATACTTCTTATTCTTATTATTCTTCTCATTCTTCTTATACTTCTTATTCTTCTTATTCTTTTATTCTTCTATTCTACGTATTCTTCTTATTATTCTTATTCTTTTTATTCTTCTTATTCTTCATATTCTTCTTATTATTTTTTTTCTTCTTATTTTTTTATTCTTTTTATTTCTTCATATTTTTATTAATCTTCTTATTATTCTTATTCATCTTATTCCCCCTATTCTTCTTTTTCTTTCTATTTTTTTCTTCTTATTCTTGTTTTTCTTCTTATTCATCTTATTCTTCTTAGTCTTCTAATTCTTCTTATTTTTTTTATTATTTATTCTTCTAATTGTTCTTATTCAATATATTCTTCTTATTCTACTTATCTAATTCCTCTTATTCTTCTTATTGTTCTTATTCTTCTTATTCTTCTTATTCTTCTTATTCTTCTTATACTTCTTATTCAGCTTATTCTTCTTATTCTTCTTATTCTTCTTATTCTTCTTAATTTTTAATCTTTTTATTCATCTTATTCTTATTATTCGTATTATTCTTATTATTCTTCTTATTCTTCTTATTCTTCTAGTTCTTCTTATTCTTCTTATTCCACTACAAGAAAAATCCCATATAGCTAAGGACAATTCCCAAGCTAAATGGGTATTTTCCGTCCCTAAACGGGATATAGCAATGGATTACCGATTGATCGGTTCACTACTATAGTGCTTCTTGCTAAATTTTAGAGATGGAAAGTATTTCTAGCTAAAAAGTTAGCGACGAAAAAATCCCTTCTAAAAAATATAAATTCTCTAGCTAAATTAGCAAGGTAAATGAGAATTTTTGTCACTAAACGAAAATAATGATGGATGCTTCCCTAGCTAAAGTGCTGGTCTATACATTTTATCGACGGCTATAGTCCCTTGCTAAATAAATTAAGCGACGGATAATCTGTCACTAATTTTAATATTTTTCTAGCTAAATTAGCAATGGATTTTTCCCTTGCTAATTTAGCAATCGATTTTTACCTAGATATTTTAATTTCAAAATTAATTTTAGAATTTAAATTATTTTAAATTTTTATAATTAAATAATTTAATATTTTTATATCAAATTGAATAAAAACTGAAACTATAAATAATTTATAATAAACAAAAAATAAAATCATTTAATATCTTATTCTAATTCAATATTTTACATAATTGAAAAAAAAATAACAAAATTTTATTTCATCTTATTCATCAATGTATCTACCAACAATGCATAAAGTATAATATATCCATTCATTGATATTGTTTTCTCTCCCCCTGCTCCTCTAATTATCATTTTTCTACTATGACAAAGCTGTGCAAGTTACGACACGTAATATTTAGTGAAAATTTCACCACTTATAGAAGCTTTCAATGAGAAACAATGCGGTATCATATATGTAAGAAATTTAAACCACTCAGTCAAATTAAAAAAAAGTTTAGTTTTGATACATATATAATCTTACAGTATTATGTGGACATATATTACTATAGTATATGTACATAAAAACATATGTATTATATGTACATGTAAACTGAGTATAAATATACTTAGTACATAAGTACATAAAATACTACTATATTATATGTATGTATATACTAACTTTATTCTTACGTATATACCTCACTTGGTGATGTTGCTCCCCCTACGCTCCTACAGCTACTGTCATTTTCGTTGTCGCTACCAATACCACTGCTGGTGTCGCCGCTGCTACCACCGCCACCGCTGCTGCTGCCGTCACCGCCACTACTAGTGTTGCCACTACTTCCGGTGTAGCCGCTGCTTCAGGTGCAGCAGTTGCGATAAACACTACCACTGCCACCAATTCCCCCACACTGTCGATGCCGCTCCCACCACTGCTACCACCACTACAGGCCCCTCTGCTATCGCCGCCACCACTACTACCACTACCGCTTCTGTTGCCATCACTGTAGTCACTACCGCTTCCGTTGCCTTCTCTGCAGTCACTGCCACCGCTGTCGCTATTACTACTGCTGATAATATGCTTTTACATACCTATAATAAGTTAAAATTCTACCCAAAAAATTTGGAGACACACAAACATTTTCACAAATATATAAAGTAGTTATTATAGACATGAGCAAACACAAAATAAAATTGATTGACATATATCCTAAACTAAAATTTAATTAAATAATTTAATATTTTTAAATTAAATTAAATTAAATAAAAATAGAAACTAATAATGAAAATTTTAAATTAAACAAAAAAAATTCATTTAATAAATTATTCTAATACATTATTTTAAATAACAAAAAAAATAATAGAAAATTATATTACATCATAGTAATCAATGTATCTACCGACTGTACATTTAGTATAATCTATCAATACATTGATGTTGCTTTCTCTCCCACAGCTCCTCTGTTCACCAACTTTTCACTGCTAAAAAGCTGTCTGAGTCACGATGCTTCAAGTATGTTGAAAAATATCTTCACTTATACACGCTTCGTATGGGAAACAATGCGGTACCACATCTGTAAGAAATTTAAACCACAAAATCAAATCAAAATAAATTAAAAAAAACTATTTTTGATAAATATATTTACTACAGCAAAAATATAGATATATACTAGTATTTCCCTCGTACATATATTACTGTAGTATTTATACATATAAATTGCAATATTATGCGTACATATATACCAAGTACTTATATACTCAGTATATATGTACATAAAATTCTGTAGAATTATATGTACGTATATACTGACTATATACGTACATATATACCACATTTGTTGCAGTTCCTACTACTCACATTATCGATGTTGCCCCTGCCGCTGCTGTCGCAATCACTATGGCTGCTATCGGTGCTGATGCCACTGTTGTCGCAGTCACTGTGGCTGCTGTCTGTGCTACCGCCGTTGCCATTGCTGCCGCTGTTGCTATTACTGCCGCTATAGCCGCTGCTGCTATTACTGCCGCTATAGCCGCTACCACCGTTGATGTCGCCGCTACTGCCACTGCCGCTAATGCTGCTGCTTCCTCCGTTACCTCCACTACAGCCACTACCGTCGCTACCGACGCCTCCACTGCTACCGCTGCCGCCACCGCAGCTATCGCTAATGATAATAGGCATTTACATACTTATAATAGGCTAAAACTCTACCCAAAAAAATTAGAGAAACACTAACATATTCATAGATATATAAAAATAGTTATTATAGAAAAAATTACAGTTGATTGTCATATAGTTTCAACAAAATTTTAATTAAATAATTTAATATTTTAAATTAAATTTATTAAAAACAGAAGCTATAAATGAAAATTTAAATAAACAAAAAAAATTCATTTAATAACTTATTCTAATACAATATTTTAAATAACTAAGATAAAAAAATAATAAAAATTATATTACATCTTATTAATCAATATATCTACCAACTTTGCATAAAGTATAATCTATCAATGCATTGACGTTGCTTTCTCTCCCTCTTCTCCTTTGATCAAAAACTTTACGCTGTGAAAATGCTGTCCAAGTCATGATGCATCATGTTTGTTGAAATATGTCTTCACTTATACAAGCTTTGTATGGGAAACAATGCGTTACCATATTTGTATGAAATTTAAACCACCAAATCAAATCAAAATAAATAAAAAAAACTATGTTTTGATAAATATATATTGTTGTAGTAAATATGTACATATATACTAGCATTTCACTCGTACATTCATTACTGCAGTATATATACATATAAACTATAGTATTCTGCATACATATATACTGAGTACATATACTGAGTACATATATATACTCAGTATATATGAACATAAAATACTGTAGTATTATATGTATGTATATACTGACTATATACATACGTATATACTGCAATTGTTGCCGTTGCTGCTACTCCCGCTACCGCTGCTGCTCTTGCCATTGCTACTACTGTCGCTGCTTTTGTTGTTGCTGCTTCCGATGCCGATGCCACTGCCACTGCCGCGCTCCTACTGTCGCTACCGGTGTTGGAGCCACTGCTCCCGCTAATGCCACTGCTGCCGCTTCTCCCACTACTTCTGCTGATGTCACCTCTGCCACTTCTGCCACTACTGCCACTGATGTCACCTTTGCCGTTGCCACTGCTGCTGCCTGTTCTGCTACTGCTACCGTCACTGCCACCGCATCCACTACTAGCGGTGCAGCCATTCCTATTGTTTCCATGCCACCTCTACCACTGTTGCCGTTGCTGAAAATAGGCTTTTACATATATATAATAGACTAAAACTCTACCCAAAAAATTCAGAGACACAAAAACATATTCACAGATTTATAAAAACAAATATTATAGACATGAACAAACACAAATTAAAGTTGATTATCATACAGCTTCAAATAATATCTAAAGGATGTCCAGCAATTAATGTTTAAAGATAAAGAGAGTGAAAAAAATTGTTTTTAGAATAATATCGATAAGATAAGTTAGCCCTCTTTTTGACAAAGCTGAAATCGGTATATATGGTACCCATGCATTTGAAGGACCATGATAATGTCTGAATGCTTTGAATCATGATTTTTTTTTTCTCTCACATAATGTGTCCTGCAAAGATTCATAATTTGGTTAATCAAAAAAACAAAGAACAAAACCAGAATAAAAAAATTGAAGCCTGCAAAAAAATATCATAATTATTTGCTACGGATGATAAACATAATTAATAATTCAGAAATAATTTTCATACTCAATTATCCTCATAATTTGTAGGGAATGCTAGCCTCTCTTGTGAGGATTTGCAGCTGGATCTCGTAATGCTATCTGTTGCGCGAATACCACTAATTGTGACTCCATATAGGACATCTACTGTTGCCTTGCATTTTTAATTTCTTTAATTTCTTGTATTTCTTCCATCAAATTAGTTATCTGATCATCCTGCTTTTTCATTTCAGTCTCCATATCTGCAAAACGTTCATTTGTTTCCAATGCTTGTTGTTCGACCACCTTATCCACCATTGCTAAGACAGGTGAATTAGAAGCACGACTACTAAAACAAAATGTCACTCTCTTAGAGCTAAATTCGTACACTAGCTGCTTCTTTCTACCTTTTATTGCCTCCGAATAAATAAGATCATAGTCAATTGGTTGAAGATCCATAGAACCCTCAACTTGTTGATGAGCAGCTATCACACGTTCCTCCATTAGTCCTGAGATAAAATAGAGAAAATAACTATTATAGATTTACAAAAAATAAAATAAATATTTTGCATTTATAACAATTTTAATAATGTACTATAGTTTTATAAAATCTAATTAATATAACAATTTCTTACAGCAATCATCTGAGACTTGTTATCAACATACTACCGATCCACTTTTTCTCATGCATCTTCTTGAAAATCTCATAAAAATTTGGATCTCGACCTAATTCTCCAGCCTGGAATATGTTTTTATTGAGTCATAAAAAACAAATGAAAAAAAATTTAACAAAATTAAAAAAACTATGCATTGATTTTATTTATTGGACTATTAGGACAACCACAAAATATAGAAATGTTTAGAATTTTAAATTTGTAACAAATCTCGAGCGTGCTCAATGCTCAACTTTGAACATCCAGTGTGTCAACAGATTCTTGTACCTAGTCAAGCTACCTCACTTCGTCAATTTTTGCTGGCAATATCTGATTTTTTCTTCACATCTGGCTCCTCCCGATAATTAAGCCACTCGGGCTAGTCTTTCTCGAATATAAAATCAGCCCTTTCTTTCATTTTCTTTAATTTATGCACAAAATCAGAATACCATTGAGCATCTTTGATCTTCATAATGATTTTATATTTCCATCAAATTTTGGTACCCATATGCACTGATTCTATAAATAAAAAAATGATTAAAAAATGTATACTAACAACAAGAACATAATTATTTACTGCTTGAATAATTACCAACAAAAAGTTAAGTAATTAAATAATTATTTTTCAATTCTTTTGTTTTGTTATTTTTACCTGAAAGTCATTAAAATATGACTTTTTGTCGATTCAGAAACTTTCTTCCAAGAGAAAGCTTTAGAATCAACCATTTTCTTGAAAGCCATTGTATTAAAGTCGAACACTTGTGAGATGGAATAAAACTATACAAATAAATAAATAACATTGAAAAAAATCAAATCATACCAATATATAAAAAAAACTACTGACAGTAATATCAAACTTTTTTTCAAGTCATTTTTACATATTTTTTACCTCTCATCCACAATCTCAATTTCTAACTTTACACTAACTATAGAGGAAGGCGCAGCATTTGATGATGTCATTGATATTGTAAATGGGGAACAATTGGTGAAAAATATGGTGTAGAAGATAGAGATGAATCAAAAGTTTGTGCAAGAAGCACAATGGGTGGTGGGCTTACAACTGATAAAGGTGATAGTAGAGGTCTCAATGATAGTGATGGTGATAGAATAGTGATGGTGATTATGATGTTAAAATCTAGATATGGCAGCTATGAGATGGTACTGATTCTACAACATGATGTAACATACTAGATGAATTTGGTTTACTTCTATGTCCACATCCACCTCCACCACGACCAATTCATTTATGCGCCATTGCTGTACAAGATAAAACATAGAACAAAAAATAGGGATATGAACAAGCATGCATTTTCGAATAAAACACACCGATAGATTTCAACATAATATAAAAAGTATTTGATAGTTTAAATTTTAATATAATTATAACAATTTAATTATCGGCATCACTATCTCCACCAATGGATCTTCTGAAATTTTGTCTGATTCCGATAGAAGTTCGAACTCATCTTTAGATAGAAATTGATCATCTTCAATTTCTATTGTGTCACCATCTGAGTCACATAAATTTTCTAGATTTTCAACTACATTTATAGGCTCAATAATATTTATATCATCTTCCTAGAATGCCGGTGCAATTTATAAGTATGCAATTCTTTGTTGCGATTTGGTACTTCAAATTTTGATCAAGCTTTGATTTTGCAAAATCACCCACCAATCTCTCTTATCACGAGATAAACTCGGATATGTACAATAATATACTAGAGTGGCTTGAACTACCATAATAAATGGCTCATATCGATTATAATTGCATTTATGGTTAATATCCACTAGCTTATAATCCGAATGAATCTTTGTGCCCACATTTCGTGTAGGATCAAACCACTCACACTTAAATACTACAATCCCGTTATTTTCGAGTCCAAGATATCTAATTCAATAACTTCTTCGAGTTGACCAAAATACTCAATCTCATCTACACTATAACCCGAGCTTTTATTGCATACACCACTATTCATTGTTATTTTAGAAGAACCATGCCCGATTGTGTGAAATTTATATCCATTAACAAAATACCCAGGATAGGTTGTCACATATCTAAACGGGCTTTACTTAGATTTTAAATGAAAATATTTGAATCTCCATTTGAATGATCAATTGCCTATGACATAAATTAAAAAAATGATATTAACAAATAAAAGATACTAATAAATTAAATAATTCAAAAATATAAAACATAATTATACTTACATAATTTTTTAACCAATTCACAAATTCAGTTTCTAGAATATGATTGACATCATTACTGGAAATTGCTGGATGCCTATATTTTACTTGCTCAATATAAATACTGCACAAATATAAAAAGAGAAAAAAATGTATATCTATTTTTAATAATTCTTAAAGAAAATTAAACTATGATTGAACCTGTAACTATTTTGGGTATACATACTCAATATATGGTGCAACCTTCTCACAATTAAGTAAAACATAGTTCCGGGTTTCTTTGTACTAGAGGTTTCAACCTAGCCGGGCCAGCCCGGCACGGCACGATTCAATCATGATGGGCTAGCCCGGCACGGAAATTTCTCGTTCCTAGGCTCGTGCCGTGCCCGACCACGACACCAATCATGCCGTGTCGTGTCAAGGCCAACCGGGCCTCGTGTCGTGCTTGGCCCGGCACGGTACCATGGCCCGTTGGCACGGTACTTCGGCACGAGCCTAGAAGCCAAATTTTTTTAAAAAAATTAGGGTTACGGGGGTGCCGAAACCTTTATTTTTTTAAATTAGGGGTTCGACGCATGGCAGCACGACGACACACAGCCGAACCCCTCATTTTTTTTTATATTAGGGGTTCGGCCTAACTGGACCGAACTTGGTGGATTCGTGTAGAGGGCCTGTTCCGGGCTGACCTCCACATAACCATGCCGTGCCATGCAAGACACAGTATAGTAACCGTTCCATACCTGGCCCCAACATAAAAGCACGGTCGGGCAGGCTAAAAATGGGCCGGCCCGGCCCGGCACATCTTGTTTGACATATCTACTTTATACTCTTTATATGTCATACATTTTTCATTTCTCTTCCAGGATGCTTGAAGGTAGATAGTTCATCCACGGAATCATCTTCTACCATCACATGATCTTCATAATTCCTAAAAATAATAAGAACAAAATGATGATGCTTCGTCTACTAATATGCATTACAAATTGAAGCTTCAACTTTTACCTTGTTTCTAACATTCAATTTCAACTTACGTAGATACCTACATCCATAATATTAGGTTTCAATTATATTAAATAACAATAATACTTAGAGTACTAAATAATAAAACACTTAAAATTATATATATTACCTCTCGAAAGGATACATCCACATGAATTGCATTAGCCCTACAATCCTTGCTTCATATGCCAAATGGACCGGCAAATGCTCGATTGAGTCAAAAAAACTTGGTGGAAATATCCGTTCAAGCTTACAAATAACAAGTGGAATGCCATTTTCCAGCCTCACCTTGTCATCTATTTTGATTGTGGTTGTAGTTAGTTGTTTGATAAACAAACTAAATTCTTTAAGCCCAATCTGTGGTTTTGTCATACAATAAGATCCAATCCAATTTGTTTGGAGACCTTTCAAATGCTTGGTGGAAGTAATTCATGGAATGCAATTAGTATTAAACATGACAGTCATGATTTTTCATTCCAAATAACTTAAGATTCTTCATATCCACACATCTACCCATATTTGACACATATCCATCAGGGAATTTCAATTTTTAAACCCATTCACACAATATATGTCTTGCCATCTTATCGAGTGTGTAGCAAGCTTTAGGAAATTTTCTTATTTCCTCATTCATTTTTAATTCAGGACATTGACAGTATCATTCAGCTCTTGTCTTGATTTAAAGTGTCTTTTGGACTTCCAATAGGGAAAGTCCCAAAATAGACTACGTTTCCTTCAGCCAAATAATTTGCCTATTGGTCCATTACTTCCAGTAGCTTCCTTTTCAATTACCTTCTTCAACCAAAACTCTGAATCTCTATCATAATATCATCTCTTAAACAAACTGCTGGTGCAACTGCCATCATAGTTTTATTTTTTTGAAATGTAGTTATATTTCTTCGAAATGCATGATTCGTAGGTAGAAAACTTATGATGGTTATCAAACCATGAATTTTTACCACTAAATTTGTGGGTAAATGCATCAGAATTTGTCATTAAATACTAGTATGCGAATCATCTTGTAGTACTCCAGCCAGATAATATTGATATGTAGGAAAGTCACTTACCATCTACATAAGGGCTGCCCGCATAATTAAATTTTGCTTCTTTGAGATATCATATGTATTCACACCAACATCCATAAATGATTTAACTCTACAATAAGTGGCTATAAAAAAAACATCCAGCATGTATTTCAGATTTATTGGCCTTGGAACCAATATTGACAAAAACATATATTGTTCCTTCATACACAACCACGGAGGCAAGTTATAAGGTGTCACTATCATTGGTCATGTTGATTAATATTATCCAGATTGCCCAAATGGCCGAAATCTATCAGTGTAGAGACCCAATCTCACATTTCGGCTTTCTGCTGAAAAATCTTGATGTATATAATTAAAATGCTTCCAAGCAGGTGAATCTGATGGATGACGCATTACCCCTTCTTCAACCTCATGCTCGGAATGCCACTTCATATCATTTTTGTAGCATTTGATGCATATAGTCTCTGTAATCAAGGAATTAATGCAAATATTATATCTTCTTAAAGACAACCGTCAATTTTTGTCACATATCTACAACACGAGGTGCATTCCTAAATCGAGAATGATCACAAAACTTGCAGCTAATTAAAATCATTATCACCGCCCCCAATATAACATGAATCCATTTAAACAACAATCAATTTTTTCCACTGGTAGACCCATTCCTCCTAGTAACTTCTCACTGTTGTAAAACTTGTTAGTGGTCAAATTATTATCCGGAATAATCTCCTTCATCAGTTCTGTTGCCTGATCAAATAATTTCTCTAACATATTATTTTTTTGACTTAATGCTCATTAGTCGAGCCACAAGTGACAATTGTGAATGTGTTTTACAACCAGGCCAGAACTCTTTATCTATAGCTTTAAGCATTTCATAAAATTTCTAAGCTTCAGGATTAGGTGGTTTTATCCATGTAATCCATATTGAAGTCAGCACCAGTAGCTTCCGTGATCATTCTATGGTATTTGTTTGATGATTCTTCACCACAAGCAAATGATTCAATACCCTCATTTTGCTCAATATTCAAAGCCATTATACTATCCCCATAATAATCAAAACAAAATAACTTGGCACAAACTATATTTAGCCAAATGATATCTTATAGTGTTTGCATCATGAAAAGGGATATTCTGACACTTGCGATGATTACATGGACACTTAATTTTTCTCTATCCATCAATCTCGATTGACACCATGCAAAATTGATGAATGTTTCAAGCCCAATCAAAAAATTTTATTCAAAATCCATTAATAACCCTTATGTACATCCACTGACTATCTGAGCTCATTTCCCTATTTTATTTGCAAAAAATAATGCTCAATCATTATTATGAATAAAACATTCTATTACTTCAAAATATACAATAATTAAATAAATTACTTACAGATGAATATTTAAAAATTAAATATCGTGAATATCGAGGTAATGCATTTGCAAAATCTACATTAATAGCTAAAGAAATTTTTAGCACGATAAAGATTATTAGATATCTAGTTATACTAGATAAAGGGTGCAAAATGTGATAATACAGAAAAGGAAAGCAAAAAAAGATATTTAATGTTTGAAGGAGGAGAGGGAGAGGAAGAGAGAAGAGTGAGAGAAATAAGGCGGGGAGAGAGAGAGGGCAGAGGAATGGGGAGACGGGGAGAGAGAGAGATAGAAGGAGAGAGAGAGGAGGGAGAGAGAGGAGAGAGAATGCGAAAGGGAGAGAGAGGGAGGAGAGAGATGGAGAGAGAGAGAGATGGAGAGAGAGGGAGAGAGAGAAGAGGGAGAGAGAGGGAGAGAGAGAAGAGGGAGAGAGGGAGAGAGGGGGGAGAGAGGAGAGGAGAGAAAGAAGAGGAGAGATGGAGAGAGAGGGAGAGAGAGAAAGAGGGAGAGAGAGGGAGAGAGAGAAAGAGGGAGAGAGAGGGGAGAGGGGGAGAGAGTGAGAGAGAGAGAAACAAGCAAGAAAGGAGAGCGAGAAAGAAAATAACAAGAGACAGAGTGTGTAATGCATAAAGAAAAAGAGGAATAGAGTGACAGGAAGAATTAGAGTGGGAGAGGGAGAGAGAGACACATAGAGAGTGCAGTGTTAGAATGAAAAATTATATAAAAAAATAAAATTTCTTTTGTATAAACCTATCAAATATTACATCTTTTGTCATACATAAGTTCATATTTGAGCCTAAGGCCCAAGGCTGTAATTAGGTAATAGTACAACCCTTATTTGTATTATACCATATATGAGCCTGATCACATACTCTCTCATGCTACATGCTTACATATTGTTGATATTATATCTTTTTTCAATTAATTTAATATTAATTCAACAAATTAATATTATCCCATATATAATTATATGTTAGGATACATATAGTAAATATAGTTATAAATAGTTACTTATAGTTAAACATATAATTATATATAGATATATGCATACAAGTAGTTATAAGTAAATATAAATAAATGTATACAAAGTTATAAACAATTATATAGATTTACATATATGTATACATAATTAAAAATAAAGTTATATTTATTTATATAAAGTTATTTATTGTTATAAGAATATTTATATATAGTTATACACATATAGTTAAACATTGTGTTGTATGTTTTTATACATATAATTATAAATATTGTTACATGTAGCTATACATATAGCTACACGTATAGTTAAAATTATATTAATACATGTATGTATATATATTTTATCATATAATTTAATATATTTATACATATAGTTATGTATAGTTATGGATATACTAAAATATATTTTTTATACTAATATATAAAAATGTATATTAAATAAATATTGTTAATTATATATTCAAATATAGTTATGTATAAAGTTTATATAGTTACACATATAGTAAGATAGAATTATTTATAGTTATATGTTAGTATACATATAATATATATAGTTATAAAAAATTATATATCATTAAACATTTAGTTATATATATATATATAATATATATATATATATATATATATATTCATACAAGTAGTTAAATTTAGTTATACATAAATATATACAATGTTATAAACAAATATATAGATTTATATATATGTATAAATAGTTAAAAATATAGTTATATTTAATTATATAAAGTTTTATTTAGTTTTACAATATTTATATATAGTTATACACATATAATTAATATGATGTTGTATTTTACTATACATGTAATTATAAATATAGTTACATGTGATTATACATATTGTTACACGTATAGTTAAACTTATATTTATACAAGTATGTATATATATTTGTTCATACTATTTATACATATAGTTCTATATAGGTACAGATATATTACAAATGTATAGGCATTATTATACTAAAATACATTTGTAATACTAATATATAAAAATGTATATTAAATATATGTTGTTAATTATATATTTAAATATAGGTTATACTTTATTAATATAAAATTATGTATAGTTATATGTTATTATACATATAATATATATAGTTATAAAAAATTATATAGCGTTAAACATTTAGTTTTAATATATATATATATATATATATTCATATGAGTAATTATATTTAGTTATACATAAATATATACAAAGATATAACAAGTATATAGATTATTATATATGTATACATATATGTATAAATAGTTAAAAATATAGTTATATTTAGTTATATAAAGTTTTATTTAGTTTTAAAAATATTTATATATAGTTATACACATATAATTAAACATAATGTTGTATGTTGTTATACATATTAATAATAAATATATTTACATCTTGTTATACATATAGTTACTCGTATAGTTAAACTTATATTTATACATGTAGGTATATATATTTATTTATATAATTTTATATATCTATACCTATAGTTATGTATAGGTATAGATATAGTAAAATACATTTTTGAATACTAATATATACAAAAGTATATTAAATATAAGTTATAGATTATATATTTAAATATAGTTATTTATAAAGCTTTATAGTAATACATATAATAAGATACAATTATTTATAGTTATAAGTTATTATACATATAGTATATATAACTATAAAATATTTTTATATAATTAAACATATAGTTATATATAGATATATTCATACAAATAATTATACATAAATATATAAAGTTATAAAATTTATATAGATTTACATATATATATACATACTTACAAATATAGTTATATTTAATTATATAGAGTGTTATAAAGTTATACAATTATTTATATATAGTTATACAACTATTTATATATGGTCATACAACTTCAACAAATATCTAAAATATGACCAGCAATGATGTTTAGAGAGAGAGAGAGAGAGAGAAGAAATACTATATTTCTACAATTTTCCACATAAGCAAAAGGTACTTTGACTGGCCATTTACTATAGCTTCTATAGCGAAGAGATATTCTGCTAAAGCATCATAAATCTCTTCCATATATCTACATGTCCATATATATATATATATATATATAGAAAAAATATGAAGATTAATACATATCGAGTATTCTCATAAAAAATAAAACAACTGAATAAAATAAATAAAAACTCACAATAATATAATATTTTTAATAAAAATTATAAATGACATTATCATTTATTAAATAAAATAAAAATTCACTTATAAATACAAAAATAAACTATAAATACTCTTAATCTATATGAATCATCTCATCCTAGTATATCAAGATAAAAAAAATATAAAATATAATCTAATTCTCAATAGTTTTGAAATTTTATTTTATTTACAACGTATTAATGTTCATTATAATTCATTTTACTGTATTTTTATGATATGTTACTATTTTTTTTAATTATATTGTATTGATGTTCTTGAAAATATAATAATTTATATTTTTTTTAATTAAGATATGAAATAATATTTAACAATATATATTCTGGACTAAAAATTAATTAGTAAATTTGTTTATATCATATTAAACTATAAAGAGTACTCACATAAAAGAGTACTCACATATATTCGCCAATACTATAAATTAATGTTTTATTAATGATACATACATTTCCATAATACTTCTCATATTTTCTTATATTTTTTATTACTATTTATTACAAGATACATATGCCACAAATTTTGTGAAACATGAAACTTAGATTCAAGCTTGTAGGTTACAACTAATAGTTATGGTACTCAACTAATAACTACAATGTTCAATTAACAATTACTACTCATATTTATTAGTTTTTTAAATTGTTTAAAATAAACATATTGCAGCACTGAAAAATTACCATGTGTTAAAAGATGATGTTATTAACACGGTAGGATAAAAGGTGTCCTAACGAATGTTATCATAAGGAGAATACTCTTGTATGGCATGAAATTCATCAACATTACAGAGATACCCAAACTCTTCATAATCCATAGTTGTTAATTGTATAAATTATAGTTAATATAAATTTGGTAGAAGGTGAATTTTTAGAGTAATAATAAACTACATTGTTGTGGCTATAATCATAAATTGAAGTTGATAAAATATTTTTTGGTAGAAAAAAATCTAATGTGTTGCATGAGAATGTTGAGATTATAAACATTAAAAATTTCTAAATATTTTTAATAGTTTTATATCATCTATCTAAATCAAAAATGGTATAGAATTAAAATATTATACTTTTTTATCTACCTACCCTTCTCCCAAACTCAACCCAAAATCATCAATCCCTTGTTATTCCCTATCTACTCCCTTGGAATTTTTCTATGTATTGATCCCTAGCTAAAATTTCCTAGCTAAATCGATATTTTCTTGTAGTGATAGGATATATATCAAAATATTATAATATAACAAGAGGTAAAAATAATATCAAATATTATTGAAATCATTGAGAAGGTATCAATAATATTGATGATATTAGACATATTCAAGCTACTTCAAACTTTATCAAATTATATCAAAAACAATCTATTTCTATAAAAGAGTCTATGTTATTTTAGAAAAATATTAGCTGTCTTTGAATCAATATCATCAGATAATATTGGAAAGCATTGTATATTGTTAAATATTATTATATAGCTTCTAAAAATTTTATTCCATTAAATGAGCATGTTTGATAACTGATTTGTGTCGACTCTCTTTGGTACACATTGAGTATTGTCGAACATTATCAATAAAAAAAAATACACAAAGAACAATAAAAATCTAATATAAGTATTGAAATTTGTTAAGTATCATCTAATATCTTTATAAATCTTAGAATTATTAATAATGGATTTACATCAATCAAAATAGAATCGTTGTTTAAACAAAATTTTCACATAAGTATAAATATTAAGAAAAATTAGTAGAACATCTATTGAAATATATTAGTGATCATTTATTTTCATGAAGAAATTATTTGTGATGATTATTTATGAAAATATAGTGTGCCTCATGGTATAAACAGTGAGAAATTGTGATTAGGGTCTTGTAATATATATATATATATATATATATATATATATATATATATATATATATATATATATTATGTGTGTGTGTAGGAAGCTCGGATATCAATAACTAGTATTGAAATATGACCCAATCCCAAAACTACTTGGGTTTATGATGGTGATTTCAAATTTATAATTATAACGTATAAATAGTTTTTTTGTTTTTATGAACCTTTACTATTTCAGAGTGGAATTAAATAAATAGTGCACATGTATACACAAAAGTTGCCCACATTGATGATAAAAATTAGAGGTCGACCAAAATAATTTTATAGTATATTCATAGATGTAATGCACAATGCACACTATGCATCATCAAAAATAATTATACTTAGATACACATTGCTTAAATAAAATACCACATAATACAAAACATAAATCATAAAAACCATATCTTGATTTAACCATCATAAGTGAAGTAAATTAAAATAGAAAACACCTGGATTACTAGAGTATTTTTTAGAAGAAATTAGGGAAAAAAAATTGTTCATACTAAGCACACCATGAGCAATATCGCATGCTCCACATCGAGCACACCTCAAGTAAAAAACATTAGCAACGCTATATATACACTCATTGAGTTTTTCATCATTTTTAATTTTGCATAAATTTAAATGCTAATTCTAGTATATATTTATATATATTGTAGTATATATATAATTATTGTTAGATGTTACATTATATATATATATATATATAATATAAATATATACATACAATTGTAATATATTATAGTAGCAACATGTTACCATCAGTATGCATGTGTGAGTGTGTGTGTTAGTAATAGTAATATGTTATATGTATATGGATGATAATAAATAGGCATTCATCAATGATGAAGATTACTACACAGTAATCAACAGTACACCATATGAAGATGATCTCAAAATAATTTTTATGATATAGGTATTAATACAATCACTAAAAAAGAAGATAAAATATTATACTAATAGATTCTTGAAAGTCTTTCTATGATGCCTAGTCACGTTTCATTTGAAACAAAACATAGTCTATTTATTCATAAATTGAGATTCACGGTATTTAGAGTGAGGAGTGTATAATGAGAACTAAATGATGTCATACCCAATACATAGTATCTTTACAAATTAATGGAATGCTATTCATCTTAATACTTGATTATGATCATAAATATATCAACTCTTGGTTGGAGAATTTATATCAATCACCTCAATCATGGATTGACCAATCAATTGTAATGTTGCACGTACATGCTCACTTAGGATACCCAACATTTACTAATGTCTACATGTGCACTTTCTATTCATGTTGTCAATGTTAATATAAGTCTTACTAGTGCAAACTCTAAAAACAACATTCATCAATATAGCCACTAGTAATGATTGACTCATGGAAATGTTATATATGACCTACTCTTCCTTATGTTTCATTAGAAAGTTACATGTCCAATGATGATGTTCAACACAAAGTTAAGAATTGAAGGACTCAAATCAAATTATTTTTTGTTTTATCTCATATTATTTCTGGGAACTCAGACATTGATCCGTATTTTGGCTCATGTGATTTAACCCTTGTTATTAGATTTTCCTTAAATTTTCTTAGTTCTTCCTATGACAAATTATAACCATTATTCAACCTAAAATATGCAATACTATCAATGGATTAGTATTCTAGTTCATGAGTATTATATTTAACAAAAATACTAATAAAATATTAATTTAAGTGCCAATAGTAATAAATAAGATTTTCTAGACCAATTAGTCGAGGAATGATATGAATAAGTGTTGGGTGCCAATTGACATAATGATGATATGTGCCTATTAGATATAATGATGATATCTTTTTCACCGACAATCCTTTTCATATTTTCTAAAAACAAAGTTAATCATTTTAATTTTTTTGAGCTTATCACACATAATACTAAAGGGAGACATATAATTATTAGCTTCATATGAGATTCTAGATAAAATAGTCTCACCATAAAAGTCAATCATATGCAACATTTTGATAGTTATATTAGGCCAACAACCCTTAGATAGATATAAAATATACAATAAAAAGTTCCTCGAAATGACCAGTGAATGAATGGGGCAACTCAACAATAGTTGTTGTGTTTGTTTTAACAACTCAACCAGTAGTAATTGATAATAATTGCATTGAAGTTCAAATATACACTTCGTCAACTTCTCTTTAGCATGTCATAATTAATTATAGGTTAAGCATAAGTATAAACAGAACACATACTATCTGAAAAATCTTTACATATTTGTTCAGGTTGATCCTCAAGAATTGATCTGATGAAATTATTAAAGTGAACGGATGCCATATTAGGTTAGACTCTAGACTCAAATGAAGCTAGAACCTCCCAACTAAGGACATTAGGTATTCAATATTATGAAAAAAATAGAATATAAATGCTTACTCTTCGATTAAGCAATCCAAGATAATCAATCAAGAATAAATGTATAAAGGTACCTCAAATAAATAAAAAATTAAAACTTAAACCTCGAATTAATTTTAGTTGTATCGGCATTGATAGATAGATGGAATGCAGAGAACTTTGGTTCACGTGTTAGAGATGCATCGAGTCGAGAGAGAGAATGTATATTCTAGAAAAATATTTATATTTTTAATTATTAAAACATTAAATAAATAATATATATATATATATATAATGCAAAAATACTCATTAATTTTATTTACTATCAAAATTTGTTCAACAAAGTTAATGTGCATGTAGCAAGGTAAAAATGGAAAAAAAATATCTTATAATTTTTTATTATAATATTAACTAAACAATAAAAATATAAACATAAAAAATATATGTATTGCCTTAAAAAAATATCAAATAGATACAAAATTAACAAACATCTTATAATAAAATATAAATGAAAAGATGATTTGTCTTCTAGCTATTCGCCTAAAAATTATAAAATACTTTTAATGTTATAAATTATATAAAAATTTATATTTTATGATTATAAATTTTAAAGAATTCATATTAATTTTTACGAAGATAATATGAAATAATTTTAAATGCATAAATTTTCATATTATTTGACATCATTAATAAATTTAAAAATTTTAAAAATTACTTAAAGTGAGAAGATAATTAAAAAAAGTAATATTTATTATTTTTATAAAATCTTAATGTTAAAAGCTAATTGTAAAAATATTACTTAATTATTAAATTTTTATAAATTTTAGTAGGATTAAACATCTATGTATTTATTTATAATTATTATTTTAGTTTCTTTTAACTTTATTGAAAAAAATATATTTTTATTATATTTCAAGATTTTCAAAATTTATATTATTTATTTTTTAAAAGTTTTCTATATCATAAAAATTTTTTAATACTTATAATAATATAAATATTTACTAGTTTAATTGTCAATTCAGATATTTTTAAAAATATTTTCTATTTTCTCATACAATGAATTAATTTACATTTAAATTAGTAGAAATTTTAATGTATGTTAATTTAATTTTTAAAATATCAAAAAAATTATTATACTTATTGAATTAATTATTTAATGTTACTATAATATAAATTATTTAGTTTCTTAATTAAAAATTTTAGAAATTTTTTTGTATAATTTTTTAAAAAATTAATACATCATAAAAATAGTTATTTTAGTCCTTATTAATAATATAATTTTTTGTATCTTTATGTATTTTAAATTAATGTTTTATAATATCATTTTTTATGAGTTTATGAGGAGAATGTGTGTTTCAACGATTGCTCATCTATAGAACAATAACATACATTTAATAAATAAAATTAAATAAAATATTAAAATAAATAATAAATAAATAAAATTATATAATTAAATATTGGCTAGGAAAATACCATCGCTAAATCCGTAGCTAAATTATGGATTTTATAAGATAGAGAAAATTTGTTGTTATATTATGGATTTTATTAGCTAGAGAAAATCCATCGCTAAATTCAACGCTAAATTACAAATTTTATTAGCTAGGAAAATTTCGTCAGTAAATCCGTCGCTAAATTCAACGCTAAATTAAAAATTATATTTTCTAGGAAAATTTCATCACCAAATCCATCACTAAATTATGGATTTTATTAGCTAGGGATATTCGCTCACTAAATTCGTAAATAAAATATGGTTATTTTAGCAAGGGATAAATCGTTGCTAAATCCATGGCTAAATCATAGATTTTATTAGCAAAAGAAAATCCGTCTCTAAATCCATCACTAAATCAAGGATTTTATTAGCAAGTAAAAATTCATCGCTAAATTCGTCACTAAATCAAAAAGTTTTTTAGCAAGAGAAAATCCGACTCTAAATCTGTCACTAAATCAAAGATTTTATTAGCAAGGGAGAATACGTCGCTAAATTCATCGCTAAATCCATCTTTAAATCAAGAATTTTATTAGCAATGGAAAATTCATATCAAAATCTGTCACTAAATCAAGAAATTTATTAGCAAGAGAAAATCGGTCACTAAATAAATCGCTAAATCAAGGATTTAATTAACAAGGGATATTTCATCATAAAGTCCATCACTAAATAAAGGATTTTTTTTATGGGAAAAGTCCATCTGTAAATCGAGGATTTTATAAGCAAGGGAAATTCCGTCGCTAAATCCGTTGCTAAATCAAGGATTTAATAGTAAATGATTTTTTGTAACAAAATCCATCGTTAAATCATAAATTTTATTTGTAATGAAAATTCCATCACTAAATCAGTTGCTAAAATCTTTGCTTTTCTTGAGCGGAAGTTACAAAAATTTTTCGTCGCTAAATCTGTCGCTAAAATCCTCGCTGTTTTTGAGCAAATTTTACGAAAATTTTTCGTCACTATCATCGCTATATACACTGCTTTTCTTAAGTAGAATTTTCGAATAATTTTCCCTCGCTACTCAGTTGTTAATCCATTGATATTTTTTTAATAAAACTATCATCATTCCCTTGTTATTCCCGAGCTAATACCTTGCAATTTAGCTAGGGATTGATCCCAAGCTAAAATTATCTTGATAAACTGACATTTTCATGTAGTGTTCTTATTCTTCTTTTTATTATTCATCTTTTTATTTTTCTTTTTCTACTTATTCTTCATTTTCTTTTTATTTTTCTTTTCTTCTTATTCTTCTTATTCTTCTTATTCTTCGGATTCTTCAGATTATTATATTATTCTTATTCTTCATATACTTATTATTATTATTATTATTATTGTTATTATTCTTATTCTTTATATTCTTCTTATTCTTATTAGTCTTCTAATTCTTGTTATTTTGTTTATTCTTTTAAGTCATCAAATTCTTCTTATTCTGTTTATTATTATAATTTTTCTAATTTTTCTAATTCTTTTTACTCTTCTTATTCTTTTTTATTATTCTTGTTCTTCTAATTCTTATTCTTCTTCTTATTATTTATTCTTATTATTCATCTTATTCTTCTTATTCAACTTATTCTACTTATTCTTCTTTGTCTACTTATTCTTCTTATTTTTATTCTTATTATTCATCTTTTTCTTCTTATTTTTCCTATTATTCTTATTCTTCTAATTCTATTATTATTTTATTGTTTTTATTCTTCTTATTCTTTTTATTTTTCTATTCTTCTTATTCTTCTTATTCTTCTTATTTTTCTTTTTCTTCTTATTTTTCTTTTATTCTTAATATCCTTATTATTCTATTTCTCCTTATTCTTCTTATATTTTGTATTCTTCATATTCATCTTATTTTTCTTAATTTTTATTCTTCTTTTTCATATTTTTCATCTTATTCATTTTATTCTTCTTCTTATTTTTATTCTTCTTATTCTTTTTATTCTTCTTATTTTTCTTATATATATTATTCTTCTTATTCTTCTTATTCTTTTTATTCTCTATATTCTTATTATTCTTCTTTTTCTTTATTCTTATTACTCTTCTTATTCTATAAATTTTACTTATTCTACTTATTCTTCTTATTTTTCTCATTTTTTTAATCTTCTTATTTGTCTTATTCTTCTTATTCTTCGTATTCTTATTATTCTTCTTATTCTTCTTATTCTTCTTATTCTTCTTATTCTTCTTATTCTTCTTATTCATATTATTCTTCTTATTCATATTATTCTTCTTAATCTTCTTATTTTTCTTATTCTTCATATTCTTCTTTTTCTTCTTTTTCTTATTATTCTTCTATTACATATTATTCTATTTATTATTATAATTATTCTTATTCTTCTTTTTCTTTATATTCTTATTCTTCTTCTTATTCATTATTCTTCTTAAACTTCTTATTCTATAAATTCTTCTTATTCTTCTTATTTTTTATATTCTTCTAATTTGTCTTATTCTTCTTATTCTTCTTATTCTTCTTATTTTTTTTATTCTTCATATTCTTCTTATTCTTCTTATTCATCGTATTCTTCTTTTTCTTCATATTCTTCTTAATTTTTTTTCTTATTTTTTATTGTTCTTATTCTTTTTATTTCTTCATATTTTATTAATCTTTTTATCATTCCAATTCTTCTTGTTCTTTTTATTCTTCATTTTTTTATTCTTTATTCTTATTTTTATTCTTATTCTTGTTTTTCTTCTTATTTTTCTTATTCTTCTTCTTCTTCTTCTTCTTTATTCTTCTAACTATTCTTATTCTATATAATTTTCTTATTCAACTTATTCTACTTATTCTTCTTATTCTTTTTATTTTTATTATTCTTATTATTCTTATTATTCTTATAATTCAATTAATTATTTTTATTCTTCTTATTAATCTTATTCTTCTTATTCTTTTAATTTTTTATTCTTCTTATTCTTTTTATTTTTCTTATTCTTATTATTCTTCTTATTCTTTTTATTCTTCTTATTCTTTTTATTCTTCTTATTCTATTTATTTTTTTGATTCTTTTTATTCTTCTTAATTTTCTTATTGTTCTTATTATTCTAATTCTTCATTTTCATCTTATTCTTCTTTATCTTTTTATTCTTCCTATTCTTATTTTTCTTTTTCTTTTTTTATATATTATTATTATTATTATTCTTCTTCTTCTTCTTCTTTTTCTTCTTCTTCTTTTAAGTCTTCTAATTCTTCTTATCTTGCTTATTCTTTTTTTCTTCTTATTCTTCCTAAATCTTCTAAGCCTTCTACTTTTTTTTATCTTGCTTATTCTTCTTTATATTCTAATTCTTATTATTCTTCTTATCTTCTTATTCTTTTTATTTTTCTTATTCTTCATATTCTAATAATTATTATTTTTCTTCTTATTCTTCTTATTCATCTTATTCTTCTTATTTTTCTTATTTTTCTCATTCTTCATTTTTTTTTTATTTTCTTAATCTTTTTATTCTTTTTACTCTTCTTATTCTTATTTTCTTTTCATTCTTATTATTATTCTTATTCTTCTTTTTTTCTCATTCTTCTTGTTCTTCTTATACTTCGTATTCTTCTTATTCTTCTTTTTCTACTTATTATTATTCTTCTTCTTATACTTCTTATTTTTCTTATTCTTTTTATTCTTTTTTTTTCTTCATATTCTTATTATTTTTTATAATTTTTTTTTCTTCATATTATTCATATTCATCTTATTCTTTTTATTATTCTTATTCATCTTATTCTTCTTTTTCTTCTTTTATTATTCTTCTTATTATTTTTTTTCTTCTTAATCTTCTTATTCTTTTTGTTCTTCTTATTCTTCATTTTCTTTATTTTATTTTTTTTTTGTAAATTCTTTTTTTTCTTACTTCTTATTCTTATTATTCTTAATTTTATTTTATTTTTATTTTTATTAATTTTTTATTTTTTTATTCATCATATTTTTCTTATTTTTCTTATTCTTCTTATTTTTCTTATTCATCTTATTCTTTATTTTTTTCTTATTCTTCTCATTCTTTTTATTCTTCTAATTATTTTATTTTTTCTTATTCTTCGTATTATTTTATTCTTAATTTTATTTCTATTCTTCTTCTTATTCTTATTTCTCTTTTTATTTTTATTCTTTTTACTCTTCTTAATCTTCTTATTCTTCTTATTCTTCTTATTCTTCTTATCCTTCTTATTCGTCTTATCCTTTTATTCTTCTTATACTTTTTATTCTTCTTATTCTTCTAATTATTTTATTTATTCTTATTTTTCTTATTTTTCTTATTTTTCTTATTCTTAATTTTATTTTATTCTTATTATTCTTTTTTTTGAAGATTAATTATTATTATATCCTCTCTTTTGGTGGAGAATACCTTTGATACAAAATAAAGTCTACCTTTTACCCATGTACACTCTCTTAATCTTTATGCTTCTATCAATTGCTAGTCATAAAACACGTATGGAACTAATAAAATGAGTTGTTCCTCTTGTGGCTTCTCATATCCCATCTTTAATCCTTCTTCCTTTGACATTTAGCATTTGATCTACTCCTTTAATAATACTCTTGTTCTACAGTTGTTATCATTCATTATCATCTTTTCTTATGTCTCTGTTCCCTTCAATATATGCTTTCCCCTTTAGATTGCTGCATTCTTTCATGAACATATTTTTGTTTCTGTTGCTTTCCTTCTTTGCTGCATACCTTAGTTTTTTTCTTTAGCTTCTGGTCCCTATCTACTTCCTACCTCCTCTTTAGTTCATCAATCATTCCTTTGCTATTGTCTACCCATGCTCCTCCTTTCTTCCAGTTTGCTATTACTTTCAGCTTTCCATTCCATCCTTTCTTAGGTTCCAGATTTTTGTTGGGCTGATCTTAAATCTGTAAAAAAGACAGCATAAAACACATCCATTCCATTCCAACCACGATCCTTCTATTCATATTCCTTTCTATCCCTCCCCTTAAATATGCAATGGATCTAACTATAATTACTTAAATCTCTCATTCTCACTCTTCTTCATTTCGATTCCTGTTTGACTATTTTTTTGTCTTCTCTGTCGTATTCTTCCTCTTGTGCTATATAAAATAAACTCCAAAACCAATTTCATATGACCTGGGTAGCTCTATACCCATTTTTCCTGCCCTTCCTTATATTACAAAATAAAACAACCAAATATAAATAGGTTCCAAAAGAATAGTCTGAAATTTTGCTCCTTTCTACCCTATAGACTTTTTTTGCTTCTGCCTATTATTAGTCTGCTATTCATCCTTCTCCTTTCCTGCCTTCCTTCCTTGCTTATGCCATCTGTCTACTGTAATATTATACTAGCAAATCTACAATTTTTACTTTTTACACTTTTACTCCCTTTGACAGGACCCGATCCAGATACCCTTCCCGGATTTCCCAGATGGTCCCGCCTGATGAAATGAACATATGTAATTCTAAAATATCTCAATTATATAAAAAATCAACAATAACCCAATACCATTACCAACCCAAATTAATATAGGTCATAACCACATGCATACATAATAATGTCTCATATGAGTTCAATACCAATACCATGACATTCTAAGAGTGTTTGTGAAATTTAGGGGTACAATAAAAATAACGAGTCCAATAAACAAGATAGATAAATGAAGTAGAGTATTTCAGCTGTAGCAGACAGAGCGGTGTAGAATCTGGAGCGAGGTAGGCCCTACGATATGCTTGGATCTAGGGAACAGATTTAAAACAATAAATGTGAGAATAATTCTCGGTGAGTGGCATAGTTTTAAGGAAAATACTATTTTATTTTAAAACTTTTCTTCCCTCAAGACCTCACGTCCACTCTTTTGTAAAGTTCCCCGTTTAAAACATTTCACAAAACCCGATGTTATCAAGCCCAAACAAATGAATTTGATGCTCAAAATCTAATTGACATGACTATAAGAAAAAAACCATAGTATAAATTGTTCACAACACACATATTAATTGTCCATAACACACAAATCAAGCATAAATCATGTATGACTACCATGTCGCAAAAACAACCATAAAAGTATCATAATCATAAGTATTATAGGTTTATACCTTAATTAGAAACCAACCATGTACTATATCACAAACCCATCATAAAATGTCGGTAAGCCTAACCCCATGATATCGTGGCCACTAATAAACCTGTGGTTACACCTGGCCATCACGTGACAATTAACAAATCTCCAGGTAGACCCGGCCATCACGTGGCATCTAAAAAACTTCTAGGTAGACCCGTCCATCACGTGGCAACTATCAAACCTTCAGGCAAGACCGTCCATCACGTGGCACCTAATAACCCTATGGGTAAACCTGGCCATTACGTGGCACCTAATAAACATATGGGTAAACCTGGCCATCACGTGGCACCTAATAAACCTTCGGGTAAACCTGGCCATCACGTAGCACCTAATAAACCTCCGGGTGAACCTTTCCATCATGTGACCACAAATCACATATAATATTTCCACCGCTCACAAGTGCTTTTCCAGCTTTACCATATCATAATCATTTCTCAAATCTCAAAGAAATCCATTTTTTCAAACAATAATTTGTTGAGGTAGTTTAAAACCTCAAACGACATACCCCAAAAATCCAAATACCACAGACTCATTCATTAACATTGTAAAAATTTCAAATTCTAAAATGTTGACAAGATTCACATGAAATAATAACTTGTTTTATATGAAACTAAAAACCATGTTTGAATGCAACCAATCATCTGATCAAAACAGTATATGTGTAAAGTATTAAATCATAATAGATATATCGATATAATATTTCAAATCATTTAAAAGCATATAAATCACTCAAAGACTACAGATGATCAGTCCTGCTCCCCTGCAAGATCGTCTCCCGGCTCGACGTGAGTGCCTGTAATACCAATAAAATATCAAATAGGTTCCAATAACTAACCAAAGACATTGGGATGTCCCGAAGGCCTTAGAATAATTTTTGAAACTACGAAACAAACTAAATTGGACCCTGACAGACCCAATTATAGTGTGCCCTAAGATTCGACACCCACCATTGGGGCTTTTTGCCCGGGAGCTCGTTTTTCAAAATTGAACCATCCAATAATTCCTAAAATATTCAATTTCATTAATCTAACTCCAATTTTTCCTAATTGACCAACTGATACCCAATTTCAGTCTTAACTCCTCACTAATTGTTCGAAACAACCTAAACATGGAAACCTAAATAAACAACATCCAAAATTTAGAAACAACATATAAATGGAAAGCCCAAGAGACCAGGAACTCATCAGTATCATTACCTTGGTCAAAAATTCGTAGTGGTTGCCGAAAAACTTGATCCGACCGTTGGCCAACTTTGTTTTTGTCATATCATTCAAATAGTGAGGAATCTGTAAAAATGGACCATGAAAATAAGTTCAAAGGGTCCAAAAATGGAGGAGGGGGAAGGGGGGGGGGGGGGTGGTTCGCCGGCCATATCCCGGCATGCCCGATGGTGGTTGACCATGAAACTTTATCGTTGGAATCATCCGGCAGTTGCATACCTATTGGTCCAGTGTGTGTGCCGGTGGCCGGTCGGTGATTCCTAATTTGGTCCCATCTTCCATGTTGCGCAGAAGGCCAAACGTCTCACTTGTGTTCTCGGTTTGGAGAGCTTCTTGCCTAGGTTTTTGGAGCTCAAAAAGTGTTTTGGGGCCAGGGTTTCATTTGGCATCTCAAAAATGTGTTTATATAGGGCCTAGGGTCATTTTTTGGTAAAAATTCCAGACATACCTAAATACTACTAAAGTGTTACTGTTTGAACTTCTCGGGGCCATAATATTTTATCCGTAAGTCAGATTTGATGTTCTACCAATCTATGAACTCGTATCGATAAGACCTATGAAATGGTGTCTTGGTCAACCAAAAATTACTCACACTTGAAAAAGTCAACTCTAACCACATACTAAGTGTTGGTCAACACTAGTTAATCTTGGTCAAACTTAGTCAAACTTGGTCAGACATGCTAAAAAGCTTGTATTGTTTGGTATGAGTCATTACACCCTTACTCTTACCTTTTTGGATTTTAATGTTTTAGGTTCTTTTTTCTGTGTTTATTCTCCTCGTTCCTATTTGCCCCCCTATTTAATCGATCTAGGATTAGAGGTGGCAAACAGGCCGGCCCAGCACGGCCCGGCCCATTTTTTAGGGCATGTTTGTGCTACCGTGCCGGGCCGGGCACGGTTTAAAAATTACCGAGCCTAGCACGGCCCGTAGGCACGGCAGGCCGTGCCGTGCCTTGCCAGGCCCGCTCGGGCTTGCCTGTCCGAGGGGTTCGGAATACGGGAAGACCGCGGGTCGGGTCGAATCAGACCCGACCCATGGTCTTTTTTTGCGGGAGGGGCTTCCTGGGGTCGGGCTCACGGGACACCCGGCACGGGACTGACCCGTGCCGGGGTGCCGTGCCGCATGCCGAACCGTGTCGTGTCAGGCACGGCCCGGCACGGGCACAGAATTTTTTGTGCCGGGCCGGCCCAAGCACAGCTGAACCGTGCCATGCCTCGTGCCGGGCAGGGCCGGACCGGCCCGGTTGACATAGAGGTGTCAAACGGGCCGGCCCAGCACGGCACGGCCCGTTTTTCACGTGCCCAGCCGTGCTACCGTGCCGTGCCCGGCACGGCACGGTTTTTTAAATTCGGGCATGGCACGGCCCGTGGGCACTGCAAGGCCATGCCGTGCCGTGCCGGCCCGCTCGGGCACGGGCGCACGGCAAGGCAGGGCAGGCGGGGCGGGGCGGGTCGGGTCTGTTTGGACCCCACCCGCGGTCTTTTTACCGGGGCGGGGCCCGGTTGGGTCACGACTCACGACTCACGACTCACGACGCAGGCACGCGTGCCGGCGTGCCGTGCCAGGCACGGCACGGCACGTGGTTTGTTCGCCCGGGCACGGCACGGGCCCGGGCACATTTTTTTATCGTGCCGGGCCGGCCCAGGCACGGCCGAACCGTGCCGTGCCTCGTGCGGGGCCGGGCCGGCCCAACCCGTTTGACACCTCTAGGTTGACACATGTATCTAGGATCTTGTTTTCCTTCAAGATAACAAATATATGCAATATATGTGCCTTTCTAACTCTTTTCCCCATCCTCATTTATTTTTTTATTTTTTTTTAGATTTTTTCTTCTGTCACCTAATGTACGGGAATCCTATTCTGTCTAAGTTTATTAAGCCTTGATATTTAATTGGAATGTTTCCCATGTCAATTCATGCATCCCTTTTCTTAATCTTTCCTCTACTAGGTTGTCTACTAGTGTTTTTGCTTCCCTATAATATTCGTGATTGTTCATTTTATACGTTTTATGTGATTTTTTATCATTCTCACCTCTTCTTCGAATTGCCACACGTCTAATTTATTTGTGGCTAATCTCACTAGGAGGCTTGAGTCTACTTGTATTATGATATTTCTAAACTTATTATCCTTGCAAATTTGTACTCCCTTTTGAAGTGCTAAAATTTCTACATGAAGTGGTGAGACAGCTTTATGCTTAAATGTATATACTTTTATGATTCCGCCTTATGCGTCTCTTATGACTCCTCCTCATGTCATTCTCATCTCCCTTTTAAAACTTCCGTTCGTGTTTAAAGCTAATATTCGGTGTGTGGGTTTATTCCATGTGAAGCTTTTCATGTATGTTCTTTTAAGCTTTTTTGTTGGGAGACCCCAAATATACTTTAAACTATTATTCTCTTCAGCTTCATCTAATTTTATTGGCCTGACAGCTGAAATATGTGATATTTCTCTTTTTATATCTTCTAATATACTTCTCGCTTCCATTTTAACCCCTTCGAATCTACTTTTATTTCTTGCTTTCCATATATACCAGATTGCTACCTGCGGTGTGTGGTTCCTTACACATTTTATCATCCTGAAATTATGCTTTTCCTCTCTCTATTTGTTGATTTTATCTTTTAATGATGATTCTTTATATTTCATGTTTTCTGCCGTTTCTAATGAGTTCTAGAGCTATGTAGCTATTTTCTCTTTTGAGAAAAGGTGATCTGTGTCTTCCATTGCCATGTCACAACATTCACATCTCAAGGCCAAATGTATGCATTTGTTTTGTATATGAACATCCAGTGGGACATCCTTCGATAGCACTTTCCATTATAATGTCTTCATTCTTTCTAGGTTTTCATTTTCTCATATCTAGTTGAACATTTCTTGAGGTGTTCTATTATTCCTTACACATTTTTTGACAGACTTTAGAGTAAATTTTCCTCGAGGATTTAGTGTCCATTTCGATCCGCTTCTTGTCAATTTACAGTGTTCTTCCACTAAATACCATTGCTCCCTCATTTGTTTCTAGGTTGTAGTAGCCTCACTTGAATTTCTCAAATAGTTTTTTTCTTACCCATATTTACCTTTCATAAAGATGGCCTAAGGGCTACTATCTTCTTTGATTCTCTCCCAGTGTTTACATGCCCAGGATTTGGTCATATCTTTAAGGGGGAGTAACCCTAACCCTGCTTCCTCTTTTGGGCAACATAAAGCTTCTCATTTTTCTAGTGGAATTTGGGCTTACTATTTTTTTACCCCATAGGAAGTTTGCCATTTCCATTTCTAATGCTTTTATAAATTTCTTAGACGGATTCAAGGTCATTAGATATGAGCTATTGTGAAGTGAGGAATATGGGATATTAATGTAGCTCTTCCTACCATTGCTTAATAAAACCTCCTTCCAACCCGTGATTTTCTTTTTTATTTTCTTCATTAGGGGTGCTAGGCATTCATCTCTTAACCTACCTTCAAAAATAGGACAACCTAGATAAGTGATTGTCCCTTTCTTTTGTGTGAAGCCAATAGTATTTTTGATTCTATGAATCACCCTTACAGGTGTTTTCCTCAATGTTATGAATTGACATTTGTTTATATTTAATTTTTGTTATGTTTCCTCTTCAAATGCTTGAATGAGCTTCATCATATTTTCCAAGAAATTTTTTCTTTCATTCATGAAGATTATAATATCATCTTCATACGCGAGGCATCCTATTATCAGAGTGTTTATGGGTTGTTTAATTGTAATATTTTCTATATGCTTATTCTCTTCTTAATATTCTTTATAAGAATTTCTAGATAAATATTGATATGCAAAGGCGAGAGAGGATTACCCTGTCTTAGTCCTTTGTAGGAGCTAATTCTCCGCCTACTTGTCCATTAATCAGCATTTTGATAGAGACACTCGATATACATCTATAAATTAGGACAATCCAGAACTCTAAAAAACCCCTTTTTCCTCATTATATAGCTTAGAGTGTTCCATTCAACTTTATCAAATGCTTTTGATAAATCAAGCTTCATTACTACATTATGTCCTCTGCATTAGGAGTTAAAATATTACATCATTTCCACTGCTAAATTTATATTATCCACCATTAATCTATTTTTGATGAATCCCACTTGCTCCCTTAAAATTATCTTAGGCAATATCTTGCTCAATCTGTTTTGAAGGATTTTGGCTAGTATTTTATAGGTGGAATTGCATTGACTGATAAGTCTATAGTCCTCACATTTTTGAGGGTTCTCTTTCTTTGGAATGAGTACAATAAAGGAGTTGGATCATGCCTTAGTGATTTTTACCCCTGCAAAGATTCATGCAATAACTTTTACCATATACTTCTTGATACTATCCCAACTTTTTGGGAAGAGACCACTTCCCCATCCATCCGGTCCCGCTGCACATTCTGAGTTGATGCTAAAAATGGCCTCCTTGATCTCTTCTTCCATCGAGACTTCTCCTAAGGCTATATTATCTTCTTATTGACTATTTTATCTATTTCTAGAAGTAGGGATGTGCACATTTGCCTTGTTGGTTCGCATAAATGGCTTTTGAAGAAATCTTTCAAAGTTTAAATATGTCTTCCTCCTTATCCTGCCAGTTTCCTTGTATGTCACTTATGCCTTTTATTCTTTTTTTTGGATTCTTATTTTGGCCACTACATGGAAGAATTTCATATTTTTATCTCCATCTTTCAGCCAGTTGATTTTTGCCCTTTGTTTCCAGAACATTTTTTTTCATGTGTAAGCTTAGTCTTAAGCTAGCTTTTGCTTTGTTGATTTTGTCCTTAAGCTCTCATTTTGATCTTTTTGTATTCTATTTCGAGCTTTGTGACTTTTTTTTTCAATCTCCTTGATCTTTCTGTTGACATCTCCAACTACTTTCTTCTTCCATGCACTTAGATTCATTCTTAGTCTTCGTAGTTTAGCCACTAAAACTGGTGTTAGGTTTCCTGAAGTTTTTTCCTCCCATGTCTTTCCGACCACTCTCTCAAAAGCTTTGTGCCTAGTCTACATATTTTGGAATTTGAAATGTTTGAATTTTTGATTGATTATTTCAAGTTTTTAGGAGGAATGGACAATGATCTGAACATGTTCTGTTCAGATGCCTAATTCCAAGGCTCCCTAATGCTTCCAAGCATTCTATGCTATATAGAACTCTATCCAGTTTAGACCATATTGGTCTCCTATTTTTGTAGTTGTTACACCATGAGTATCTGTGTCCAAGATAATCTACTTCTAATAGTTTTGCTTTGTCAATAGCATCATTAAAATGAGTCATTGCATCCACATTGGGAAGCCTACCTTTCTTCTTTTCATTTGGATTCCTGATAATGTTAAAGTCTCCACCAATGATCCTAGGAGAGTTTAAGGATGAGATTGTTTCCATTTCTTACCACAAAATATTTCTTTTTTCTATAGCATTTTTAGTGTAAAATACTAGATTATAGCTTCTGAATGACTATGTAAGTTAAGACTAATCATCTGCTTTGAGCTTGTAGAATATCCATATTTATCCTATCTTCCCACATAATCCATATCTTACTATTGGGATTAGCCATATCATTATCGAATCCTAAAATATCTTTGTATTTTTCTAATTGATCTTGGTTTACTAGTTGTTCTATTTAGGCTATCATACGTAGGTTATGAATTTTATTTAGATTTTTCATTCTATTAATTGCCGGTGTGTTGGCCACACCTCTTATGTTGCATATTAAGCAAACTATCCATTATTGTTAATTTTAGCTTGAGCTCGGGTTGTGCATCTAGACTCGTATTGTTTATTTAAGTGCATACTCCTGTTTCTAGAGCTTTTAGTTTTGCTCACTAACTTTTTTCCATTTTTTCAGCAATGTGCTTTATATCCAAACACATACGAATTAATTTTATTTCTTCCATCACCTCTTCTCTTTGAAGATGAGTATGAGACCTTTGCATGCTTCGGCATCATCCCTTGATCTGTTTAGTGTGGAGTATTGCTGCTCCTTAGTATGGCCGAATATTGGACAGCTTTTAGAGTCTGATCCTTCTTCAGATAAAAGATCATCTTCAACCCCTCTATACTTCTCTATCATTTTCCTTAATGCTATTCTCCTCTTATTGTTTGAAGCTATCTTCCGACCTTCTTTTCTTTTGTATTTCTCTACCCCTTTCTTCCCCTTAACCTCTGCCAATTCTCCCTCCGTCTCATTTGTGTTCCCCTTCCTCCAACCATGATTTTTTGTCTTCTCCTATTCCGAGGGCCTCATTTTATTTTTTATATTACCTTGATATTGGCCAACACTATTTTCCTCTGATGTTGTCCCTCCCCTCCCTATTCTTTTCCTCTCATGCTGCCTCCAGCTCCACAGTTTCGGTGTCTACCTTACCCCTCTGCCTTTCCTCTGATTTTTGTCTCTCCCTTTCCTACTACTTTCCCTATATTGTATATTTCTGATTATAAGTTGACTGCCGACCTTCCCCTTCCTACCTTTTTTTCCATTTGTTCCTATAACGTATTCCTACATTTTCATGCATGTTTCTAATTTTATCCCCCCTACCGTACATTTTGTTTTATCATGACCCATTTTAAAACAAGTAGAAGAAAACCAGACATATATTCTGTAATATTGACTGCCAGAAGCCATAGACATCTTCGTTCAATATCCACACCCTGTGTGGCAAAGGGAACAGTAAAATGAATTCCACATAGACTCTCGCCCTGCTTAGTCTAGTTAAACAAGCTGTATCTTCATCCAAGAACATAGGGTTTCCAATAGATTTCGCAACATGGTAGAGATATGATTTATTGAATAAATGCAGAGGAAGCTTAGGCATATTTATCAAAAGTCTTGCATAATAAACTGAATAGGGAAATACCCTCCATTATTTCGGTAGAACATGTAGGATTCATTAAAAATAGATTAATGATGGAAACCATTAATTTAACTGTAGAATTGATGCAAGAAATAGGGCCAAATTAGGGGCCATAATGTGGTTATGAAATTAGACTTGTTTAAAATATTTCACAGAGTGGAATGAGACATTTTTTGCTACTG
>JAREIK010001269.1:380702-463202 GCA_029783825.1 Sapria himalayana | reverse complement strand
ACTACGGACTATGTATTACGGACAAAATATATTTGGTTTAGAATATGGTATGTAAATCATGAGGGAATTAGCGAAAAATATTCCCGTAAGATTACCAACAATTTAATGACCAAAAATATATAACCATTAAAAATGGTTGGTACAGTGGTTATACAATATATTTATTAGGTCGTAATTACTGACTGAATATATCGGTCAGTAATTACTGACCATTTCATGACTGAACACCTTCCATACCTAGCGACCAAATATTTTTAGTCATAAATTGGTCACTAAATTAGGATGGAAATAGCGAATCGAAATTGCTGATAAATTACCGACTATTTAACGATCAAAATATTATCATTAAAATTAGTCGGTAAAGTGGACTTCCAACTACTTATAGATTTTTTCTCACCGATCATTAACCAACGATAAATTTGGTAGGTAATTCATTGTTTTTAATGTTTGATTTGAAAATCATTCGCCGAGTCATCAAAACCTAAAATCATCAAAACCCCGTCGTTTTTTCGAATCATAGTCGATGTAAGCACGAAATAAAAAAATTTTATATTTCTTCTAAATTTAGGTAAGTTATTTTTTTATTTTCTCCTTCAAATTGATTATACACATCTCTATTTCTCTGAATTATATATAGACAATTGAAATTTCGTTCTTTAAGTATATTCAGGTATTAGGTTTTATTTTCTCCTCCTAATTTCTTAATTTTTACTTCAATTTCATTTAATCTAACATGATTTTGACTCAACACAATTAATATAACTATAATTTTAATTTTTTTATAATTTGTTCATCTACAGTTTAGATTTTTAGTGTTTTAGTGATTTTAATTTCATTTACATGATCTTTGCATCCAAATAATCTTAATGTTAATGGTTTATATTTATATAATCATATGGCATTATGTATAAATCTATACTTTAATATATATAATGATTTATGTTAAATCAAACTTTTATTTAATGTTAATCTTAAATGCCTATAACAATATATATAAACTTTTATATATTTATATAATCGTATGATATTATGTATAAATATCTATACTTTAATATATATAAACGTATTACATTATAAATACACATTGATATGTTTATATAAACATATAATGTTATATATAAATATATATACATATGTATTAATGTTTATAAATATCTATACCAAATTTACATTAACTACCAATTTATATATTTTTTATATAAAAATTATGTAATATTAAATGATTATACAATTTTGTAAATATTTATATTACATATTATTTTTTATATAAATATAGAATATTTATAATGTCTATATAAATGTGATATATATACTATATATTATTTATAAAAGTGTTACATATAAATTTAATAATATTTAAGTAACATTTATAATAATAATTTATTCACAAATATTATATAGATACACGTGTTTAATTATATAATCATATGCTATTTTATATAAAAGTATTTATAACTATATTTATAATAATGTAAACTATTTTTATAACTATATTTATAACTTTACATAACTAATGTGTAACTATATAATAATGTATAAAAAAATATTTATTGTATATATCTATATTTCTAAAAAAATATACTATATGTATACTAATATATAACTATATATAATTATATTTTACTAAGTGTATACCTATAGAATTGTTAATTATTATTATATCTTTAACTACATACATATTTATAACTATATGTGTATAACTATATATAATATTTGTATAAATATGCAACACTCTATATAATTAAATATAACTATATTTGTAACTATATACACAAATATGTATTCATATAATTAAATTAAAATATTTGTTTATAACATTGTATATATTTATGTATAACTACTTATCATTACTTGTATAAATAAATCTATATATAACTATTAATTAATTATATATAACTAATTATAACTATATATATTATATGAATAATAATATATAACTATAAATAATTGTATCTTACTATATGTATAACTATAAAAGCTTTATACATAAAAATATTTAAATATATACTTTACAACTTATATTTAATATATATTTGTATATATTAGTATATAAAAAAGTATTTTACTATTTCTACACCTATACATGACTATATGTATAGATATATAAATTAAATGAATAATATATAAAATTAATGTATAAATATATGTTTACTATATGTGTAACTATATTTATAACAACATGTAACTATAGTTATAATTACAAGTATAACAACATTCAATATTATGTTAAACTACATGTGTATAACTATATATAAATATTTATATAACTAAATAAATATCTATATAATTATATATAACTATATTTGTAACTAATATATACATATATGTATTAATATAATTAAAGCAAAATTTTTTTTTATAACGTTGTTTATTTTTATGTATAACTACTAATAACTACTTGTATGAATATATCTATATATAACTAATTAACTATATATTTAATTATATATAACTATTTATAACTATATATTATATGAATAATAAATATAACTATAAATAATTGTATCTTACTATATGTATAACTATAAAAGCTTTATACATAATAATATTTAAATATATACTTTACAACTTATATTTAATATATATTTGTATATATTAGTATATCAAAAAAGTATTTTACTATATTTATACCTATACATAACTATATGATATATAAAATTAAATGAACAAATATATAAACCTACATGTATAAATATATGTTTAACTATATGTGTAACTACATATATAACCACATGTAACTATATTTATAATTACATGTATATTAACATACAACATAATGTTAAACTATATGTGTATAATTATATATAAATATTTCTATAACTAAATAAATGTCTATAAATAATATATAACTATATTTGTAACTATATACATATATGTATTAATATAATTAAAGCAAAATATTTTTTATAACATTGTTTATATTTATGTATAACAACTAATAACTAATTATATGAATATATCTATATATAACTATATGTTTAATTATATATAACTATTTATAACTATATATATTATATGTAAAATAATATATAACTATAAATAATTGTATCTTACTATGTGTATAACTTTAAAATTTTTATGCATAATTATATTTAAATATTAAATTTATAGCTTGTATTTAATATATACTTGTATATAGTAGTATATAAAAAAGTATTTTACTATATCTATATCTATACATTACTATATGTATAAATATAAAATTAAATGAATAAATATATAAACTACATGTATAAATAACGTTTATCTAAATGTGTAACTATATGTATAACCACATGTAACTATATTTATAATTACATGTATAACAACATACACCATTATTTTAAACTATATGTGTATAACTATATATAAATATTTGTATATCTAAATAAATGTTTATATAATTATATATAACCATAATTAGAGACAATCGCATTTGTTAAATAAAATGGTTTTTTTTAACTAGTTATGAAAGATGATCATGAATGGACGTTAAAAGGGTAGAATAGTGAATGAAATATTTTGTAATGAATGGGGGAATAAAGTTGATGAATTTGTTGAGTTTGCTCTGAGACATCCGTGTGTGAATGATGGTACAGATATATGGTATCCTTGTACTTTAGTTAAATGTAAGAATAAAAAGTTTTTGAATATTGAGATTGTGAAGATACATTTGTATAGAAATGATTTTGTGGTGGATTACAATCTTTGGAAATACTATGGTGAAAAGCAAGTCCACCAAAGGTGTTCAAGTTCAACACGGGTGTTAGTAATCATTTTTGTTTTAATTGTTAATCATTTTTGTTTATTTCATTGCCTTATGTTTTTTTACAGATATGGCATGTGGATGAGGCAGAGACAGCATGTTGCAAGGTCGTACGAGTTATGGTATAGGTAGCATAGCCTCAGTTATGCCCAAAACTGGTAGAGGATCATGGGTAGATGAGACGTCACAGTAGATAGAGAAGGTTGTGAATGTACCACAGTAGCAGCATCAGGTGACTGATCCACATAATAGTTTTGAGATTTTGATGAATGATCAAAAGACATGGGAGGGATAAGATGGAGATGTTGTAGAGTCTTCCCCAGAGCACTATATAGATGAGAGTCTTCCTATTGTTTACTTTGATGCTACAATTGATAATCCGTAAGATATAAAACTTAACAAATGATTTTATCAATTTATTATTTTATTTATTACTTGCTAATAATTTTTTGGTTATAAGACGAAGTTAGAGCTGTCTGGTTCTATTTCTAGAGTTCTGAAGGCAATTTTTAGGAAGTCCTTTAAACCTAATGGACATTATTGTTTATTTAGGAAGTCACTCACAGATAGAGACCAATTGATGATATGGAGAGAATTTAAGGTAAATATTAAAACCTAAAAATTTTTACATCTTTTATTTATTCTTTTGTTCATTGATTAAAAATTGTTTAATTATAATTGCAGAAACTTTATAGGTGGACACAGCCAATGGAGGCGGTTAAAGTGTGTTCTACAAACATGCTGCTAGTTGGTATAAAGATAGTGTGTACGATATCAAAAATAAATTATTGAAGAAAAAAGAAAAAGATTCGAGTGTCCCGAACCATGTTTTCAGGAGTGGCAGAGTAGATGAGAAGATATGGATTATAAAAGATGTGTTATAAATAAAGCGGCAATCGTCGCTTAGAGCGAGTTGGGGTGGGTAGTGGTATGTCTACACGCACTTGTGGATTTCGCTCGATGCGTGAGCATGAATGAGCATTGGTATTATATCTAATTTATACTTTTTATGTTTATTTCGTTGTGAAATGTGTTCAATTATGCCTAAATTTCATTTCTCATAAATTTTTTTTTCAATAGAATTAACATTTGTTTTGTGTGTAATTATAGACATGCAAGGTGGGTAAGAAGCCTAGTGATCCTCGCTTATTCAGATACATGCACATGAAGGCTCATGATGATCTGACTTTCATTGATCAGAGATCTCGTGCAACTAATGTAAGTTTCATTAAAAAAATTAACTTTTTTTTGTTTGAATTTAAATTGAAATAAATTTCGTACATTTTTTATTAGGTGAAATATGAGGAAATATAGCGTCCGCGACTCAAGCGTATCTCAATCTGCTTAAGATTCATGTGATGGTGCAATAAGTAGTTGTCATTCATGAGCTCCACTAGTTGATATGAATTAGATTTGGTATGCGGCTATTGATGGCAATGAAAGATGCTCGTCTATGACATCAGTTCGTCGACATCATTATTCTACTCACATAGACGACCAGACTATGAAGCTAAATTTTTAGGACTAGTTTCAAATTTGTTCTCAAAGATAGAGGAATTTTAGGATGGTATGCGTAATGAGATACAATATCAGTTTGCCGGTACCGAGCGACGCATCATAGACCATGAGGATGATAGGGATGAGTTGCGTATGTGTTTTGACTGGCTTACAAAGAAGTTTTAAGAAGGAAGACTACAGTTCAACCATGATGATCTACCTTGGATTGTTCGGCGTAATGCTCCAGCTACCGCATCTACTCCATCACCTATAACAACACCTATAGCAACTACATCAGGACTAGCAGTAGCAGACAGCTCTAGCCCAGTACTCGACATCTCACCGTGTGGACCAGAAATGTCGCAGCATAATGATTATGAAACTAGGTTTGATGATTGAGTTTATTACACACATTTTTTTTCAATGCCTTAAAACATTGATTATGGATTTCATTTTTTTTATTTTATCTTGATGTATTTAATATATATATGTTGTATATATAGTTATTTACTGGAGTTAATTAGATTTTTTGTTGTGTTATTTGTATATGTTTCTACGGCAACTGCATTAAACTGGATGTTTTTTAGGATTTTATTTTTTGTGGTTTATGTTCTAGTTTCTACAGAAACTACTGCAAAACAATAAACAAAAAGTTTCGGTCGGTAATTACCGACCGAATTGCAACCAAATCGACCGAAATTTTTTAATATCAATGTCGGTAAAAGGTCACCAAATGGTCGGAAATACTTTTGGAGATCAATTACCGACCAATAATTTTAAAAGATTTTGGTCAGTTTTTGGACGCAATTTTTTCAATAATTACCGACCTTTTGGAGACCATTTGCTGATCAGTCCTTTTGATCGGAAAATGGTTGGAATTTAGTCGGTAATTATTTGTCGGTGAATGATCGATAAATGGTCGTAAATTATCGACCATTTGGAGACCATATTCTGACCTAATTATTTTGGTCAGAAAATTGTCAGAAATAGTCAATAATTGTTTGTCGGTAGAGGGTCTCTAAATGGTCGATAATTTACTGACGATTGATTTTTTGTCGATAAAAAAATTATCGACGAACAAAATTGTGACAAAATATTTGGTCGGTAAATAGTCAGTATTTGGGTTACCGAACAAAGAACACTGAATTATCGAACAAAAAACACTGAATTACCGACCAAGTAATTGGTCGGTAATTTGGTGAAATTTAGTAGTGGATACATAAATAGATAGACTAATAGATTGACATATAGATAGACATATAGATTCGAAAATATATAGATAGATTGACAAATAGATAAATAGATGGATAGACAAATAGATATATAGATATATAGACATATAGTTAGATAGATATATAGACAGATAGATAGACATATTGATAAATAGATCATTAGGTAAATAGTTATATATTTAGATAGATAGATATATAGATATACAGATAGATCATTAGGTAGATAGTTATATATTTTGATAGATCGATATATAGATATACAGATAGATAGTAAGTAAGAAAGAAAAAATAGAAAGAAAGATAGATAGATAGAAGGATAGATAGATAGAAAGAAACATAGATAGATAGTATATCAAGAGATAGCTACATTGGTAGATAAGTAGAAATAAATATATAAATAATATATATATATATACATATACATTAATAGAGAGAGAGAGAGAGAGAGAGAGAGAGAGAGAGATATATATATATATATATATATATATATATATATATATATATATATATATATATATATTTATTGATTGATAAATAGATAGACATATGGATAGACAAATATATAGATAGAGAGAGATATATATATATATATATATAATTAGACATATAGTTAGATAGATATATAAATAGATAGATAGACATATTGATAGACATATCAAATGGCAGATATATAGATATATAGATAGATAGATAGATAGATTTATAGATATACAGATATATAGTAAGAAAGAAAGATAGATAGATAGATAGATAGTTAAGTAGATAGATAGACAGATATATAGAAAGATAGTTAGACTGATAGATATATAGAAATATATATATACATACATATATATATATATACATACATATATATATATATACACAATCACACATCAAAATATAGACATATAAAAGGATAGATAAATAGAAAAATGTTGATAAATAGATAGATAAATAGATAGTTAGATAGAAAGATAGTAAGATAAATAGACAGGTAAATAATAGATACACGAATAAATAGAGAGATAGATAGGCATATATATAGACATATAGATAGATAGATAGATAGACACATAGATAGACAGAAAGTTTGATAGATAGATAGTGATATAGTAGATAGATAGACAGATAGATAGACATTTAGATAGACACATAGATAGATAGATAGATAAATAGATAGATAGACAGATACATAGACTAAAAGATAGACAAATAGACATATAGATAGATATATAGATACATAGATAGAAAAGAAAAAATATATATAGATATATAGATATTTAGATAAATATATATATATATATATTTATTTATTTATTTATTTATTAATTTATTTATATTTATATTTATATTTATTTATTTATAGATAGAGATATAGTCAGATAGATAGACAGATAGATACACAGATTGATAGATATATCAATAGAAAGATTTATCGATAGGTTGATAGATAGATTGAAAGATAGATTGATAGATGTAAAAAAAAGATAGATATATAGCATGATAAAGAAATTAGTAGATAGATAGATAGATAGATATATTAATAGATAGATAGATATATAGATAGATATATTAATAGATAGATAAATAGATAGAAAGATAGAGAGATAGATAGTTAGATTTTTCAAAAGATAGATTGAAAGATTATTAGATAGATAGATAGATAAACCAAAAGATAGACATATAGAAAGATAGAAAGATTGAAAAATAGATAGATAGATAGACAGATAGATAGAAAGATAGGAAGAATGAAACACAGATTGATAGACATATTGATATATAGATTGATACACAAATTTGTAGACAGATTTTTTAGAGATATTAATACATAGATGAAAGAGAGATTGAAATAAAGAAAGAAAGATAGATATATTGATAGATAAATAGAAAGATAGTTTGATTGATTGTTAGATAGACAAATAGATAGATAGATAGATAGCCATATAGATAGATAGTTAGTTAGTTAGATAGATAAATAGATAAATAGACAGATATATAGAGAGATAGATATACAATTTATAGATAGAATGATAATCAGATTAATAGAAAGATAGATAGGCAGATTGTTAGATATAATGATATAAAGAGTGATAGACAGATTGATAGGCAGATTGATAGTTAGAATGATTAACAAAATTATAGAATGATTGATAGAAAATTTGATAGATAGATTGATAGATATATTGATAAATAGATTGATTGATAGATTGATACACGGATTAATAGAAAGATTGATAGAGAAATAAATATACAAATAGATAGATAGATAGATAGACAAATAAATAGTCATATAGATAGATTGATAAAAAGATAGGTAGACACATAGATATTTAGATAGATAGATAGATTATTAGATAGACATACAATTAGATAGATAGACAAATATATTGACACATAAATAGACAAATAGATTGATAAATATATATATTTATGTCTAGATAGATAGATAAAAAATAAATAGATAGACAGATAGAGAAACAAATACATAGATAAAGATACACATTTTGATAGAAAGAAAGATAGGTTGACAAATATATAGATAGAAAAATAGACAGACAGATAGATAGATAGATAGGTAAATTTAAAAGAATGAGAGCTAGATTGATAGATTGATAGATATAGAAATAGATAGATAAATTGAATATATATAGACAGATAGATAGACATAGATTGACAAAATGATAGATAAAAAATAGATAGATAGACAGATTGATAAATAGATTGATAGACAGATTTATAAACTGGTAGAAACATAGATTGATAGACAGATTTATAACTGGTAGAAACATAGATTGATAAACTGATAGATAGACAAAAAGAATGAGGGATCGATCAATAAATTATTCAAAATATAGATGACAGATAGATAGAAAGTTAGACAGATAGATAGATAAATAGATAGACAGATAGATAAATAGATAAACAGATATATTAACGATGATAAATATATAGATAGATAGATTGATAGACAGATAAATAGATTGATAGATAGATCATTAGATAGATAAATTATTAAACATATAGATCGATAGATAGATAGACTTAAAGATAGATAGATAGATAGACAGAAGATAAATTAATAAACAAATATAAATAAATATATATATATATATATATATATATCTATATGATAGAATATTAGATTGCTAAATAAATAGAAAGATAGATATGCATATAGGTAGGTAGATAGATAGATAGATAGATAAATAGATAGACACATAGATAGACACTTACAAAAATATAAAAATAGATAGGAAGATAGACAAATAAATATATAGATTATAAATTAGATTGAAAGACATAATAATAGACAAATTGATTGACAAAATTATACTCATGTTGATAGGCAGTTTAATAGGCAATGTGATACATAGATAAATATAAATATACATAGACAAATAGATAGATAGATAAATAGATAGATAGAAATATAGAATATTAGATAGATAGATAATAGATAGATAGAAATATAGAATGTTAGATAGATAGATAAATAGATAGATAGTTACATAGATAGATAAACAAATACATAGAAAGATAGACAGACGGACAGATAGATAGATATATAGATAATAGACATGTTGATGGGCTGATAGATAGACAGATATATTGAAAAAAAGATAGACACACAAAAGACAAATAGTCAAATAGACAGACAAACAGATAGATACACAAAATGAATAGACAGAGAAAATATTGTTAGTTAAATAGACAGATTGTAGTTAGATTAATAGACAAATATATATATATATATATATATATATATATATATATATATATATATATATATATATATATATATATATATATATATATATTTAGATAGATAGATTGATTGATTGATTGAAATTAGATTGAAAGACTGATTGAAAGAATGATTGATAGACATATTGATAGAATGATAGATAGTTTGATAGATAGATAGAAAGATAAATCATTTAGTTATACAAATAGATAGATAGATAGATCGACACATTATTAGACAGATATTTAGACATAAAGATACACATATAGATAGATATACAAGGAGATAGATAGATAAGAGACAGATTTATAAACAGATAGATAGATAGACAGATAGACAGATAGATAGATGAATAAATACATATATAGATATACATAAAGATATCTAAATTATTAGAATGGAAGATAGACAGATAGATAGACATATAGATTGAGAGATAGATAGGTAGTTAGATACACAAAAGAAAGAAAGAAAGATAGATATATATATAGACAGATAGATAGATAGGCAGATAGATAGTCAATATATAGAAAGATAGATAGCCATATAGATACATAGATAAATTAATAGATTGATAGTAAGATAGAATGACAAATATATATATATATATACCAATTGATAGAAAGATAGATAAAGAAATAGATAGATATATAGATATAGAGATAGGTAGATATGTAGATATACAAATAGATATATACATAAATAGATAGATTGATAGACACATACATAGACAAATAGATATATAGAAAGAAAGATAGATAGATAGACATATAGATAGATAAATAGACAAAGATATTAAAATATAGATAAACAGATAGATTGATAGATAGATAGATAGACATAAAAATATATAGAAAGTTAGACAGATAGATAGACATATAGATAGGTAGATAGTTAGATATAACAAATGATATATAGATGTATAGAAAGATAATAGATAGATTGATTGATAGTTCGATAGAAAGAAAGATATATAGATATAATGTTAAAAAAATAGATAGACAGAAAGATATACTAAACGATAAATAGCCATATAGATAGATAGATAGAAATATAAACATTATGATAGATAGATGGACAAATAGAAATGCATCTTGTTAAATAAACAAATAAATGGACATAAAGGTAGCTTATTGATAGACAAATAGATACGAAAATAGAAAAAAGTTAGTTGATAGATAGATAGATAAATATATAGATAGATAGTTAGATAGAAAGATAGTTATATAGACAGAAGATAGACAAAGAAATTGATTGATTGATTGATTGATATATATATATAGATAGACATACAAATAGATAGATAGATAAATAGATAGGTATACAAAATATACATAATAAAATAGACACATAGATAGATAGATAGATAGCCAGATAAACATATAGACAGATAGATAAAGAGATAGAAATACAATTTGATACATATTTTGATAGAGTGAAAGATAGCTAGATAGACATATGGATGGATAGATAGATAAACAGATAGATAGATAGAAATATAGAAAGATAGATAGACATATATATAGATTAATTAATAAATAGTTTGATATATAAATTGATAGATAGATAGATTTATAAATTATTCGATAGTTTAATAGATAGATTGATAGATTGATTAATTGATTGATAGATAGAATGATTAAAAAATTGATAGATATAGCGATAGATATTAAAATTAATAGATATATAGATAGATAAATAGACAGATAGATACAAGAGAAATAAAGAAAGATATATAGATAGATAGATAGGTAGGTAGGTAGAAATAAAGATAGATAGATTGATAGAAAAATAGATAGATATAGAGATAGATATATAAATTAATAGATATATAGATAGATAAATAGATAGGTAGATACAAGAGAAATAAAGAAGGATATATAGATAGACAGATAGGCAGAAAGATAGATAGATAGTTAGATAGATTCAAAAATAGATAAATAATATCATAGACAGATAAATGGATAGACAAATAGGCAAATAGATTGATAGATAGAAAGACAAACAAATAGATAAATAGAAAATAGATAGATAGATTGATAAATAGAAAGATAGATTGATAGATAAATTAATAGACTAATTGATAAAAAGATAGATAGATAGATAAAGATATTAATCGATACATAGATAGACAAATAGGTAGATAGATCGATTGATTGATCGATAAATTATTATATAGATCAATAGAGAAATAAAAGATAGAAATACAAATAGATAGATAGACAGACAGATAAATATATAGATACATAGATAGATTATTAGATAAATAGTTTAACAAATTGACAGATAGATATATAGATAGATATATAGATAGTGAGATAGATAAACAAATAGATAGATAGACAGATATGCAGAAAGATAAAAATAGAGATAGATAAATAGATTGATATATAGATTGATAGAAAGATAGATATATAGAATGATAGATAGATATATATAGATACAATAGACAGATTGAAAGATAGTGAGATAGACAACTAGATAGACACAAAGATATACAAATAGATAAATAGATATTTAGATGCATAGATAGATAGATAAATAGATAGATTAGTTATTTAGATAGATATATTGATAGATAGACATATTGTTAGATAGATCTTCTTATAGATATATATAAAAGATAGACAGATAGATAGATAGATATACAAATAGATAGATAGATAAATAGAAAGATAGATAGTCAAATGAATAGATAGAAATATAGATAGATAGTTTGTTAGTTAGTTAGTTAATTAGATACACAGATAGATAGACAATTAGATAGACATATAAAAAGATAGACATGTAGACATATAGATAGATAGATAAATATACATATTGATAGATACATAGATATACAGATAGATAGATAGATATATAGACAAATAGATAGGCAAATAAATAGAAAAATAAATAGATAGATTGTTAGTCAAGTAGGCAGATAGATATATAGTTATATAGATTAATTGATAGATTGATTCATAGATTGATAGATAGATACAAAAATAGATAGAAAAAATATAGATAGATAGATAGATATCATATAGATAGATAGATAATTAGACAAATATATAGATAGATAGATAGATTAATTAATAGACATATAGACAGATAGATAGATAGATAGATAGACATATTTATATATAGAATGATAGACAGATAGTTAGATAGATAAGTAGATAAATAGATAGATAAATAGATAGATAGATATATATATATATATTAAAAAAGATAGGCAGATAAATAGACATATAAATAGATAAAAAGATAGATAGATAGAAAGATAGATAGATACACAAATACTTAAACTAATAGATAGACACACATATATATAAATATATATATCAAAATTTCAAAAGATAGATTGATAGATTACTAGATATATAGATAGGTATACAGATAGATAGATATATAAATAGACAAATATATAAATACAAAAATATATAGATAGAGAGATATACAGAAATATAAACATATAGATAGATGTATAGATAGATAGATAGATAAAAAATAGATAGACATATAGATAGACAAATAGATAGACAGATAGATAGACTCATAGACAAACTATTAGATAGACAGACATATAGATAGATTGATAGATAGATAGATAGATAGATAGAATGACAGATAGATAGATAGATAGATTGATTGATTGACAAATTGAAAGAAAGATTGATAGACATATTGTTTAACAAATACAAATACAAATACAAATTGATAGATATATAGATAAATTTATAGACATATAGATAAACAAGCAAATAGATAAATAAATAGATAGATCGATCGATATATAGATAGATATACATATAGATATAGATAGATAGATAAATATATTATTAGATAGATATATAAAGAGATATATATATATATATATATATATATATATATATAATGATATACTAATTGATATATAAATTGAAAGAAAGATTGATAGACAAATTGATACGTATTTTGATAGATAGATAGATTAAAGATACAAAGATAAATATGTGGACAAATTCATTAACTGATTGATTAATAGATTGATAGATAGAATTAATGACTATTGTAAAGATAGAATGATAGGTATTTCTAATAAACAGATTGATAGACAGATTGATAGATAGTTATAATAAACAAATTAATAGATAGAATGATAGATTGATTGATAGAAAGAATGATATTTAGTTTTATAGATAAATTTATAGAGATATTGATAGATAGATAAATAGATATAGTGAAAGAAAAATAGATAGGCAAATAAATAGTCAGATAGATAGATAGATAGATAGATAGACAGAAAGATAGATTGATAGATAGATAAACAGATTGATAGTCACAAAGAAAGAAAAAAAGATAGATAGATAAATAGATAGATAGACATATAGATAGTCAAGTTGATAGATAGTTAGATAATAAATAAATAGATAGATATACAAATAGATAGACAGATAGATAGATAGATAGATAGATAGAATGATATATAAATAGAGAGACAAGTAGAGAGATGGATAGATAGAAAGATAGTAAGATTTATAGATAGTAAGATATATAGATTGATAGAAATATAAATAGATAGATTGATATAGAGATTGATTATAGATTGAGAGAGAGATAGATAAACAAATAGTTCGACAAATAGATAGACATATATATACATACATACATATATATATATAGACAGATAGATAGAAAAAAAGATAGATAGAAAATATTTACATAAATAGATAGATTTATAGAGAATATGATGGATAGATTTATAGATAGATTATAGATTGTTGGATAGATAGATTTATTGATAGATTTTAATCTATCAATCAATCTAGATTGAGAGACAGATCATTTAAAAATATAGATTGGTAGATAGATAAACATATTGATAGATAGACAGATAGACATAAAGATACATGAATAGATCAATAGATACATAGATAGATAGTGAGATAGATAGATAGATAGATAGAAAAATAGATATACAACTAAATTAATAGATATATAAAAAGAAAGAAAGATAGATATATAGAAAATAGATACATAGAAAATAGATACATAGATAGATAGACAGATATATCCGGATATAGATAGATAGATTAATTGATTGATTGATTGATTGACAGATAGATAGCCAAATAAAAAGATAGATAGATTGACAGATAATTAGATAGATAGATAGGCAAATAGAAAGATAGAAAGACTGATAGAAAGAAAGTCAAATAAATAAACAGATAGATAGATATATAGAAAGTTAATTCTATAGATAAGTAGATAATCTAATAGATAGATAGATAGGCAGATAGATATATAAGAAAATAGATAGATAGAAAAATATATGTTTAGATATATAGATTGATAATAGATTGATAGATAGACATATAGATATAAAGATAGATAGACAGATAGATAGAAAGATATATAGTTGAAAGATAAATATATAGATAGACAGATAGATAGATAGATAAATAGATAATAGATAGATATACAAATAGATAGAAAAATAGATAGTCAACTAGATAAAAAAATATATAGACACATAGAAAAACTTTTTTATATAGATAGATAGTCAAAAATAAAGAAATTTTGCTAGAAAGATAGATAGACAAATTAAAAGATAGCTAGATATAAAGATAGATAGATAGATAGATAGAAATACAGATAAATACATATATATATATATATATATATAGTCAAAAAGATAGTCTAATAGATATAAAAATATAAAGACAGATAGACAGACATCCATACTCACAGACAGACAAATAAATAGATAGATATATAGACATACAGATAGATAGTTAGACACGCATATAGAGAGATAGAAATAAAGATGAATAGATAGATTGATAGATAGATATATAGACAGATTGATTGATAGATTAATAGATATAAAAATAGATTAATTGACTAATTTATATACAGATTGATAGATAGATTGATAGATAGAAAGATAAAACTATTCATAAATTTTTAGAAAAAATAATTTGTCTATCTATCTATCTGTCTGTCTGTATATCTATATATCTAATAATCAATTAATCTATCTATCTATCTGTCTATCCATCTATCTATCTGTCTGTCATTCAAATCATCTATCAATATGTCTATCAATCTATCAATTTATCTATCTATATTTCTATCTATCAATTTGTCTTTTTATTTGTCTATCTATTTGTCTATCCATCTATCTATTTGTGTATCTATTTCTCTATATATTTTCCTATCTATGTGTCTATCTATTTCTCTATCTAACTATTAGTTTATCAATTTATCTATCAATATGTCTATCAATCTATCTATCAATCTGTCTATCTATCAATCAATCTATCTATTTACAAATCTATCTATCAATTTCTATATCAAATTGCCTATCTTTTTGTCTATCTATCTATTTTTCTATCTGTTTGTTTATTTTTCAGTCAATCTATATTTCCATGTATCTATATGTCTGCATGCCTGCCTCATTGTCTGCCTGCCTGATTATGTGTCTATCTATCTATATATCTTTCTATCTGATGGGTTGTCTATCTATTTTTATATATGTCTATCTGTATATCTATCTGTATGTCTATATGTTTATTTGTCTATCACTACAAAATAAAACCCAAGTGGTTAAAAAAAGTTCTCTAGCTATTTGGGCTTAGTTTGTCACTAAAATAGAATAATGATGTATTTATAATGGAAATTATCTCATGCTAAAGTGCTTATTTGAAAATTTTAATGAAAAAAAATTCCGTAGCAAATTTTTGAATGATGAAAATTCCCTAGCTAATTATATTTTTTCCCTTGCTAATTTTGATCATAATTAAGAGTAGTAATTAATATTTTTCAACTGAATATATACATAAAATTCATTAGCTATATTAGGGAGGGAAAAATTCCTAGCTATTTTCATTCCAAAACTATTTTGACAATTTTATATTTTTACAAAAAAATTGATTACATATTTTTAAATTTTTATTTTAAATTGAATAACAATATACTATAAACCATTATTTTTAATTAACAAAACATAGGTATATATTCATTTAAACCTATATCATCATCCTCATCATTAGATGGTTCATTTGTGCTAGGCTCTCTTACGTGGGTACTCTACTAGAACTTGTTGTGCTTTCTGTCTCGCCAAGGCCACTAACTATGACTCCATATAGGTCATATGCTATTGCATTGCATTCTTCATTTCTTTCATCACATCATTCACTTCTTTCATTTACTACATTTCTTCCTTCAAAAAAGTTATCTAAAGGTCCATGAAAACCCTCAACTGGCTTAGAAGTAGTTGTTATATGTTTCTCCAAGAGTTCCCGTGATAAAATAAAATATAAAAAAGTTGTGCTAGGTATAAATAATTTAAATATTATATTTTCTATTACACACTTAACTTGTAACATTCACTATAGTAGTCAAATAGTTATGCAACCACCAAAGTAGTGGCCACTTTCATAACAACTATATAGTTTTTACTCACTTGATTCTACTTAGAAAATCACTCTCTTTGATACATATAAAAAAAAGAATGAAATGAACACAACCCACTTGTTGCACACACTACACCATGGCTACATCAAACATACACACGGTGCACGTCTAGTACATCAAGCACACATGCACGTTCGCTGCACCACACACACACTATGCACTTCTAGGTAGTTATGCCCCACAGCTGCATGTCTACAGGACCACATCTCATGGCATCTCTACCCATTGGACCATCACCCATTAATAGCATATGCTTGCAATAAATCAAACACTAATAAGAACTTTTAAAAAACTCCTTTTGCAGCATCTTCATTCAATATCGAGCCACATGATCTAATTGATAATTTCTATATTGGTGAACTGGTCGATCAATGTTACATGCATTAATGACTGCCTCAGTTGATATCTATGGAACTATATATATGATATGAGTTACTATAAATATGCTCCTTCAATGTTTCATTGGGCATGAACTCATAAACAAGCATACAGCCACCATCTTGACAATATCCAATGAATTGTACTAAATTTATGTGATGTTTTCTTGAAAGTAGAGTCATCTAAAAAAGATGTAAAAATGGTCCAAACAATAATTAGCAGCTACAATTTTTCGAAAAGTAGAAAGAAGACATTTTAGCATTGTGCATTAACCTAGCAGTTACCATAGATTTTAAAAAACATAATGCTTCATTATGTTAATAAAGTCATGTAAATTATTAAATTTAAAAATTTGTATTAAAAAAAATTAAATAATTAATTTTATAATTAAAATCATTTTTAAAGATATTTTAATAAATAAATGAATATATATATAAATTTCTACGAATAAAAAGCTAAAATAATTAATTGTACGATAAAATAAAATATATTTACAAAAAATATTTCAATTAATGAATAAACAAGTAAATATTCATATAATTTAAAGTTAAATAAAATATTTTTATGATTATAGGAAACTTTTAAAAAAATAATTACTAAAAGATTTGAAATTTTTGAAATATAAAAAAAATTTCCAATTTTTCATAAAATTTAAAAAAAAATAAATTGAAACTTAATGATAAATACATAGATATTTTAATTAAATAAAAAAAATTATTGATTTAAAAAATAATATATTGTGTGGTAATTAATAGAACACTTCAAGTGCTTTAAGGGTTTAGAAAGAGTTATTTAAAATATTACTAATGATATTTTTTTGTTCTAAAAAAAATTAAATTTTCTCCTAAGTTGATTTGAAATCAAGTTTTATTTTTTTGACCCTATAAATATTTATAAGAATTAAAGAATTGAGTAGGATATTTACTATTAGCTTTTAATATTCCATTTTTATTAAAATAATAAATATAACTTTTTTTATGATTTTCTCACTTTAAGTAATATTTGGAATTTTATAAATTATAAATTAAATCAAATAATATAAAATTTTATGCCTTTAAAATTATATCATATTATATTCAAAAATAATAATATGAATTCTTAAAAATTGATTACCATTATATGTATATATATATATATATATATATGAAATACTTTTTTATAATCTCATATTATTTTTTTATTTATGAAATAATATTAAAAATTTATCCATAAATAATAAATAAAATTAAATGTTATAATTTTTGTATAGTTATACATTTTTACAATTTATTTATGGCTATATTATAAATATGTTTATTAAATTAATGAAATAATATAAAAATTTGATTAACAATTATTAGTTTTCAAGGTTATTAGTATGATTTTTTCTTCTTCATTTTTATAGAGATTAATAACTTTTTTTATTTCTAAAATTAATTTCATTAATTAATAAATAATATTACATAAAATAACCATTAAAATTTCATTACCTATTAACCATAATTTTTTTTATCAGTGAAATAATATCATTTATGGTTAAATAAAATTGTATTTAATTTTTTTAATTTAAATTAATAAATTAATATAATTTTATTTTGTTTTTTAATTTGTCTCTTTTTTTTCTATATATTTACATACATTTTTTTTATTTGAGTTTTCTTGAAATATAAAAATGCTATGGCAAGACATTCAAGCACTGAAACAATTTTTGTTATCTTAGCGAATGAAATCTCAAGTGTATCAAGTCAATACCCATTTCAAAAAAATGTGGTAATTATGCTTGTTAAATGCTTAGATCTTCATGGCAGGTTGGCGGATATTATAAATTTTACAGAAAATTAGTTGTCTTCTTTTCAGATTCATGGCTTCATAGTTTTGGTTGCATTTTTATTTCATCAACATGCCTAATCAAAGCATCATATAAGGAACCAGTTAAACACACAATAATAGACTCGTGCATCCGTATCACTGGTAATGGCAGAGTAACTATTAATACAAAATAAGCGCATGCGAGTACTGATTCATCTCTCTCCAAACTCCTTGAATGTTTTTTGCCTGTTTGATGATTCTCATCCTCATCTTCTATTTACAGGTATTCTTCATTTCCATGCTATACAACACTTTAAATCATTATGATAGACTTAAGGTATGAATCATTATTATGCTATATAGGTCTTCCTTATCCATAAAAGATCTATAAAATGTTTCACGTGATTTCACACAGATGCAATGACATTCAATGTGATTGCAGCCTCTCATTGGAAAATATTTGGTTGTCAGAATGGTAATATCTAGCCTTTTTTCAAACTCCTTAGCGTGTTTTAAATGTTGCTATGAATTTAATTTATGCTAAGTATTACCACCAAATATTATAGGGTTGTGACTTTTCATGGAAGCAAAGGATTGTGGCAGTCATGGCAGAGTAAGTTTAAGTTCTGAGAACTATGGCTTGCAGCTTGTTTGCTTCATCTTTCAAAGCGATAAATTTTGCTTTCGGCATTGAGATTATCATTCTGCTATAATGGTTTTTGGTGTTTTTGATGGGACTTGCGAATCCATTTTCCAAACTCTCATTTCTTCAGGTTCTTCAAGATATGGGTAAGGTTCATTTGTATAATTTCTCGTCTTCCTAAAATTTTCTTAACTTCTTGATAGAAAACTAATCCGTATTCTTTCGGTAGATGGGATTTCTATTTCTACAGAGGCAGCATGGTTGAGGAGCTTGATGGGCACACTGATATTATTCACAAGCAGTTGTACAAAGAATGGCTTGCCTGGTAAGATGAACAAAGTTGTTGCTCGATGAGTTGTGGTGTTAAAAAAAACAAGCTATATCTCTACCAACATTATTTTGCTTGATAGATCACCATAAAATTTATAGAGTTATTTACTTAGTATATTTACATTCATAAATTATAAAGATAATAAAAAAAAAATATTTTTTTTATTTATTAATTCAAGTAATTTACCAAACATTCTTTAAATGTGTTAATTATCCTGTTGGTTGAATTTAACTTATTTTCTAAGTGGTCTTTTAGTTTGCATTTAATTTGTTATTTTAGCTATAACTCAAACCATATTGTACTATGTGTATATGTTTTTGGGTTTTCTTAATCTCAAGTTTGGTTTATATAATGTGTGATTTGCATTAGTTAATTAACTAGACCCTCCAGTTTTAGGGGTACAAAACCAAGAGATCTATTGATTCGGTGATATTGGTGATGGGAAGAGATGGAATTGATGGTATAGTAATGCATAAATGAAATTTTGATTTTTCATGGAAATTTTTAACATTTATTTTGTGAATTTGATGTCTCTATTTTGGTTGTCTTGGCAGTTATTCTATATCATTCGGTGATTCACAAGAAGTGTGCTCCACAATAGGGCTACATTAGAGTAGGCCTTAAAAGTAACGTAGGCTACCCTTTTTTGTAACTTTAGCTCTAAATGTTGTTTGTTTAGAGAAATCTCAACCTAATGTTTTACTTTCACCTTAATTCACAAGAAAATGCTAATGAACTATGATATAAAGATGATTGACTCTACATTGGATGTTAGCTTAAACTAATATTTATTAATCTTTGGGTGGTAGGATTAGAAGGATGAGGGGTTGCATATAGGTATTTTTGTATATTATTTTCATTGCTTATATTATCTTTTACAAATGTGTTGTGTAATTATAAAAATACTAATATTGGTTTTCATAATAACTTTGAAATTAAATTTTTTTATGTGAGAAAATTTTGAATAAGTCATGAAATTGAAGACCAAATGGAAGAACATATTCATCCATTATTTTAATTCCACAAGAATTTGAAAATTTGATTTGAAAATATATCAATTATAATTGGAGCTACTTATAAATTACTATAAATTCTTAGGAAATCTCTCATTTATAGTGATTGTCTTATAAATGTGTAAAATAAGTGTTGTAAATCATTATGTCTAAGTATATTCCATGCTAATTCATAGATATTTAAATCTGAAATGAGATTATTAATTCTACCTTCTTTTAATATAATTAAATCATATCCCCCATCAATTCTATCCAATCAAACACAACCTAAAGAGTAAATAGGCATGAGGAAGCATTAGAAGAGCTTATACAAGCTACCATTTTTCTAATCATCCTTTGCCTATTGTGATAGATTCTATTAATGTATTAGAATGTATCTAACTTTAATAAAATAGGACTCATTGAGATTTTAATTTAGAGATTTTGGAAACTATATCTTCGTCCATCACCAGTATGTTTCATAACTATTTGTATGCTTGAAAGTGTTGCAGGTAGTAAAAATGGCTCATTTCTCTGCACTTATACATTGCTTTTTTAATTAAATACTGCCATTTTCAGCTTTGAGAGAGTTGTTTCGGGCAAAGTCAGGGAACTATCATTCTGAATTTTCATTTGGAAATATGCAAAAAAATGTTTTCTTGCCTTAAATTAAAATTAATGCTATGAAAGTTGAAGATCCTGGAAGTGGTGATGATGGTGAGGTAGAAAAAGCAACTCTGGAATTCACCAACTTAGTCTCTCTTAATGATGTCTCTGATGAGTTCTTTGATGTTCCTAATGCCATTGAGTTCTTGATCTTGACCATTTGGATAATGGAAGGTCTTCTGAAGTGAACCCTGATCTTCATGATCCTAAACTCCAAAATTATTTTTTTTACAACTTTCAAAATGTTGTTGTTAAACACAATCTTATTTTTCAAATTATGATGTCTTCATTTGCAGAATATCAAACAATCAAAGTTATCTTCCAAAACTATCATCAAAAGCTCCATGATTTTGCTGGTTAGACCCATTTTATCAGCTATTTAATTTTTTCCACGATCTTTTATACTTATTGATATATTTATATATATTTGAGATGAGTGATTATAATGTGATTTAACAAGTTTAGAAGTAGATAATAAATGATATATATATATATATATATAAACATAAAAAGTGTTTATAACTTTTAGGAGAGTGGCTTGAAGACCAATAATTTTTTCATGTGTGCCTTGCTATATGAAGTTTGCAAATTTTGTAGCCATTTGATTTTGTTCTTGTTGGAAGGCAAAACATCTATTTTTTGAAGTTGTTTATATATTTATTGTTTAATTAATTTAATAATTAAAAATTGTAAGGTGTTTTTTTCATGTGTGCCTTCCTACACGCACATGAACTAGTTGAAAATAATTTGATAATTTAAAAAAAAGTTGAGTCTTTATGTTTTTTATATTTTTATTGTTTAATTAATGTTTTGATAATGAAAAATTAAACATTTTGAGAATTTAAAACTACAAAAACACTATCTAGTTGTCTAGAGCAAGACAACCCTGACTAGCGTCAAGCGCCTCCGCTTCTCTCTCCGACATGGATACATCATAACCCAATAGTCGAGTAAGAGAGATTTCTTTCAGCCATGAGATTTTTATTGATTTGAGATATGCTTTTTACCCTTACTCTTCATCATTTATCTTAATGCAAATGTGTGTGTTTTGATTCTAGTGTTTATTTTTCCAAATTCATATTTTTCCTAGCTATTATATATTCTCTCATAAGACGTGTCTTACTAGTTCTAGTAATAAAATTGAGTTACCCTATATAGCATTTTCTATATAAATTATATAGTTGATATTTGTGTCTATATGACATCATGTAAAGTCAAGTTGTTACCACAATTATAAAAATGGGTGAAGATCCTACTCATGCACAAAGTATTAATCTGGATGTTCGTGGTAAATCATTACAAGTACCAAAATCATGAATCACCATGGTATGCTTGGATTGATTATATGCACTGATTCATATACATACTTCATGCATGTGTGATATAATGTATTCGCATTGTGTGGATGTTGATGTTGCACACTAGGTATGTAGGCTTGATATCCATGTATTTTCCCACTCAGACAGTCTGTGGATTTGGATGTTAATCACAAAATGAGTGTTGGTATTTGTGGAGAGTAGTTTGTATATTTGGATGTGCAAAATGCTTGCTGTCTATTGGCTATCACTAAGGATTTAATTAGGAAGTGTCCTAATGCAACCTAAAACTAAGTCTAAAGCTCATAGTAAGAGACACTAATAAAATCGAACAGATGGGCTTTTTTGTGTCAAATAAGATAACTAAGTACATGCTATTTTTTGTGATTTTTTGCTAGATGTTTTTTTTACAGATAACAAATTGTTCATATTAGGTTTATTTGATTAATGATCATGTGTGTAATAGCTAAATCTAGCTCTAAGAAAATTATATTTTCTTTACATAAATCTTTAATGTTCCAATATTTATTATAGTTTATTTTGATATGTTTGTAACATTTTGAAATAATTTCTTGATAAGTATATTGGTTCATTTTTTTTCTGGCTTATTATTTTGTTGATTGGTTTTATCTCTTTATTTTTCATAACTATATTTCATCATCTTCTCAGTAAAAAATCTAAGCATCTATTTGCATTTGTAGACGAAGCATCGATAAAGGACAGGAAAATGCTCGATGATAAGTATTGTTTTGTATATGCACCCCCTAAAATAAATGAAACGGTATCGATAAAATGCTTGAAATTGGGAGATAAACTTGTTTTAGATGCTTTAGCTACTAGATCTAGTCATCCAACACATCTAAAAATTAAGAAATATATTCCTTTCATGTATGCTTAGTTTTGTTTTGCATTTAGAGTGTGCCTTTTATTAGTTAATAATATTGTAGCTTTGATTTGTGATTTTAGTGTTGATGATTATGTTGTTGAGGAAGTTCAAAATACTTTTATGATCAGTACCAAATACAATACAAAATTAGATTCCTTATATGGAGCCACCATAAGTGCTGTTTAAAAAACAGATAGCAGAAAGAGTTCTAGCAGAGTTCCCAAGGAGGAGATGCTAGCACAAATGCATCAGCTAATGATGAGAATGATGATTTAGTTTTAAATATATATATACCTATGTAATGTTTTAGTTTTAATTATGTAACTATTGTATTAGAAAAATTTATTAACTAATACTTTTTGTAAATTATAAATAATGGTTTATAATAAATGTTTTTATTCAATTTAAAATAAAAATTTAAAAATATGTAATCAAATTCTTTGTAAAAAAATAAAATTGTGGAAATAGCATTGGAATAAAAATAGCTAGGGATTTTCCCCTTGCTAATTTAGCTAGGAAATTTTTTGTACATATTCAGACGAAAATTATAAATAACTATTCTTAATTATGAATAAAATTAGCGAGAGAAAAAATATAATTAGCTAGGGAGTTTCCAAGTTAAAAAATTTGCGAGAAAAATTTTGTTCTCGTTAATATTTTGTAACGAACACTTAAGCTAGGAAATATTTCTGTCATTAATCCATCATTATTCTATTTTAAAGACACAATAAGCCCAAATAGCTAGGAAAATATCTTTGGTTATTTGGGCGTTTCTTGTATTGTAGATAGATAGATCAATAGAATGATAGGCAGATAGCCAAATAGTTAAATAAACAGATAGTCAAATAGAGAGATAAACAGATAGATAGATAGATAGATAAAGAGATAAAGATAGATAGATAGATAGATAGATAGACATATAGACATATAGAAAAATAAAAAGATAGATAGATAGACAGATAGATAGATAGACATATAGACATATAGAAAAATAAAAAGATAGATAGATAGACAGACAGATAGATAGATAGATAGATAGACAGATTAACAGATAGATAGATAAATAGATAGGTAGATAGATAGATAGGCAAATAGACATATAGACAGACATATATATAGATAGACATATAGATAGGTCGGCAAGTAGACACATAAATAGATAGATTCATAAATAGACAGATAAAGATTTAGATAGATAGATAGACAGATAGACATATATATAGATAGATTGATTGATAGATTGATAGTTAGATAAATAGATACATAGATAGACAGATAGATAAATAGCTTGATAGACAAATAGATAGATAAAAAATTAGATAGATAGATATAAAGACAAATAGACATGTTGACATATTGATAGATAGATAAATTGACTGATAGCCAAATAGCCAGATAGATAGATTGTCAGATAGTCAGATAGATAGATAGACATATAGATAGATAGATAGATAAAAAGATTTCCAGATAGACTGATAGATAAATAGACACATAGGCATATTGACACATAGATAGATAGATAGATATATAGATAGACAAATAAATATATAGAAGAATAAAAAATAGGTAGAAAGACTATTACATAGATAGACAGATATACAAATAGACAAATAGATAGATAGATAGATAGTCAGATAGATAGATATATAGACAAATAGATAGATAGATATATATATATAGATAGATAGATGAAAAAATAGATAGAAAAATAGATAGATAGATAGACAAAAAGTCAGATAGACAAATAGATAGATAGGCAGATAGACAGACAGATAAATAAATAGATAACGGGGCTACCCTGCCCCGCCACTCCCCGTAGCACCTTGCTCCTGTGTGGATTTCCTAGAACATTTATTCTCCTCTCCATGTGCTTGGACCAAAGATTATGATCGCTTAGATTCATTGTGTTACACCATCAACCCTATAGTTTCTGCTACCATATGTTTCTTCACTTGGTTCGAAGCTAGCACCATCACTTCATTGTATGTGACAACCAAACTTCAAAATAGTTCATTGATACACATCAATGGCTGTAAATAATTTAATATACACTCCATTAAAATAATACACATTCACAAATATATAAAATTTGTAATTATAGACATGAACAAACACAAATATGAGTTCATAGTCATACAACTCCAATAATATCTAAAATATGGCCAGGAATGATGTTTAGAGAGAGAGAGTAAAAAAATAAAATATTTCATAAATAATGAAGTTAATAATAGATTAGCCTCCTTTTTATCTTACAGAGATCGGTAAAGATTGAAGCCATCCATAGGAAGAACCATGACAGAGTCTTAAGGCATTGAATCAGAATTTATTCGTGTGTCTCACATCAGATGTCCTGCAAAGATTCACAGTTAGATTAATTAGAAAAACATAAAATAAAACTAGTATAAATAAAATTGATACCACCAAAAAAGTCTTATCATGTTTAGCTACACATTGAAAAAAATCAAAAATCATTCAGAAATAATTTTGATACAAATTCATCCTCATTATTAGTTGGTGCATTTTTGCTAGCCTCTCCTATGTGGTTTCACAGCTGGTTCTCAGAATGCTATCTGTTGCATCAAGGGAGCTAACTATGACTCCATATAGGTGATCTGATGTTGTATTACATTTTTAACTTTCTTTCATCTCATCATTCAATTCTTTAATCTCTTCATTCACTTCTTTCATTTTTTGCATTTCTTCCTTCAAATGAGTAATCTTCTCATCCTTCACTTCTTTAATATCTTGTATTTCTTTCTTCAAATGAGAAATCTACTCATCATTCTATTTCATTTTGGTCCATAACTTCAAAACAATCATTTGTTTCCATTACTTGTTGTTCGACTACCTAACCCACCACTGTTGTAACAAATGAATTAGAAGCACAACTGCTATTATGTCACTCCCATCAAGCCGATGCCATACACTCGCTGGTTCTTATGACCTTCTATGATTTCAAAATAGATAGGATCATAGTCAATTGGTTGAAGATCCATAGAAGCCTCAACTTTTGAGAAGCAACTCTCACACGCTCCTCCATGAGTTCCTATGAAAAAATAGAAAACAAATAATTTTCTAGATATACATAAAATAAATTTAATATTTTGGATTCCAAACTTCTTTCAAAATTTACGGTAGTATTATAAAATTTTATTAATATAATAGATTCTTGTAGAAATAATCTGAGACTTGTTGTCAACAAACTGACCATCCACTTTTTTCACATGCAACCTCCTGAAAATCTCATAAAAATTGAGATCTCGACCCAATTCTCCAGCCTAGAGTATGTGTTTATAAAGTCAAAAAAAATGTTAAAAAATTTAAACAAAATTAATAAAACCATCCACAATTTTGATTAATTAGGATAACTACTAAATATATAAAGGTTTTTAACTTTAAAAGTGTATAAAAATCTCGAGCGTGCTCAATGCTCTACTTTGACCCTATTGTGTGGCAAGACATTTCTGTACAGAGTATGGCTAACTCAGTACCTCGATTTTTGCTAGCAATCTCTTATTTTTTTTTTCACATCTGGCTCCTTTCAATGCTTAAGAGACTCAAACTAGTCATCCTCGGATATAAAATATGCCCTATCTTTTAGATTAGTCAATTTATAGACAAAATCTAAATACCGTTCAGTAGCTTTGCTCTCCCACAATAGCTTTATCTTTCCATAAAATTTGGGTGCCCATGTGCACTAATTCTACATATAGAAAAATCACCAAAAAATTGATATTAATAACAATGACATTATTATTTAGTGCTTGAATAATAACCAACATATTAGTTAACTAATTAGATAAATAATTTTCAATACTTTTATTTCATTGTTTTTACCTGAAAGTCATTAAAATTAGAATCCCTTGTCGATTCCAAAACTTTCTTCCATGAAAATACTTTAGAATGGATCATTTTTTTTGAAAGAATTTCTAATTATAGCTGAACACTTGTGATGTGGAATAAAACTGTACAAATAAATACATAACATTAAAAACAAGCAAATCAATAATATATATAAAAACCCACTAAAAGAAACATCATAATTTTTTATTCAAGTAATATTTACATATTTCATATATCTTCCAACCACAATCTCAATTACTAACCTAGCACTGAATGTAGAGGAAGACACAGTATTTGATGATGCATATGGTGTTGTGAAATTGGGAATTGTCCGTGTAAATGGTAGTGTAGAAATTGCTAATGGATCAAAAGTGTGTGTAGAGAGGGCAATGAGTGGTGGGCTTATATCTAATAAAGGTGATGGTAGAGGTGTCAATGATGGTGATGGGGTGATGGAAATTGAGATGGTGATTGTGATGTTGAAGTCTGGATATGGTTGGTATTTAATGCTATTAAATTTGCAATGTGATGTAAAATACAAGATGAATTTCATTCATTTCTGCATCCACATCCACCTCCACACTGAGCACGTCTTTTATGTGCCATATACTATACAAAAAATAAAAACATAGAACAAATAATAGAGATATGATGAACAACCATGCATCTAAGAATAATACACACCAAAAGATTTCAACAAAATATAAAAAGTCTTTGATAGTATAATATTATAAAATAATCATAAATGTTAAATTAGCAGCATCATTATCATCATCCAATGGATCTTCTGATTTCATCTGATTCTGATGGACGTTCCATCTCATCTTCAGATAGAAATTGATCATCTTCAATTTCTATTATGCCACTATTTGAGTCACATAAATTTTCTAGGTCTTCATCTACATGCATAGGTGTAATTTATTTATATCATCTTCTTGGAATGCCGGTGCAATAGCTAAGTTTGTACTTCATTCTTGAGATGTTAGTACTTCAAGAATTGATCGAGCTTTGATTTTGCAAATCATCCACCAGTCACTCGTATCACAAGATAAGCTTGTATATGATAATAATATACTTGAGTGGCTTGAACTACCATAATAAATAGCTCATATAAATTATAACTGTATTTATGGTTAACATCCATTAGCTTATAATCCGAATGAATCTCTGTACCCACATTTCGTGTAGGATCAATCCACTTGCAATTTAATAATACAATCCTATTATTTTCAAGTAGAGGATACTCTTACTCAATAACTTTTGTGAGTTGACCATAATAATCAATCTCATCTGCATTATAACCTAAGCCTTTAATGCATACACCATTATTCATTGTTGCTTTAGAAGAACCATGCCCAATTGTGTGAAATTTATATCCATTGACAAAATACCCAGGATAGGTATTCACATATCTAAATGGGCATTTACTTAGATTCTAAATGAAAATATTGGAATTTCCAATTGAAGGATCATTTACCTATTGCATTAATTAAAAAAATGGTGTTAACAACTAAAAAATAATAATAAATTAAAATTTTCAAATAATTAAAACTTAATAATTCTCACATAGTTTTTGAACCAATTCAGAAAATTTGTTATAGCATATAATTGACCTCATTGCTGGAAATTATTGTTGCCTATTTTTTTAACTGCTCAACATAAATACCGCACAAATATAAATAGATGAAGAAAAATGTATATCAATTTTTAATTATTCCTATTAAGGAAAAAATTACACTGATTAAACCTACAACTATTTTGGGTATATATACTCAATATATGGTGCAACATTTTCACAATTAGGTAAAACATAGCTCCGGGTTGCTTTGTACTCTTCATTTGTCATATATCTTTTCTTTGCTCTTCAAAATGCTCTTCCAGGGGACTTGAAGATAGATAGCTTGTCCATAGAATCAGTATCTACCTTCAACCAAAATAGTAGGGTTCAATTATATTAAATACAATATTACTTTATGTTTGAAATAATAAAACATAACGACTTATATGTATTTACCTGTCAAAAGGATACATCCACCTATATTGTACTTGCCTTGCTATCCTTACTTTATATGCCAAATGAAATGACAAATGCTCCATTGAGTCAAAAAAGCTCGGTGAGTATATCCATTCAAGCTTACAAAGAATAACTAGTATGTCATTCTCCAGCCTCACCATGTCATCTATTTTGATTGTGGTGACAGTTAGCTGTTTGAAGAAAAACTAACTTCTATAAGGACCTTCCAAACACTTAGGAAAAGTAATTCATGGAATGCAATTTGTATTAATCTATGCATAAATATATGATTGTCAGGACTTTTCATTCCAAATAACTTAAGATTCTTTATATCCACACATCTACCCATATTTGACACATATCTATCATATAATTTGAAATTTTTAACCAATTCACACAATATCTATCTCGCCTTCTTATCTAGTGTGTAACAAGCTTTAAAGAATTTTTTTGTTGTCTCGTTAAGTTTCAATTCAAGACGCCAATAGTAATCATTCAACTCTTGTCTTGATTTTAAAGTGTTTTTTGTTTCCGTCTATATTAAGGATAGTGTTGAAAATATTGTCAAACACATTCTTTTCAATATGCATTACATCCAAGTTATGATGAATTAAATTGGACTTCCAATAGGGCACATCCCAAAAAGTACTACATTTCCTCCATCTAAATATATTACATATTGGTCTATTAGTTCTAATAGTATCCTTTTCAGTCACATTCTTTAGACCCAAACTCTGAATATCTGTCAAAACTTTATCTCCTGAACGAATAACTAGTGCAACTATCATCAATATTTTATTTTTTTGAAATGCATTTTTATTTCTATGGAATGAATGATTCGTAGGTAGAAACTTATGATGATTATCAAACCATAACTGTTTACCACTTAATTTCAGGGTAAATGCATCTGAATTTTTCATGCAATATGAACATTCAAATCATTCTGCAGTACTCCAATCAGACAACATTGAATATGAAAAAAAGTCACTTACCATCCACATAAGGGCTGCCCGCATAATAAAATTTTGCTTCTTTGAGATGTCATATGTATTCTCACCAACATCCCACAAATTATTTAACACTACTATATGAATCTGTAAGAAAACATCCAGCATGTCTTTTAGATTTTTTGGCCATGGAACCAATATTGACAAAAACATATATTGCTCCTTTAAACACAACCACGAAGGAAAATTATAAGGTGTCACTATCACTAGCCATGTTGAATAGTATTATCCAGATTGGCCAAATGGTTGAAATCCATTAGTGCCGAGACCCAGTCTCACATTTTGACTTTTAGCTACAAAATCTTGATGTATATAATTAAAATGCTTCCATGCAATTGAATCTAATGGATGATGAATCAATCCTTCTTCAACCTCAAGGTCAAAATGCCACATCATATCATTTGTTGTGGCATTTGATGCATATAGTCTCTGTAATCGAGGAATTATAGGAAAGTAATCCATCTTCTTTAATGCAACTTTCATCTTTTGTCCCATATCTGCAATACAAGGTGCCTTCTTAAACTAAAAATGATAATAAAACTTACTACAAATTAAATCACTATCACCACCTCAATATAACATACATCCATTGAAATAACAATTTTTTCCACTGATAGACCCATACCACATAGTAACTTCTTAGTTTTGTAAAAGTTGTTCATGACAAAATTATTATTCGGAATAATCTCTTTCATCAGTTTTGTTACCTTATCAAATAATTTCTCAAACATATTATTTTCTAACTTCATTCTCATTAGTCGAGCCACATGTGACAATTGCGAATGTGTTTTACAATGAGGCCACAACTGATTATCTACAACTTTAAGCATTTCATAAAATTTTTGAGCTTCAGGATTTGGTGGTTCATCCATGTAATCCATATTGAAGCAAGCACCAGTAGCTTCCATGACCATTCTATGGTATGTGTTTGATGTTTCTTCACAACATGCAAATGATTCAATATCCTTATTTTGGTCAATGTTAAGAGCCATTATACTTTCCCCATGATAAATCCAAACAAAATAATTTGGTACTAAGCCATATTTAGTGAAATGGTATCTTATAGTGTTTACATCATAAAAAGAAATATTCTGACACTTGCAGTTAGTACATGGACACTTAACTTTTTCTCCATCAATCCATTTCGATTGACTACACACAAAGTTGATGAAAGTTTCAAGCTTACTCAAAAATTCTTGATTCAAAATTCCATTCATAAACCTTTCGTTCATCCAATAACTATCTGAACTCATTTTGCCCTGTTTTATTTGAAATGAATAATGCTCAATCATTATTTTGAATCAAACATATAATTACTTCAAAATATACTACTTATTAAATAAAATTACTTATAGATGATTATTTAAAGATTAAATATTGTGAATATCGAGGTTATGCATTTGCAGAATCTACATTAATACATAATGCATTTTTTTGAACGACAAAGATTAATAGATATCACGCTATTACTAGATGAAGGGAGAAAAATATGTGAATAGACAAGAAAGGAATGCAAAAAATAAATAAATTGAGAATTTGAAGGAGTAAGCTTCTCACACCTCAATGATGATCAAATAGCATAATTTTTACTGTGATTCTACTCCATCTTTGAATATAAAAAAAACAATAAATTAATGGAATTGATATCCAATTTCAAGAACTCTTGGCAAATGAATTAATGAAAAATTAAGACATGAACAAAAACATATTTGGATTTGAAAACATATCATACAAAGTATTCGACTAGAAAACATAGATATGAAGCAAGCTACAATTACATATTCCTAGCCTTACAAATTTAAACTAATTTGACAAAAAATTTCATATCATTAATATTAATATTATTTGTGAGAAACTGCAATCAAAGGATAGTTTGGAAATTAAAACTTACATACACCTTAATTAATACCTAATCAATATGAAGGATGGGAAATTATTAATTTAGCAAAAATTATTGATATAACGATCACTTATATACTTATGATTAATGATTTTAGTACTTGTAATGATTTACTATGAACTTCAAGATTAAAATTGTGTGCATGAGGAGGATCTTCGGTCATATATTTACTTGTGGTAATAACTTTACATTACACGATAACATTCACATACAAATATCTACTATATAATTTCAATGGAAAATGCAGTATACGATAATAGTTAATGTAGAAGAAGAATTTCAAAATAACAAACAGTAAAATCAAAACAAACCCTTTGCAGTTATAATGATCTTGTCGACACTCAAAATAAAAATGTTAAATATTATTTAATTTTAATTGAGGACTATAAAAAATGATAAAATAATATTATTGTTGTATTTCACTGCTTTACAATAATTATTTAATAAGCATATGATAATATTTTAACAATTCTAATTTATTAGTAATAATGTTTGATAAAACTCAAAATTCAATTAGAATAACAAAAACAAAGTATTTTAATGCATTGTGACGATATACAAATGTATTACATATATATATTAATGAATTATATTTAATTTGGTTTATAACAATTTTTTTAATGTAACAAATTTTTAAATATGAATAAATAGTTTAAATTAAAATTCAATAAGTTCAATGATATTTGATATGTTTGTTAATATTCATGTCTCAGTTTTTTTAATGAATTTAACTGAGCTTGGATATTAATCAATATTTTTTAACATTATTCCACATGTGTTCAATAAACTATATATATCTACCCACAAAAAAAATATATATATATTATTTATATATATAAAAACTATATATATATATATATTATAAACATCAATTAAATGAATATGTATGTATATTTACACATCAAAAACCAAAGGCTCGATAAACTAATTATTGAGATAGATGTGAGCCTCCTTGGAGGTTGTAAGTTCAATCTCCACAAGCTACAAAAAAATTGTCAGGAAAAAAAATCATGCCTCATATAATTATTTTATAATTATTTAGAGTTTTATATAGTTATACAAAAATATATAAATAATTATACACATAGTTAAACATAATGATGTATGTTGTTATACAGTAATTATAAATATACTTATATGTGGTTATACATAGAGTTATACTTATATTTATATATATAGGTATATATATTTAAATATTGTTCTGTATAATGTTATTTTAGTTATACATTTAGTCAAAGACAATTATTTATAGTTATATGTTATCATGCCTATATTATATATAGTTAAAAATAGAGTTATATATAGTTAAACATATAGTTATATATAGATATATTCTTACAAGTAGTTATAAGTAGTTTTACATAAATCTATACAATATTATAAAAAAATATTAAGATTTTATTGTATGAATACATATATGTATATATAGATACAAATATAGTTATATTTAATTATATAGAGTGTTACATCATTATACAAATATTTATATATAGTTATACACATATAGTTATAAATATGAATGTAGTTAAAGATATAATTATATATAATGTTTTTATAGTTATACATTTAGTAAAATACAATTATATATAGCTATATATTATTATACATATTGTATATTTTGTTAGAAATATTGGTATATAAAATTATACATATATTTATACATTAGTATAAAGTTAAAAAAATAGTTATGTATAGTTATAAATATGGTTATAAAAATAGTTTACATAATTATAAATATAGTTATAAATACTTTTTTATATAGGCATATGATTATATAATTATAAAAGTGTTTAGATATAATATTTGTGTTTACAATATGTTTTTAAATGTTACTTATATATAATTATATATATGTAACACTTTTATAAATTTTATATAGTATATATATCACATTATATAAACATTATAAATATTATATATTTAAATAAAAATTAAAATGTCATTTAAATGTTTACAAAAATGTATAAACATTTTATATGTTATATAATTGATAAATAAAAAATTATATAAATGGATAGGTTTATGTAAATGTTATATAAATATTTATAAACATTAATACATATGTATAAATATTTATATATAACATTATATGTTTATATAAACATATCAATGTTTATATATAATGTAATATATTTATATATATTAAAGTATAGACATTTATATATAATGTCATATGATTAAATAAATGCATAAAAGTTTTATATATAATGTTATCTGTTTTAATAATTTTAGAGACAACAAAAATAGAACCCATAAGCATTAAGTATATTTTTTATGAAAGTTGCAGAAGCAGAAAACATCAAGCATTATTTATTTTCATAAGTTACAGAAGGAGAAAACAATATGCAAACATTTATTATTTGAAATCAATAAAAACCTAAAATTTAAACAATAAAAGAACAAAGTTTGCACTGACCATTTATTGTTTCATATATAGTATAGTGTCAAAATCTAATAAGTAATATGAAAATAGAAGAAAAAAGAAGGAAAATTTGGGATAAATAAAAAAAAACTTTACTAGAATATTCTGTAAAAACGAAAATCAGCAAGTGGTAATCAAATTGAAAGAGACAAAGATATGTATATAGTATTCCAAATGAGAAGAAAAATGATAAAATTACCTAGCAACAAGAAGAGGTAGATTTTGTAGGTTGCTCCCATAGTCCCATTTTGCTTCTCATATCTTCGTCATTAAAAGATAGAAAAAATGTTAAGTGCTTAATGCCTTAGCATTTTGTTTTTCAAAGAAACCATATATAAATACTAAACTGGATGTAAATATATTATACAAAAATATAAGCATAAACAAAAATTATAAAAAATAAATAATTTATATAAAATAAATGAAATAGATTTTTATTTAACCATAAATGATATTATTACATAAATAAATAAAATAATATTATATAATAATAAAGTATTCGTATATACATACATGCATATATATATATATATCTATCTGCATAAAATTTACTTATATGATTATATTAAGGCATGAAATAATTATAAAGGCATTAAATTTGAATCTTTTAGTCATTATAATATTTAATCTTTGAAGTGTTCATTTAATAACTATAGTGAAATATTTATTTTTTAAATCATCAAATTTTTTTTAGATTTAATTGAAACACCTATGAATTAATATAAAAATATCAAATTATTTTCTTTTAAATTTTATGAAAATTTTGAAAATTTCAAATCTATTAGTAATTATAGTTTTAAAAATTTTCTATAATAATAAAAAAATGATTTTTTACTTTTATTTTAATAAATATTTAATTGTTTATTAATTTATTCATATATTTTTATAAATTTTTTAATTTAATAAAACTTTTGTTTATTTTAGTTTTTTATTCATAGTAATTTGTATTTATGTTTATTTATTAATTAAAATATTTTAAAAAATATTATAAATTAATAAATTATATAATATTTTTTAATATAAATATTTAAATATCATAAATAAATATTTCCGAAAAAATTAAGTATACTTTTTAAATAAATTTAGAATAAAAAAATAGTTATTTTAGTCATATTTAATGTAAATTTTTATTTGTATTTGTATATTTATTAAATTTTATATTTATAATATCATATTTTTATTATTATATGAGGAGATTGTGTCTTTTAAGGATCGCTCATCTATAGACAATGACATACGTTTAATATAGAAAATTATATAAAATATTAAAATAAATAATGCTTAAAAAGATATCATTAAATATTAGTGATAGAAATTATCACTAGCCCAAATAGCTAGGGAAAATCCCTAGCTTAATTCATATATTTTGAGAAAATAAACATTTAAGGAATTATCGCTTTCAATTATATATAAAATCTAAAAAAGATAAATTAAAATAATTATTTAGCGATAGATTTTGTCTCATTTTAATTAACAAAGGAACTTATGTAGCTAAATACGTCGCTAAAGTTCCAGCTTTTCTTTGCGTGAATATCTACAAATATTTTAGTGACTAAAAATTTTCATTCAAAGATTTTCGATGCTAATTCATCACTAATCCATCGCAAATTTTTAATTAATTGTAAAATCAAATCGCCCTTGTTATTTCATAGTTTATCCCTTGCTAATTACCTAGGGAATTTATCCCTAGCTAAATTTTACAAGCTAAATAGACATTTTTTGTAGTGTATGTATTTATCTATCTTTCTATCTATATATTTATCTATCTGTTTATCTATCTATCTGTCTGTCTATCTATATATCTATCTATATATATATAATACTTTATCAAGCTATCTAAATATCTATATATCTCTTTATTTATCTATTTATGTATATATCTATCTAACTATCTAACTATCTATCAATTAATCAATCCATCTATCTATCATCCACTAACGATCTGAACTCATTTTGCTCTATTATATTTACAAAGAATTATGCTCATTCATAATTCTAAATGAAACATACAATGACTTCAAATAATACTATTAATTAAATAAAATCACTTACATATAAATATGCAAAGGCAAAATATCATAAATATCTAGGCAATGTGTTTGTAAAATCTACATGAAGAAATAGAGACTTTATTAGCATGCTAAAGTTGAAAAGATATAACTATATTGCTAGATGACGAGAGCATGTCTCTTCTAGTGCACCAATCAAATCCACACAAAAAGGAAAGAATTAGGAGAACACAAGAACCAAGTGAAAGGACAAGAAAGGGAAACAAAAAAAAGGAATTATAAGTTTGAAGGAGTAAGCTTCTAACTTCTTAATGAAGATCAAAGATCAAAATTTCAACTGTGATTCAACTCAATCTTTGAATATAAAAATAAATAGTAAAGACAAAATAAAAGGAATAAAGATCCAATTCCAAAAATATTTTTCAAATGAATTAATGAAGAATTTAGACATGAAAAATAATAGGTTTGGACTAGAAAACATATCATACAAAGTATTAAACTAGAAAACATAGATGTGAAGTAGCTTGCAATTTCAGATTCATAGCATTACAAATATGAACTAATTAAAGATACCAATAATTAGAGATATTAACATTAACATATTTTGTGGAAAACTGCAATCAAAAGACAGTTTGCTAAAGTAAACTGATTGAGATAAGAAGAATGATAATTAAGCAAAACTAGTTGAGTAAAGAGCTCTTAGCAATTCTATAACATCATACTTAAAGTTTACTAACAAGATAGAGATTAGAAATGGATGAATATAATCTAGTAAAACTAAAGCTTAATTTTAAAGAGACACATGACTTAAACACCAAGATTTAAGACCAAAGATATGCATAAATAAATAGTTAATTGAAGTAGCAGCCTAAGAACATACCATTTTATGAATTAAAGAACTGCCAAAAAATAATAGTGCAAAAGAACTTAATCCTAATTTTTTAGTAATTTACTTAAAGATTATTTACATACACATCAATTCAAACTTAAACAATATGAAGGATGAGAAATTATTAATTTAACAAAAATTATAGTTATGATCATCACTTATATACATTTGCTGATTAGATATTTGAATAAGAAATTAAATTGTTGTATTGAAAAGCCTATTTTCATTTTTATGATGGTTATTAGCACACATAATATGTTATTTTCATTTTAATCTATTATGAGAAGAATAAACACATAAAAGTATTATTTTATCAAAGAAAAGATTTTAAAAAAGCAACCTTTTGGCAAGAGCAGCTTGAGAGGTCTATTTTTCACAATGCCAATAATAAATGAGAAAATCAACCAAATGGCCACATCACTTTTTTTAAATGATTCTAAAATAGGTTAATTTATTTTATCAAACAATAACATGGCTATAATTGCATAAAATTTATAAAATTAATTAATATACTAATATTAAAATCTTACGCCAAAACAAAATGTTGTAAATATATATATGACATGCATATGTGTGTGTAATTTAATAAAGACTTAGTGTAGTCAATTTTTTTAATAGTACTACTAAACAATAATTAATATCAAGCCAATTAAATTAATTAAAGCATCTACAATCTTAAAAAAATACAATTACAATGTAATTTATTGGGTACCTAATTAAAGACCAAAAAATATGATTTATTAAGAAAAGAAACTAAAAATAACTCATCATCATCCACCAACAAAAATTATAGCCTTGACAACCTATCAACATGAGCAATGACAACATAATTTAAGGTTATAATGGTTAAGTTGTACCTTCTTCTTTGAAAAAAATATAAGAGTTTCACACTATAACCATAGAAACTAGATTAGTAAATAATTTTTCACAGGTTCTTCATATTCATCTTCTCTACAAAAAAAAAATTCTAAAATATAAAAACACATAAATTAAAATAGAAAATATAACTTGAATTTAAAAAATTATAGTACCATGCTATTCTTCTCCTCTTGTTATTATTTTCTTCATCCTCTTTTACTATTCTTCTTCGAATTTCAGAGTTAGCACACTTTCTGTTGATTTGAAATCCATTAAACCTTAAAAAAAGAATCATTAAAATAAAAAAATTTACACTATTATGAACAATATTATGGATGTCCATAAATGCTCCATTAATCTCTTGACTATTAATATTCTTGTGACTATTATTTTTCATAGATTAATGTGTATTAATTAGTATGGATTAATATGTATTCATTAATACATTTAATACGTATTCATTTATTAAACCCTATAAATAGAGAGCCTTTGTATGAGTCACAATATACTTGAAGGAATAAGAAATCTCTCCCCTATTTCTCCTATATCTATCACTCTCTTATCCTTCAATTTAATAATACATTATCAGAATGAAGCTCCATTGGATTTTCAAGAGATATATTGAAGAATATAGAAACTCATCTGGTGGGATCCTCAATCGATGATAATAATTTATGTCTTGCAGATAATGCATTAACACATACCAGACATAAAGATAATTTTTTTCCCTTTATAATAATGCAAGGATTAGATGTGAATACAATATTGGATAGTGAAAAAATTGATTGAGGGCTTTAGAAGAGCTAATATATTGTTACTCAGAGGAACAAAAATTCATATTGATGATGCATTATATTTTACAAAGTCTCAAAGAAATTTATTGAGTTTTAAAGATATTCGACGAAATGGATATCATATTTAGACTACGAATAAAGATAACACTGAGTTTTTATATATTACTAATTTTGTCTCAGGTAAAAAAAATATATTGAAATAATTACCCATTTTTTTTCTGGTTTGTACTACACAAACATAAGAACAAATGAGACACATGCCATAGTAAAACAAAATTTTACTGATGAAAATAATTTTATTATTTGGCAGACATCCTATGTCTATAATGATATAGAGAATCAATAAAAATTCAAGTGGGTATTCATTGAAAAATCAAAAGATTTTATATCCAATGAGTTTTCAAGTGCTGCTTATTCTCAAGGGAAGTTAATTATAAGGCCTCCACTAACAAAAATAAAGACATAACCCCTTGCATATTTGCAACGTATACAAGGTGATATATGTAGGCATATTCATCCACCATATGAACCATTTTGATATTTTATGATTCTGATTGATACATCAATGAGATGGTCACATGTCTATTTGTTATCAACACATAACAGAGCATTTGCTAGATTTTTTGCTCAAATAATTTGGTTATGGGCTCATTTTCTTGATTATCTGATTAAGTTAATTCATCTAAATAATTCTAGATAATTTACTTTCCAAGCTTTTAATGATTATTATATGTCTATTGGAATAACTGAACATCCTTTAGCATATGTTCATACACAAAATTGTCTTGCAGAATTATTTATTAAATGCCTTCAATTGATTACAAGGCCATTACTAATAAGGATGAAGCTCACAACTTCTGCTTGGGACCATGCTATTTTGTATGCGGTAGTACTGATTCATATTAGACCAATAAATTATCATGAGTTCTCTCTTTTACAATTAGTTTTTGTTGAGAACCAAATATTTTTCATCTAAGGATTTTTGGGTGTGTGGTATATGTTATGATTACTCCACCACAACCCACTAAGATGAGTCCCCAAAGAAGAGTGGGAATACATATTGGATATGAATCTCCATCAATAATCAAATATTTAGAGCCAACAACTTGAAATTTATTTATGGCTCATTTTTTTTTGTTTGTCATTTTGATGAATCAGATTTTCCAACTTTAAAGAAAAAAAATAAACAGTTAGAAAAGGATATTAGTTAGAATTAATTGTTGTTGTCTCATCTTGACCCTCACATAAAGGAATGTGAATTAGAAGTTCAAAATATTAATCATTTGCAAATTTTAGCAAATTAATTGCTAGATGTATTTACTAATCCTAAGAGAGTATATATACCTTACATGCCAACTACTAATGCTCCAATTAGAATTTAAGTCCCGGTAGAACAATCTATTGCTAATGAACATAAAGTATCAGTGAAATGTGGTCAACCAGTTGGTTCCTAAAATGAAAATCCTTGGAAAAGAAAAGGATCAAAGAATCAAGTTGAGGAATTGATAACTCTAGAAGAGTCCCCATTTGTAATTCTAGAAAAAATTCAGGTACCTGAAACTTGTCACAATCAAGAGATCTTGATAAACTATGTCACAATTGGCCAAAGGTGGAATCATAATATAATTGCTGTCGATGAAATATTTTCTTATAATATGGCACTCAACATTGTTAATGACAATAAGAACCTTGAGCCAAATTTCATCACGTAATATAGATAGAGAGATGATTGACCAAAATGGAAAGATATAATTGAAGTAGAATTAAATTCTCTTTCAAAACACCAAAATTTTGATTCTATTGTACATACACATGATGGTGTCAAACATATAGGATACAAATGAGTATTTGTATGAAAATGAGATGCGAAAAATAAAATTGTCAAATATAAGGCATGATTAGTTGGACAAAAATTCTTTCAAAGATATGGCATTGATTATGAAGAGAAGTATTCCCCTATAGTGGATGTAGTTATGGCTTATTTATATGGACCACTTAACGGTGACATTTACATGAAAATTCTAGAAGGATTAAAATTGCTTGCAACACATAATTCAAGTGCTCGAGGACTTTACTAGATAAAATTATGCAGATTTCTATATTGGTTGAAGCAATCTAGATGCATGTGATATAATTGCCTTACTGAATATTTATTATGAAAAGGGTGTAAGAATGATACACTTTGCCCATGTGTATTTATTAAAAGATCAAGATCTGAGTTTGTTATAAGTGTAGTTTATGTTGATGACTTGAATATTATTGGGACTACGAATGAGCTTTTAGAAGCAATAGGCAACTTAAAGAAAGAATTTGAGATGAAAAATCTCAAAAAAAAAAATTTGCCTTGGTTTGCAGATTGAACACTTAGAGAAAAGAATTTTTATTCATCAATCAGCTTATATAATAATAGTGTTAAAATAATTCTTTAATGATAATGCCCATCCATTGAGCACTCCAATGGTTCTAAGGTCATTAGATTTGAATAAAGATCCTTTCCGACCTCGGATGGATGATGAAGAGCTTCTTGGTCCTAAAGTACCATATCTTAGTGTTAATGGAGCACTAATGTATCTTGCAAGTCACACACGACCTGATATATCATTTTTCATAAATTTGTTAGCAAGATATAGTTCTTGTCCAACAAGAAGATATTGGAATAGAGTTAAACATATAGTAATGTATCTTCAAGGTACGATGGATATGGGCCTATATTATCTCAATGTACCCAAAGCATAATTAATTGGTTATGTAGATGTGGGATATATATATGATCCTCATAATGATTGATCACAAATAGGCTATTTGTTCACATGTGGTGATACAGCCATTTCATGATATTCTATGAAATAATTAATTACCCACCAGATAAAATCATGTAGAGATCTTAGCAATTCATGAAGCAAGTAGGGAATATTTTTGGTTAAGATCATTAATACATCATATTCAAGAGTTATGTAGTTTATCTTTTAGCAAGGAGGTCCCTATGACCTTGTATGAAGATAATGTTGGATGCATTGTTCAATTAAAAAATGGGCACATTAAAGTGGATAGAACAAAATAAATATCACCAAAATTTTTTTTCACTCATAATCTACAAAAGAAATGTGATATTGATGTTCAATCAATTTGTTCAACTAATACTCTAGTAGATTTATTCACCAAGGCTCTACCTACTATAACATTTGAAAGGCTAGTTCATAGCACTGGAATGTGTAGGCTCAGAGATTTAAAGTGATGTTGCGAAGAGGAGGAATAAATTTTTTATATTGTACTCTTTTTTCCTTTACCATGGTTTTGTCACACTGGGATTTTCTATAAATCTTTTTAATGAGATAGTATCATGGACATTCAAGGGGGAGTATTATGAATAATATTATGGATGTCTATAAACTCTCCATCAATTTATTGACAATTGATATTCTTGTGACTCTTATTATTCATACATTAATGTGTATTAATTGGCATGGATTAATATGTATTCATTGGTACATTTAATATGTATTCATGCATTAAACCCTATAAATAGGGAACCTTTGTATGAGTCTTGAAGTAATAAGAAATCTCTCCCTTGTTTCTCCTATATCTCTCGCTCTCTTGTGCTTCTATTTCACAATTTCAGAGCTAGCACACTTTCTGTTGAATTTAAATTTGCAAAACTTATTATTAATTTCTCATTAAATTATAATGAAAATAAACAAAAAAAACACAGAGAGAGAGAGAGAGACATTCTTTGTTTAATATGGTTATTCAAAATGATGGTGTGATGGTAGTGTGCTCTAAGACTCGAAGGTTTTTTAGAAGTGAACTAACCTAATTATGTAGAGATGACCATACGGGGGAGAGACGGGTCAGAGATGGAAAATATTAGAAAATGAAATTATTTTATATTTTATCATTAATTATATTATTTCATAAATAGATAAATTTATGCTTAATAAATTATGAAATATTTATTGTTATTTTTTATAATACTATTTATAAATTAATCAAATAAATTTCAGAAATAAAAAAATTAATTTATGTTTATAACATTGGAGAAAATAAATAATATTACTAATAACCATGAAAACTATTAATTAATAATTAAATTTTCATATTAATTCATTTATTAAAAATACATATTATTTCATATAACCATTGATAAATTGTATAAATGTATATACATACAAAATTTATAACATCTCAATTAAATAAAAAAATAACCAAGTAAATAATGAATAAGTAACATATCAATAATATTCAAACAACTAATAAAATATTTGAACATAAAAATTAAAGAAATATATAATCTTAACATTATCCAAAAAAATAAAATTAAAAATTAATTACTTAAAAATATAATTCATAAAAATAAGACTACAAATAAATCTAAAAATAAAAAAAAAAGATAAAAGCATCCAAATTTAACTTGTATATTACTATAATAAATGATTTTAGATAATTTTTTAGTAGCTATTTTAATATTTTAAAAAAACAAGTAGAAAATATTAAGTAAAAAATAATTTTCTATACTATGATTATTGACTTCTAAAATAATAATTATACATCTAAGTAAAAAGATAAGTTACGATAACTATAGTACATAATAAATGAGAAGTATCAACAATAATTTTTTAAAAAAGATTTGTTTACTTCTTTAAAGTAAGCATCATGATAGAGGAATTCTATGAAGACTCCTAAATGAAAATGATAATTGTCTTGTCTCCCTCAATACCTAATAATACTCTGCCTCATTTATAGATAAAACTACTAACATTCCTCTATGATGTATCATTTCTTAATATGATATATAAATTATAGAGATAATCTTTTGTGTATGCATAAAAGCATCATATTGCACATCACTATTCTTTCAATTGCACATTTATATTAAAGTATAAACTTTTATATATATTGGCTAATGATTATATAAATATATAAGTGTTTAGATATAATGTTGTATTTAATATATTTTTATTAATGTTACACACACACACACATATATATATATATATATATATATATATATATGTATGTAAACACTTTTATAAATATTATATAGTATATATATCACATTTTTATAGAAATTATACATAATATATTTATATATAAAAATTTATATACTATATAACTGATTATAAATATGTATAAATATTTTATATGTTCTATAAATGTTATATAAACAATTATTAAAATGTATAGTATTATGTAAATATTGTATAAATATTTATAAACATTTATACATATGTATAAATATTTATATATAACATTATAGGTTTATATAAATATATCAATGTATATATATAATGTTATATGTTTATATATATTAAAGTATAACCATATATATATTTATTGTCATACAATTATATAAATGTATAAATGTTATATATAATGTTATGTGTTTATAAGATTTATATAAATATTATATTGCTACAAATCGAGCATAATATTTTCCAAAACAATTTACCTCATTTGCTAGTTTTTTTGAAAATAGATTTATTGTTTTTATTTTTTTTTTCAAATCATGAAATATACAGAAAGAATAAAAGTATTTTTTGAGTTTTCCAAAAATAAAAATCTTTTATTTTGATGTATTTTTTAATATGATTATGTATACTTTTTTAATATTATTCTAATGCACCATTTAATAAATTTTCCTACGTCTAATAACATCTAACAATAATAACAAATTATTTTGAAACAATATTAAACTAGGAAAAAAAAAGAATTTAGTAATCAGCATCACTATGAGTAGCTCATATTTTATATTTCAATTGAGGATGATTTTTTTTTACATGAAAAAAATTAATTTTTTCTTTATTTTTATCAAAATTAATGAGGTTGTGATAGAAAAATATGAACAATATTAAATTTAATGAATATAATTTTATCAATATTATACAATAAACACAAACATATTACTCATGTGTTTTAATTCTAATTTATTTGTTAAGCATGGACTTGAAATTTTTTATAATTTGGACTATTAATTGGCGGTAAATTTTATTTTCTTATAATTTGGACTGTTAATTGTAATTTATTATATTTTGAAACTATAAAATAATTTAGAATCTACTATATTTTTTGTAAAGTTTTCAAATAGAAAATTAAATGAATTGTATAGCATGAAAAACAAGCTTTAGTATAGCATCATTATGCATATCACTATTCTCTTAGTTGCACATATATTTATTTGAATGTTTGAAAGAATAGCAAAAACTCAACAATTGTTTCACTAATTATGAATATTATTGATTATATGAGTATTCTAATTTGAGTTGGATATAAGTTTTAGCAAAAGATTATTAATTTTTATAATTTTTAAAATAAAATCTTTAAATAGTATCTCTTGATAAGATAAAAATTTATTATATTTTAACAAAAAACAATGTCAACTTGACAATTCAAGTATCACAACCTAATTCGTTATTCACTTGCAAACTAGGCAACAATTATGTATCTTGAGTATTTTCGGCCTACTAAATAAATGTGAGCAACCAAACTCTCTGAGATATTAATTTTTCCGAACTTAATTGCCAATTAAACTAATAAATATTTTGGCATAACCCAAAATATCATCTCTAACAAAAACATAATAAAAAGTCAAAACTTCGATCACTTGTAAACTCTTTTGAATCATAAACTATAAAATATATGATTTGCTTTGAATTAAATTGTTCATGAATAAATAAAATATATTGTGTTAGATAATAATTTAAACAATAAGATTTAAGAGAATACTAACGTTTCATCCTATGCATTATTTGTGATCAGCTAGCATTCATAAAAATTTTATATAATCCTAATATCAATTCTTTCTCAAGTAAGCTTGGTATTTATGTTGTATGTATGCCAACTTGAATGGAAGTTGAGATTATCGTTAAATTGTTTTTCATGGTTTATGGTGTTGTACATAAAGGTTCACCAACCAATTTCCAATTTTAAAATATCTATAACCTATTTTATGCATATTTTTTCAGAATATTTACATTCAAACATGTTGCATAATTAACAATGCTTGTAAGATTTACCAATGCCATAAAAGTTGCTGCTGTTAGCTCATCACCAACACCCTTAAATTCTTGTATTACAAAAGTAATATCATCACATCAAACTTCAGTTTAAAAATGAAAGGAAGACAAAAAGTTGACACTTAATCATACTAACCTTGGTCAAAAGAAAAGTTGCTCATGGGGCAAATGCAGAAAAAATTAGGTCCAATGAATAAATTAACAGTCATGACATATAAAGGAAAATTGAACAAATTAAGTATCAAGGTATTAAGAAATCAACATGTAATTATAACATAAGAAAAATAAAATTAATAAAAGATGCTCTAGAGACATTACTAGCAGATATCTAATTGATATACAATAAGAAATTTGTTGAGCGATATATTCCAATGACTCACTTCCATTTTTTATTGGTTGTTAAAGTCAATCCTAGGAACACAGTTCCTCCTATCACCTGCTAAAGTGGATACCTAATATTTATAAATGGTAAGAATAGTGAGCTTAAGCTTTTCAAAAAAATACATGGAAAAAAATTATATTGTGTGAGATTGATCAAAATTATCAAGTTAGATCATCAAACCAATTTCAAAAATCATATATTCTATTCTTCGTCAAAAACTGAAAGCATGGAAAGTTTTATCTAATATTATCCCAATTGATAATAATTTAAAGCAGAAAGGTATTCCGCTAGTTTCTAGATGTGAATATTGCTTAAATGAGATTGAAACATTAGATCACCTATTTTCAGAAGGAAAAGTAGCTGCAGAAATATGGAAAAGATTAGCATCAGAAATGCAGATAAAATATGAACATCTCCCTCTAAGTTGTAGGTTTAAAAAATGGTGTAATTCAAATGTTCCTAGCATGGCACAGAAATGGATTAAAAGCAATGTTCCACCAATAGTCATTTGGTGCATTTGGAAAGCTAGGAATAAAAGTAGATTCGAAGGGTATAATATGATGGTGGAAGATATCTGGAAAGAAATAAAAGAGGAAACAAGAAAATTTTCAGAGATATGCCCTATAAAAACACAAGGTTCAAAGATGGATAAGGATACCTTACAGTTTTGGAACCTAAAAGAAAAACCACTTAAGCAGTTTAAAACAATTAGCATAAAATGGGAAAAACCTGCAAGAGGTGTGTTTACCTTAAATACAGATGGTAGTTTCGATAGAGATATGGGGGAAGCTGGAGGAGGGGGAGCAATTAGAAACTCCGAGGGGAAGTTAATTTTAGCTTTCACTAGAAGATTGCAAGCATCGTCGGCTTTACATGCCGAGATATTAGCACTAAAAGAAGGAATAAGAATATGTAAAAACTTAAATATCAAGAATGTAGATATTCAAATTGATTCAAAAATAGTTGTAAATCTAATTAAAATACAGTCAATTATGTGGAAATATGAAAATGAGATAGAAGAAATTCTGCATGACTTAAATTCATTAGATTTCACTATAAAACACATCTTCAGAGAAGCTAACGCTTTGGCTGATGCATTATCTAAAGATGGTAGGAAGAGAGGAGATCACGAGTATAAAGAAGATAATTTACCAAAAAAGTATTTTGGTATTATAAAATTAGATAGCATGGATTTTCCTTATATTAGAAAAATTAAAAATAATAATTTTTAGTTATAAGGATTTTCTTGTGTTTATTCTGGTATTCTATGTATGATGCTGAAACAGATTAAAGTTCATATCTTCATAGTCTCATCCTGGTCCTGAGGGATGTTGCTATGATGGTTGGGATACATTGTAGTACAGATTGGTAAGACTGCAGGTTTAGGGGGCTCAAAAATACAGCAACACGGCAGGCTTTAGTAAGCAATGTTTCTGTTTTAAAAACAGATATGATCTTTCTGCAGGCTTAGGGGTATTTTTGCTTATTAAAACAGAAATATACTTTCATGCACTGCAGGTTGCTTATTAAAAAACAATAACACTGCAGAGGGCTCAAAATTACAGTACAGTTGCTGTTTTACAGCTTTAATAAAAAAAAATGTACAGTAACATTGCAGGGCTAATTAGAAGGAGCAAGATGGGGTATTGAATAATAGAGTAGATTATATATATGCATGTAGCTCTTTCTTGCAGGTAACTAAGTAGAGGAAAATGACATAAAGCTGGACGTAGTGCCTGCTGTCTTTTAGTTTTCTTTTCTTATTATAGGTGTATGGAGTCTGTTTTTTTTAGAATGTTGTATTTTCTGGAAGTCTGTGTTATTTGATATAAGTAGTTGCTGTGTTTTTATGAAGTCTGTGTTATTTTAGAAAAGCTGGAAGTCTGTAAAATTTTAGTTGAGTTGTGCTAAGTATGTAATTCATGTAAAGAAGCAATAGTAGAGTAAAGGAAGATCAAAGCTTAAAAAGCAAGGAGGGAGGCAGCCAAGCAGGGAACTCTTACAGCTTAAGGAGGGAGTCTGCTGCTGAATTTTCTAATTTTTCTGGTTGGAATTTCCAGAAATTGATGAATATTTATTACAAAGTAGAATTTAAAAGATGCAATGCTGATATTCAAGGCGGGATACTCTAAAAAAGCGATAGCATTCTAGCATCTCTCAAAGAGTAACATCACAAGAAGAATTCCAAATCAAAGGTCTCACCTTACAAGACGCGGAAGAGACATGGACTCTTGAAAAAGACTGCACTTATCTTTACTATACGAATAAAGATTCAGCCATGGTTTCATTAGAAAGAATGAACTTCTCAAAGCTTAAAGGAAGATCTCAAGACCTCAAAAACATTTCCCTTTAAATTTATACACTTAGTTTGATCTAAATGTTAAAGATTTTCTTAAATATTGGGTGTAATAGGGATAAGGGTAGATGTTAGTTTGTAAAAATGGTATTCCTCTGCCAAAAGAGAGGGTTATAACTAATAAATAACACTTAAAAAAAATGCTAACACAACATGAGGTCTTCAAAATGAAAGAAAACTAATTAGGTTATGATTCATGATACTTCATGTTTCACAAAATACAGAAAATATTGCCTCCTTGATGCTATTTTGGTTGGCCACCAATTAGGGTATCGTTCATATTTAACTTGTTTAAAGTTTAAAATATTAATATTCATTTATATATTTGTTATTTTAAGATTACATATTTTATTTTAAATTTAATATTATTTTTTATTTTCTTTTTAATTTACTATAATAATTTACTCAATGTTTTAATTCTTATAAATTTTAGTAGAGGCAAAAGTAAAACTTCAATTAAAATCAACATAGGGTCAGTTTAATAGTGATTTTCAAAAGTATTAATAGGGTTAAAAATAATTTTAATTGCATTGAGAACAAAAAAATATCATTAGTAAATTTTTAAAAACTTTTTTTAAAGAGTAAAAAAACACCTGAAGTATTCTTTTAATAAACACTAGGAAATAATTTTAGTATAGCTCGTTAAAGTTTTTGGATGTAATTAAAACATCAATTTATTTATCTTTAAAAATCAATTTATTTTATTTTAAATTTAATGAAAAATATAATTTTTTTTATAATTCAAATATTTCTAAACTTTTAGTAATAATTTTTTAAAAAAATTTCTATAATCATTAATTTTTTTTAAAGTTTTATTAATATAAATATTTACTTTTTATTTGTTAATTTAGTTTTTCTTTAAATATTTGTTTTAGGAGCCTATAAATAATAAATTTAGGTTTTTATTAACACAAATGTTTATGTTTGTTCATTTATTATTTCAAATATTTTTAAAAAAGTTTATAATTTTAGAATTAATTATTTAATTTGTTTATTAATACAAATATTTAAACATGTTTATTAATTTAATTCAAAAAATATTTTGTATATTTTTTTAAAATTGTATTATCATAAAAATAGTTATTTTAGTCTTTATTAATATAAATATTTATTCATATTTATATATATTTGAAATTATTCATTTATAATATCTTATTTTTATAATATTATGAGGAGAAGATGTCTTTCAAGGATCCCTCATCCGTAGACCCTGACAAAACATTAGTACATAATTTCATCATATATTAAAACAAATAATATAAAAAACAAAAAAATAATTCAGTAGAGATTAATGATAGAAATAATTTCGAGCTAAATAAATAGGGAAAATCCCTAGCTAAATATACATTTTTTGTGAAAATAATAATTTAAGGACTAATTGCTTGTTATTAATATATAATTATAAAAATATTAATCCAGATAATGATTTAGCGAGAGATTTTTTGTCGAGCTAATTAGTTAAAAAAAATCTATCTCTAAAGTCATTGCTTAATTTGTCGGCAATCATTGTGCAAAAATTTATGAAAATATTAGCTGGGGACATTTTTCCATCGAAAATTTTGGTCTCTAATCTATCACAAATTTGTTATTCAATATAAAATCAATATCTCTGGCTATTCCCTTGATAATCCCTCACAAATTAGCTAGGGATTATTTTCTGAGCTAAATTTTCGTAGATAAAAAGATAATTTCTTATAGCGTAGAAAAAATTGATTGATAGGTAGATATATAGATAGATATAAAGATAGAAAGATAGATAGATAGAGAGATAGTCAAAAATATAGATAAACAAATAGATAGACAAATAGATAGATAGATAGATAGATAGGGAGACATATATATAGCTAGAAAGATATATAGATAGATAAATAAGCATATAGACACAGACAGATAGTCAGATATATAAATATATAGATAAAAAGAAAGATATATAGACAAATAGATTGATAGAAAAATAGATAGATAGAGAGATAGATAGATAGATAGATAAATAGATAGATAAATAGATAGACAGATAGAAAGATAGATAGATAGATAGACAGGTCGATAGATAGGAAAATAGAGAAATAGATAGATATATAGATAGATAGACATCTATATAGATAGAAAGAACAAAAGTAAATAGATAGATAGATATAAAAATAGATAGTTAGATAGATAGATTAATTGATTGATTGATTGACAAATATACTGATAGATATATATATATATATATATATTTATATTTATAGTTAGATTAATAGATAGATTGATAGATAGAAAGATGGACAAATTGATAGCTAGAAAGATATATAAATAGTCAGATAGATAGGTAGATAGATAAATAGAATGATAGATAGATAGATTGATTGATTAATAGATAGTTTCTTTGATTGATTGATTAATTGATTGATAGATAGATAAATTGATAGATAGATAGATAGACAAATTTATAGATAGACAAATTGATAGATAGACATATAGACTAATAGACTGATAGATATATAGATAGATAGATTGATTGGTAGATAATTAGACAGATAAAGAAAGATAGATATGTAGATTGATAGATTGTTAGATAGAAAGAATGACATTTAGATAGATATACATATATGTAGATAGACAAATTGACAAATAGATAGATATACAAATAGATAGATATACTAATAGATAGATAGATCAATTCAAAGATATAAAGACAAATTGATAGCTATATAGATAAATATATAGATAGTTAAATAGACAGACAAATAGATAGATACATAGTTAGATAGAAAGATAGATAGATTGGTAGACAGATAGATAGATATATAAAAGATAGATAGACAAATATATGAATAAAATGATAGATAGATATACATATAGATAGATAGAAGGAATGATAGAAAGAAAAGATAGATATATAGATATATAGACAAATAGATAGATAGACAAATAGATAGATAGACAAATAGATAGATAGACAAATAAATAGATAGATTGATGAATAGGTAGTTTGATAGAAAGATATATATAGAGACAGACATATAGAAAGATAGAATATAGATAAACAAATAGATAAATAGATAGATAGACTAATAGATAGAGAGAGAGAGAGAAATAGACAAACACATAGATAGATAGATAAATCTATAGAAAGAAAAAAACATAGAAAGATAGATAGTCAGATAGAGAGAAAGAAAGATGGATAGATCATATAGATATATAGACAAATAGATAGATAGATAGCTAGATAAAGTGAAAGATAAATAGATAGATAGATAAATAGATAAATAGATACAAAGAAAGTAAGGTAGATAGATAAATAATTAGGCACATAAATAATTAAAAAGATAGATATTTATAAAGAGATAAATACACAAATACATAGACATGTAGATAGATAGAAATTAAAATAGATAGATATATAAAAAGATAATTAGATAAATAGATAGAAAGAAAAATAGATAGATTGAAAGAAAGATAGAGAGATAGACAGATAGATAGTCAAATAAATAAATAAATAAATAAATAAATAAATAAATAAATATATATATATATATATATATATATTATGTTAGATAGATAAAAAAATTGATAGACTTATAGATAAATAGATAGTTAGATATATAGATAGATAGATTCAAAAATAGATAGATATAAAGAATAGATATATAGATAGATAATTAGATAGATATATAGATAGACAGATAGATAGATATATAAATACATAAATAGATATAATGATAGATAGATAAATGGATCAATAGGTTGATTGATTGACACAAAGATAACTATAAAGATAGATAGATAGATAAATAGATAGATATACCATTAGATAGAGAGAGAGAGATAGAGATAGAGAGAAAAATAGATAAACACATAGATAAATAGATAAATCTATAGAAAGAAAGAAACATAGAAAGATAGATAGACATATAGAGAGAAAGAAAGATGGATAGATCATACAGATATATAGACAAATAGATAGATAGATAAATAGATAAATAGATAGATAGAAACGAATAAAGTTAGATAGATAGATAGATAATTAGGCACATAAATAATTAAAAAGATAGATATTTATAAAGACAGATAGATAAATAAATACATAGATAGACATATAGAAATTAAAATAGATAAATATATAAAAAGATAATTAGATAAATAGATAGAAAGAAAAATAGATAGAGAGAAAGATAGATAGATAGACAGATAGATAGACAAATAGATAGATATATATATATATATATATATATATATATATATTATGTTAGATAGATAGAAAAATTGATAGACTTATAGATAAATAGATAGTTAGATATATAGATAGATAGATTCAAAAATAGATAGATATAAAGATAGATAGATATATAGATAGATATATAGATAGACAGATATTTAGATATATAAATACATAAATAGATATAAAGATAGATAGATAAATGGATCGATAGGTTGATTGATTGACAGAGAGATAACTATAAAGATAGATAGATAGATAGATAAATGGATCGATTGGTTGATTGATTGACAGAGAGATAACTATAAAGATAGATAGATAGATAGATAGATAAATAGATAGATAGATATACAGAGAGATTGACAAACATATATAGATAGATAGATAGATAGATAGACATGTATATAAATAGATAGATTGATTAGTTGATTGATTGATATATAGATAGATTGACAGATATATAGATAGATAGATAAATAGATAGATAGTTATATAGATAAATTGCTTGATAGACAGATCAATAGATAGACATAGAAAATAAAAGGCAGAATGATAGATAGACATATTGATAGATATAATATATAGACAGATCAAAAAGTAGACATACGGATAGATAGATAGATAGACTGATATATAGATAGATAGGAAGACAAATAGATAGTTAGAAAGATAGAAAGATAGATAGATTGATAGATAGATATAAAGATAAATAGATAGATAAGTAGGTAGGTAGAAAGATAGATAAATAGACAGACATATATATATATATATATATATATATATAGAATGATAGACAAATAAATAGATTTACAGATAAATATATAGACAGATAGACAAATAGAATGATAGATAGACATATAGATATATAGATAAATAGATAGACAGATAGATAGATATACAAATTGATTGATAGATAAATAATTAATAGACTGGTAGACTTATAGATAGATAGATAGATATATAGATAGATAGACATGTATACATATTGACAGATATGATGATAGACAAAAAAATAGATAGATAGGTTGATTGATTGACTGATAGATAAATTGATAAATTGACATATTTACAAATAGACAAATAGATAGATAGAAAGATAGAGAGATAAACATATTGATTGATTGATTGATGGACATATCGATAAATAGATAGATAGTTAGATATACTAAAAGAAGAAAGATAGATAGATAGATAGATAGATAGACAGATATACAGATAGACAGACATATTAATTGATTGATATATAGAAAGATAGATAGATATATAGATTGATAGATTGACCGATATATACACATTCACATAAAGATAGACATATAGACAAATACACAGATAAACTGATAGACATATAGATAGTTAGATAAATAGATAGATAGACAAGTAGATAGATAAATATCTATCTATCTATCATCAATGTGTCTATAAATAGATAGAAATATTGATAAACATATTTATTTATCAATATTAATAAACAAGTAGACAGGTAAGTCTATCAATTTGTCTATAAAATTGATAAACAAGTAGTCAAGTAGATAGATAGATTAAAATATTGATAGATAGACATATTTATTTCGATAGATAGATATACAAATAGATAGAAAAATAGATAGTAAAATAGATAGAATAATATATAGACACATAGACTTTTTTATATAGATAGATGGTCAAAAATATAGAAAGTTTGCTAGAAAGAAAGATAGGCATATTGAAAGATAGCTAGGTAGAAAGATAGATAGAAAGACAAATAAATACAAATATATATATAGACAAAAAGAAAGCCTAATATATATAAAAATAAAAATACAGACAGACAGACATACATACATACATACACATAGACAGACAAATAAATAGATAGATATATAGACATGTAGATAGATAGATAGACATGCATATAGACAGACATAAATATAGACGAATAGATAGATAGATAGATATATAGACAGATTGATTGATAGATTGATATATATAAAAATAGATTAATTTACTAATTGATATACAGATTGAAAGAAAGATTGATAGATAGAAAGATAAAAGTATTCATAAATTGATAGATATATAGATTAAGAGACAAATTGATAGACAGGTTGATTAACAAATTGATTGACAGATAGATAAATAGATAAATAAATAGACAAATATATCAAGATATTATTAGAAAAATAGATAGACAAATAGATATAAAGATAGATAAACAAATAAATAGATAAAAAAATAGATATATAGATAGTCATATAGATAGACAGATATAAAGAGTGATAGATAGATAGATAGTTAGATAAACATATAGATAGATAAATAGATAGAAATAAAAATAGATAGATAATAAGATAGATTGATAGATAAACATATAGAAAGAAAGATATATAGATAGATAGATAGATAGACATATAGAAAGAAAGATATATATATATATAGATAGATAGATAGATAAACAGACATGTAGATAGAAGATTGATAGATAGATTGATAGATAGATAGAAATATTGAAAGATTGATGGACATATATATATAGACAGATAGATATATATATTAATGGATAGAATTATAGAGAGATAGCTTGACAGATAGATAGATAGATATATAAGTATAAAGATATACCTATAAATAGATTGATAGATATATAGGCAAAAAGATAGATATATAGATATATATATATATATATATATATAGAATTATAGCTAGACAAATAGATATACATTTAGATTGATAAATAGATATTCAAATAGATAGATATATAAATATATAGATAGATAGACAGGTAGATAGATAAACAAATAGATATATAAATAGTTTGATAGATATATAAATAGTTAGATAGATATATAAATATATAGATACATAGATACATAGATATATAGATAACTTGATAAATAGATAGATATACAGATAAAAAATTTGATAGATAAATAGATAGAATATTAGATAGATTGATAGAGAGAAAGGTAAATAGATAGATAGATTGATAGTGAAGTTTATAGAAAAATTGATAGATACATTGATAAATTATTAATAAATAGATAGATAGATTGATTGAATGATTGACAGATTGATAGATAAATCAATTTTAGATTTTTAGAAAGATAGATAAATGATAGATAGACAAAAAGATAGAATGATAGATAGAAAAATAGATCGATATATTATTTGCCAGATAGATAGACCAAAAGATAGACAGATATATAGAAATATAGATAGTCAGATATATAGATAGAAAGAAAAATAGATATATATACCAATAGAAGATAGATAGAGAGACAAATTGAGACAAATAAATAGACAGATAGATAGATCAAAAGATAGCTAGATAAATAACAATTAGATAGAAAGATAGATAAATATACAGATACACAGATAAATAGATAGATAGATAGACAAATAGATAGATAAATAGATAGATAGATAGATAAATAGATAGATAGAGAAATAGAAAGGTAAATTAATAGATAGATAGATAAACATTTATATTGAAAGATAAATAGAAAGATAGATACACAGATAGATATATAGATAGATAGAAAGATAGATACATACATAGATAAACATATAGATAGATAGATTTAAAGATAGATAGGTAGACAGATAGAAAGATAGACAGAAAGAAAGAAGGATAGATAAATAGATAGTTAGTTAGTTAGTTAGATAGATAGATAATTAGATTGAAAAACAATTAGACAACTAGATAGAAAGGCATAAAGATAGACAAATAGACTGATTGATAAATAAATAGATAGATAAATAGAAAGATAGATAGACTGATAGAAAGAAAGACAAATAGATAGTTAGATAGATAGATAGTCTAATAGATAGATAGATAAATAAATAGATAGATAGAAATATAGACATATAGATAAATAGATAGATAGACAGATAGACAGATAGATAGCCAAATATATAGATATATAGATAGATAAATAGATAGATTGATTGATTGATAGAGAGATAGATAGATAGTTAGTTAGATAGATAAATAGATAGATAGACAAATAAATAGATTGATAAATATATAGATAGATTAATAGAAAAATAGATAGATAGATATATAGTTTGATAGATTGAAAGATAGCTAGAAAGATTGCTATAAAGATAGATAGGTATATTGACAGTAAAATATATATACACATAGAAAGAATGAATGAAAGATAAATAAATAGATAGATAGACAGATAAATAGATAGATTTATTGATAGATTGATTGATAAATTGATTGATAGATTGATTTATAAATAGATAAACATTTTGATAGATAGATTTATAGACTGAAAGATTGATAGATAGATAGATAGATATATCAATAGTTTATTAGATAGAAAAATAGGCAGATAGATATTATATAGATAGATAGAGAGTTAGATAGATATATTGATAGGCAGATAGTTAGATAGATTGATAGATATATATATATATAGAGAGAGATAGATAGATAGATAGATAGATATAATGATATATTGATCGACAGATTTAAAAATAGATTGATAAATAGATTGATTAACATATCTATATATAGATTGATAGACTATTAGATATATAGATTGATAGATAAATTAATATATAGAGAGTTCGATAAATAGATAGACTAATAAATAGACACATAGATAAACAAAATCATAGTCTAATAGATAGACAAAATAGATAGATATATAGATAGATAGATAGACAAATAGATAGATAGACAGATAGATAGATAGATAGATATACATATAGATAGACACACACACACACACATATACAGATAGCGAGACAAATTTATAGACAAATATATAGATAGACTTACACACATATATATAGATAACCAGTCAGATAGATTGACAGATACATAGATACAAAGACAGATAGATAGATTTAAAGATAGACAGATCGATAGATAGATAAATAGACCGATAAATAGGAAGATTGATGGATATAAAGATAGAAATTTAGATAGATAGGTATTTAGATATATAGATAGATAGCTAGATAGATAGATACACTACAAAAAAATGTCAATTTAGCTAGGAAAGTTTATCTAGGGATCATTCTCTAGCTAAATTACGAGGTATTAGCTAGAGAATAGTAAGAGATTTTTGATTTTGTATTGAAATAAAATTTAGAGACGGATTAGCAATGGAATTTCACTTTTGAAAATATTTCCCCACTATTTTATTCGTAAATTTCTATGCAAAAAAAGCCGTAAATTTAGCGATAGACTTACCGACGTAATTTTCTTAGCTAATTAGATCCAGAAATAATCTATCGCTATTTTTTTTTGTAAATTTCCATGCAATGAAAAGCCATAGATATAGTAATGGATTTAGCAAGGAAATATCTCTAACTATTTACATCTAGAATATTGCATGGATTTAGACAAAGTATTTCCCTAGCTAATTACATCCTTGATATAGTGATGGATTTTGCGATGGAATTTTCCTGGCTGATTACATATTTGGTATAGCGATAGATTTAGCAACATATTTAGTATAGCGATAGATTTAGCAACATATTTTTCTAGCTAATTACAACCTGGATATAGCGATGGATTTAGCGAGGTAATTTCTCTAGTTAATTAGAGTTGGAATATAGTGACGAGTTTAGTGATGAAAATTTTCTAGCCAATTACATCCTTGATATAACAACAGATTTCATAATGAAATTTTCCTAGCCAATTACATCCTTGATATAACAACAGATTTCATAATGAAATTTTCCTAGCTAATTAGTTCAAGACAAATTCCATTCCTAAATAATTATCTGAATTTATTTTTTTACAATTTTATAAAAAATCGAAGCGATTATTCCTTAAATTTTTACTTTCTCAAAATATATGCATTTAGCTGGGGATTTTTCCCCTACTATTTAGGCTAGTGATAATTTCTGTTGCTAATTTATAATAATTTAATATTTTTTAAATTTATTTGTTTTAATATTTTATTTAATTTTTTATATTAAAGGTATTTCACGGTCTATAGATGAGCTATCCTTGAAACACACAATCTCCTCATATAATTATAAAAATATGATATTATAAATAAAAAATTTTATAATTATATATATACAAATAAAAATTTATCGTAGATAAGTCAAATTATTATTTTGTTGATTATAAAAAATATTTTTCTGAAATTTTTAATAATGATATTTAAATATTTGTATTTAAAAAATAATATAATTTATTATCTATATATAAATATTTTGAAACTATTTTAATTAAATAAATTAATATAAATAAAAATTACTACTGATAAAAAGCTAAAATAAACAATTATTTGATTAAATAAAAAAAATTATAAAATTATATGAATTAATGAATAAACAAGTAAATATTAATATTATTCCAATATTTATAACATATTTTAATGATTATAGAAATCTTTTAAAAAAATAATGACTAAAATAGTTAAAAATTTTGAATGATAAAAAAAATTTTCAAATTAAAAAAAATTTAAATTTTTTATAAAATTAAAAAGAAAATAATTTGAATTTTAAAATTAATGCACAAATATTTTAATAACATCAAAAAAATTTTGATTATTTAAAAAATAAATATCTATGTGTGGTTATTAAATGAATACTTCAAAGATTCAAATTTATAATGACTAAAAGATTCAAAATTTATGTCTTTATAATTATTTCATATTTTATTAATACAAAATAATTTGAATTCTTAAAAACTTATAGCCATAATATATATATATATATATATATAAGAATTACTTTATTATTATTTTATTTTATTTATGAAATAATATCATTTATGGTTAAATAAAAATCTATTTCATATTTTTTATTTAAATTATTTATTTTATATAATTTTAGTTTACTTTTATATTTTTTTATCTTTATTTTCTATATATTTGCTTCAAATTTTTGTTTTTATTGTTTCTGTAAAAAATAATGCTATGGCATTAAGCACTAAAAATTTGTTCTATCTTTCAATGATGACGATAAGAGAAGCAAAACAGGATTACGAGAGCAACCTACAACAAATATTATAACAAACATTGTATTTAATTTTTTATAATAAACATTTTTTTCTAATATTTATATAAATATTATATCAGAAAAGCCAATATATGTTTTAAAATTAAATTATGGAAATTTAAAATTTATTAATAAAATTTAATAAAATAGAATTGATGAAAGTTATTTTAAAAATAATCCTTTATTAGTATTTTTGAGAGAATAGAAAATAACAAATTTCAAAAATCTGGGTTTTGGTCGGGCACTATAAATTCAAAAATTTCCAAAAATTATCGTATTTTTGATTAATGGCATAAAATATCAGAATAAAGTTACAATATTTTTAAGTTAATATTTTTTTTAAATTAATGATGCTGATTACTAATCATATAATAAATTAATTTGTTTCAATTTTTTGAATTAGCTTCATGATTTAACCACAAAAAATTCAAAATGTTCAATTGAAAATAAAATATTTAATAATTTTATCAATATATTTATTATTGACAAACATAAATATAATTTAATCAATATACATTTAAATTAAATTTTAATGACAAACATAAATAAAATGATTAAATGTATTTGTTTGAAGAGACATAAGAGCTCATGATTTTGTGACTATCAATATTTAGTGAGCGAAGGTTCAAGTTGACTCAGGGAGGAAATGAGAAGAGGATGAGAACATCTCAGAATTGTGCTGCCACAAGCTACGGCAATAGTTGATCAGAAGTTTTACGAGGACATCACAGGTCATGTTCATACGGGCGTAGTTTGGTTTTTATAGAATATTTGGGTTTTATTATTTTTTAATTTTCCACCAATTTTTTTTCTTTTTTATTCTATTTTTATATCATTATATGATTTTGACTCTACACCATTAATAAAATAATAAGTGGTTAGTGTAAACTTTGTTTTTTTTTACTGTTTAATTTTTTATAGTTTTATTGATTTCAAATACTAAATGTTTGCATGTTATTTTCTGCTTCTGTATCTTAAGAAAAATAATTATGCTTAATTTTTTTTTGCTTCTATAACTTGGGAAAAAACAAATCCTAATGTTTATGGGTTCTATTTTTGTTGTCTCTGAATATGATTTCAATATAGAAAGATATCCAATTAAATAATGGTAATTGATAAGTTATTATACTTTTTTGGTAAGTTACTTGTGCCATAGAAGTGTGAGAAACAATCAAAGGTGTAAATATCATTAGTAGAGGCAGAATATTGGTCCAAGTTTGCATTTACCTATGAACTCACTTGGTTGAGATACTTGTTGAAGGATTGACAAGTTTCTCATTTGGAAGTAGCAAATTTATTTTGTGACGGTCACATAACCTTGCACATTGCTACCAACTTTGTTTTCCATGAGCATAAGAAATATATTGAATTAGATAGTCACATAATCAATTAGAAAATCCAAATTGGAAAAGTCAAAACCTCTTATATGTAACCATGAAAGCAAATCACAAATTTATTAACTGGGCAATTATAAGCCCTAGTTATTCACATGAACCTTAGCATGTTGGGAGTTATTGACAAACATATTTCGACATGAAGATAAGTATTAAAGTAAAGAAAATATGCATTCAATTAGCATTCACATTTAATTAATATTCATATTAGTTATAGGAGTGATTTGTATATCAAACATTCAACTAGCATTTAGGCTAGAGTAATATTAGGATTGTGACTTTTTCATGACTTTATGTATAACTAAAATAGCTGTTTTTGCACTTGTATACAATAGGTATCCTTATATAATTCAATAATTTAAATACATAATAGCTTTTTTCCATGATTACTAGTGTGGTTTGGGCTTTTGTTGGTGATCAAATTAAGCTCGTGCATGATTTAATGACATTCATATTATGAACCAGAGATAAGATATTCATGATTATCATATTATGGAATAGAGTAGTTGATGTTTGTAGGTAAAATTTTTTATTATGTTAGAGCTCATAATTTTTAAAATGCATACTTATCCAATTATTTGCTAGGACAATAGATGAATCAAATTTTAATTTTCATAAGATATTCTTGATTATATCATGATTTTGAATATTGAAGTTTTAAATTTATAAAGGCACATCTTTGTTATCAAATTTTGTTAATCATTATTCTTCTAAAAAAATTGGTCCTTAATAGTCAATCATAATTTGAAATAGCTAAATCATCAATGTTTGGTAGGTAGAAGAGAAGGATTAGTAAAATTTTTCTTTATATGATGTTACATTATTTTCCTTCCATAAGCATTATGTTTTTCCATATTATTCATAAACTTTAAAATTTCTTCAATGATTTTTTTTGAAAATATTAGATTATATTTATAACTAATAAATATTTAGAGAACATTTTTATAATAATATTAGCTAAAACTTTTTATAATTCAATTAGGGTTAATGACACTGAAATTTGTTTGATGTTATAAATATCATTGATGTAAGTATTGGATATGTTGTCTATTTTAGATATTTATATTGGGAGGCACAATGTTTTTTAATAAAAATCTATAAATTTTGTGGAAATATATTATCAATATTTCTATTGTGTTTCGTTGTTACTAATGTTATTGATAAATTATCAATGGTTTTTGTGTTCTAAGATTTTTGATTCATGTTGATTGAAAATTGGAGAATACTTATCAATATTTTTCTTTAGTGTTCACTCTTTGATACAATAAATTAAATATTATTGATGGATTTTTTTATGCATTTAATGATATTTTAAGATTTATTTGAAAATATGTTATTTCATGTTTTGATAATGTTAAATAACATTTCATGATGCTTGCTTTTTTTATGATCAGTATATTATATTTTAATTAAAATACATTTAGAATATTACTTTTATTTTTTCTAGGTATGATTTTTTAAAACATGAAAAGACATCTAAAATATATCAAATTATATTCCATGTAGAATATATCAAAATTATGTGGCAGACTATTAACATATTAATTTTTCTCAATCATAATTTTTTTAATTATCAAATTATGCCATATCATTTTTTTAACAATTTGATTTATGAGATGCATATCTTGAAACACATAGCATGAAATTGAATTGCTTCAAATGTTTTGATATTTCCTTCAAAAACTACTTAAACAAACTACATGTATTTAAATATATTTAAATATCAATAATTTTTATAAATTATATACAACATATATTTAATATACATTTTTATATATTAATATATAAAAATGTATTTTACTATATCTATACCTATACATAACTATATGTATAAATATATAAAATTAAATGAAAATATATATATGCCTACATGTATAAATATAAGTTTAACTAAATGTGTAACTATATGTATAACATGTAACTAGTTTTATAATTACACGTATAACAACATAGAATATTATGTTTAACTTTATGTGTATAACTATATATAAATATTTTTATAACTATATAAAACTAAATATAATTAAATATAACTATATTTATAACTTTGTATACATATATGTAAATCTATATAATTGTTTATAACTTTATATACATTTGTGTATAACTACATATACCTACTTGTATGAATATATATATATATATATATGCTAAACTATATATAACTATCTTAACTGCATATACTAGATGTTTTAATAAACTAATTATAAAATATTCATAAAAAACACAATTTCTCATTTTTTTGAAAATTAAAATTTGGAAAAGAAAATTATCACTCTTATAATTTTTTCTCTATAAACAAAATTAAAAATTCAAGTTCATGATAGTTTATATTGGAAATATATTTTCCTCTTTAGTACATATAGTCAAGAAAACACAATTGGTGTAGTATATAAAAACCACTAATGTTTTGAGGATAGTTTACGCGCGCGCGTGTGTGTGTGTGTGTGTTTCATATTGAAAACTATAATGTTTTTGAAAAATATTCAAACATATGCATACAAACACACACACACACACATATATATATGCACATACATACATACATATATATATATATATACATACATGCATAAATATACTTACATACATACATATATATATACATACATACATACACATGTATACACATACATACATATATATATATATATGTATATATACAATAAATATATATATATATACACACACACACACACACACACATATATACATACATACATATATGCTAAATACTTACATATATATATATATACACACACACACAGACATACAAATATGCTAAATACCTACATACATATATGCTATATACATACATATATGCAATATACATACATATATGCTAAATACTTATATATATATACACACACACACACACACACACACACACACACACACACACACACACATACAAATATGCTAAATACCTACATACATATATGCTATATACATACATATATGCTATATACATACATATATGCTATATATATAAATTTTCACTTTATATGTATATAGTGACAATAAATCTAAGGAACATTTATAGTATACTAAAATAAAAATATTTTATTTTTAAACATTTTTTACTAAACAAGAAAATGAGTTATTTTTTAGTAAATATTTTTATAATTAATATTCCAAAGCACATATGGTGGGGAATACAAAGACCCAAAATGAAATATTTTATGAGCCAATAAGATTTGTGATTGCTACAATACATGATATTAATAACAATAAAACAAGTTATCATTTTGATTTTAATGATGAGAACAAATATTACAAAATATTTTGATATGAATTTATATTTGTGTAACTAATATTTATAGCTTTTGCCCACACCTTAACACAAGATAATAAATGCAACATATATGCTACATATTACATACAATATAGGATTGCATAGATGTTTCAGTCAAATCACAGATATGTTTACAAAAGGAACAAAGGAATAATAACACTTTTTAGCATCAAACTTGAAATTTCCACCAATGAACCCCTGCCACTTGTCTAAATTCATAAAAACATGTTAGCTCCCACAATAGGCCAACATATATAAAAATCTAGATCATTTCCACACACACACACACAAAAATAGAGGATGAGGAATTGTACAAAAGCAAACATATGAACATGAGAAACTAATAGTGGTAATGTAAAGTATATTACTGCTTAGCATTCAATCTCTTTACTGGAGCATTACCATATCTATGCATCCAGAAGCAATGTATTTCATAGGATTAGAGAATCAATATCAAAGATTATGAAATACATATAGTTACTTGAGTATCTAATGATATACTTGTAAAATATATATCTTTCTTGAATAATGCATTACTGACTAAGAAAACATTGGGGGGCTTACAAGTGATTCATCATTTGAGGTATCATTTATCTTTATTCTAGTTTTGTTCTTTTCTTTGCCGATTAACCTAATATCATTATCTTTTCTAATGAATTTTTGCAAGACATTTGATGTAAGATGCATGAAAAAATTTTGATTCAAAGCCTTCTGACACTGCCACAGTCCGTCCTATGCATGGGTCCCATCTTTACTAATTTCAGCTGGATCAAAAGGAGGTCGAGTTCTAATATCTTCATTATTCCTAAAACATTTTGTTTTTTTTTGCACTTTCTTTCTCTCTAAACATCAGTGTTGGACATCTTTTAGATATTCGTTGAAGTTGTATGACTATCAACTTAGATTTGTGTTTGTTCATGTCTATAATTACTATTTTTATATATCTATAAATATGTTTATGTACCCAAATATTTTGGGTAGAGTTTTAGGTTATAATAGGTATGTAAAAGGTTTGGTTTGTCCTTTTGGTGATAGGAACAACACCTTAGCTTTTAAAGTGGTGAGATGGACAAAAAAATTCTGGTCTCACGCAAATGCAGGTTTGTTCTTGACACTCTTTTTCATGCAGATCTACGTCCTCCTTGTTCATTGTATTTTTTTGTAATTTTTTTGTTGTTTCTTTCAGGTTTTCTTGCAGTATATACTACAGTATATATTTATACTATAGTATATATATATATGTGTGTGTGTGTGTGTGTGTAGATCTACTATAGTATATATGCACGTATATACTACAATATATATATATGTATATACTAAAGTATATAAGTACGTATATACTGAAGTATATATGTACGTATATACTGAGTATATATGTACACATAATACTATAGCATATATGTACTTATATACTTAATATATCTACAAATATACTATAGTATATGTACATATATACTTAATATATAAGCACATATAATTATGTAGTATTATATGTACATATATACTTAGTATATATGTACTTAGTATATATGTACATATAATAATGCAGTATATGTACATATATACTCAGTTTATATGTAAATATAATACTATAATATATGTACATTTATACTCACTATATAAGAATATATAATTTTGTTGTATTATATTTAAATATATACTGAGTACATATGTACTCAGTATATATATACATATATACTGAGTATATATGTACATATAAAACTGTAGTAAATATGTACATATATACTGAGTATATTTATACATATAATAGTGTATTATATATTTAAATATACTTCAGGAATACATGTAACGAGTGAAAATGCTAGTATATATGTACATATACACTATAGTATATATGTACAAATATACTGCAGTATTATATATTTATGAAAACATAACTTTATTTATTTATTTATTTTGATTTGATTGACTGTTTAAATTTAATATAGTCATGGTACCGCATTGTTCCCCATACGAAGCTTGTATAAGTGAAGGGATTTTTCACTAGACAAACCGCATAGCAACTTGGATAGCTTTGTCGTAGTAGAAAGATGGTGATCAGAGGAGCAGAGGGAAAGAAAACAATGTCAATGCACATATATATTATACTTTATACATTTTTGTTAGATACATTGATGAATGAGATGCAATAAAATTTTGTTATGTTTTTGTTTGAATTATGTAAAATATTGAATCAGAATAATTTATTATATAATTTTATTTATTGTTATTTATAAATTATTGTTTAAAGTTTCTATTTTTATTCAATTTAATATAAAAATATTAAATTATTTAATTAAATTTTTTTAAAAAAAATAAATTTTTGAAAAAAGTTTTGAAATGAAAATAGCTAGGGAATTTTCTCTTGCTAATTTAGCTAGGGATTTTTCCCTTACTAATTTAGATAGGAAAATTAATATTTTAGCTAGGGATTTTTTTTGTTGCTAAAATTTTTTGCTATGGACTATTTCCCTCTCTAATTTTTAGCAATGAGCACACTAGATTGTGAAAGCTTACATTGCTATATCTATTTAGCGATGGAAACTACCATTTAGCTTGCTAATTTAGGTAGGAAAATTATTTTTTTAGCTGGGGATATTTTCATCGCTAAAATTTTTGATAGGAAAACTTTCCCTTACTAATTTATAGCGACGAGCACTTTAGATTGGGAAAGCTTCCATTGTTAATCTGTTGTTATATGCCATTTAGCAAAAGAAAACCTCGAGTGGCTAGGGAATTGTCCTTAGTTGTTTTGGATTTTTTGTAGTAATATATAGATAGATAGACATGTAGATATACAAAAAGATAGATAGATATATAGATAGACAGATAGATAGACATAAAAATAGATAGATAAATAGATAGAAAAAAAGATAGATAGATAGACAGATAGATAACCAATAGATACATAGGTATATAGTCTGAAAAGCAATAGATAAATAGATGGACTTATAGATCGATATATTTTTAGCAAAATAGATAGAAAGATAGATAAACAGATAGATAGATAGATAGATAGATAGAAATATAGACAGATAGATTGACAGATAGATAAAAAGTTAAATAGATAGATTTATAGACAAATTCATAGATAGATTGATACATAGATAGACAGATTGAACGATATATAGATATATAGAAAGATAGATAGACAGATAGTTAGTTAGTTAGTTAGATAGACTGATAGATAGACTATAGATAGACAATTAGACTGACAGATAGATAGACAGAAAATTGATTGATAGATAGACAGATACATAGACAAATAGATAGACAAATTAATAAACCGACAGACAGATAGTTAAATAGGTAGATATACAAATATATAGATAGATAGATAGACAGATAGATATATAGAGAGATAAACATATAAATAGAAAAGTACATAGAAAGATATATAGATAAATAGATAGAAAGATAGATAGAAAGATATATAGAAAGATATATAGATAGATAGAATGATAGATAGATAGAATGATAGATAGACATATAGATAGATATATAGATAGAAAGATGGATTAATAGATAGGTTGAGAGATAGACAGATAGACTGATAGAAAGACTGACAAACAGACAAACAGATAGATAAAGATAATGTGGAGTATCCTTGGCTCAGCATTATAGCTATGAGAATCTCGCTACACATAGTTAGATAGACGATAGACAGACAGACAAACAGATACATAGATAGAATGAAAGATAGATAGATAAATATATGGATAGATTAATAGATTGATTGATAGAAAGAAAGATTGAAAGATGGATACAGAGATTGAAAGATAGATTAATATATAGATTGATCAATAGATTGATAGAAAGATATATAGACAAATTAATAAAAAGATAAGTAGATATATAGATAGATACATAGAAATACATATATAAAGAGATCAATGAATAGATGGATAGATAAATAGGCATATTGATAGAAATATAGATAGATAGATTGATAGATACATATACATATAGATTGTATAAGTGATAGATAGACTGATAGATTGACATATAGAAAGACATATAGATAGATAGAAAGAAACACAGATATTTAGATAGACAGATAGATAAATAAATAGACTGATAGATAGATAGAAATAAATATAGTTAGATAGAATAGACATAAATATAAACATATAGATATATAGATAGATAGATATATAGACAAATAGATAGATAGATGGATAGAAAGATGTAACGATTGATTGATTTATATTCATATACAGATCGAGAGAAATATTGAAAGATAGATAGATAAAATGATTGAAAAAAAAGATAAATAGATGATAGATAGATAGACATATAGATAGAAGGATAGATAGGTAGAGATAGATAGACAGAAATAATGATAGATAGATAGAAAGATAGATAGATAGATAGATATACAATATATAGATAAATAGATAGATAGATAGATAGACATGTAGATTGATAGAAATAAAGATATATAGATAAATAGATAGATTGATAGACGAGTAGATTGATTGCTAGACAAACAAATAAAAAGGTAGATAGATAGACAGACAGATAGATATATGGTCATATAGATAGACAATTATATACCTAGAAAGATTATTTGATTATTAATAAAAAAATAAAGAGAAAGATAGATAGTAGATACAAAGATAGATAGAAAGATTGATAGACATATAGATAGATAGATAGATAGACAGATAGATAGACAGATTGATAGACATATATATAGATAGAGAGATACTTTGACAGATAAATAAAAATTAGATAGATATATAAACTGATAGATAGATAGATAGTTAAACAGATAGATATATACATAGATAGACAGATAGAAAGATATATAGATAGAAATAAAGATAGATAGATAGAAAGATAGATAGATACACAAATAAATAGATAGTTAGATAGATAAACAAATAGATAGACAGATTCTTAAATAGATTGATAGATTTATTGATGGATACATTGATAGAAAGATTCATAGACAAAATTACAGACAAATTGAGAGACAAATTGATAGACAAATTGATTTACAGATTGATAGACTAAAAGTTAGAGAGACAGATAGATAGATAGATAGATAGATAGATAGCTTGATTGATTAATAGATAAATATATAGATAGATAGATATATAAATTAATTACTAGATAGTTAGTCAGATTATTAGATAGGTCGATTAAAAGAATATTAAAAAGATTGATTTACAAATAGATAGGTAGATAGATATAGATTTATAGATAGATAGATGGATAGAATGACATATAGATTAATAAATAAATAGACATATAGAATACCAGTTAGATAGAGAGATAAATAGGCAGATTGATAAATAGATTGATAGATAAATTGATTGATAGATAAATTGATTGATAGATGGATAAAAAAATTGACATATTGATAGAATGAATGAATGATAGATAGATAGATAGTTAGCTAGATTGAACGATGGTTTGATATAAAGATAGACAAGTTGATATATAGATATATATATATAATATATATCGACATATTATTAGATAGATACATGGATAGATAGATTGATATACATATATATAGATTGGTGGATAGATAGATAAATAGATATACAGTTGTATAAATAGATAGAAAGACAGATAGATAGATACATAAATAGATAGATCGACAGATAGAAAGATAAATAGTGAGACAGACAGATATATATATATATATATATATATATATATATATATATATAAATATAAATACATAGATAGATATACAAAAAGATAGATAAATAGATTAATAGATAGATAGACAAATAGATTGATAGATTAATAGTTAGATAGATAGATAGGTGGATATAAAGATAGATAAATAGATAGATATATAGATAGATAGATATATAGATATATAGATATATAAATAGATCGATAGACAGTTAGATATATTGATAGATATTTATATAGATAGATAGATAGAAAAATAAAAAGATAGATAGACTTATATATAGACAGATAATTAGACAGATAAATAGACAAATAAATAGACAAATAAATAGACATATAAATAGACAGATTGATAGATTGAGAGATACATAGTGTGATATATAGAAATATATATATATATATATATACACACACATAAAGATAGATAGATACATACAAATATAGATAGAAAGAATGTTAGATAGAAGATACAAAGTTAGATAGAAAGAAAGATAGATAGAGAGATAGGTAGAAAGAAAAATAGAAAGACATATATATAGATATAAAGACAGATAGATAGATAAATAAATTGATAGATAGATAAAAATATAAATACATACATATATAAATAGAAAGATTGATAGATAGAAAGATTATGAGATAGATAGATAGTTAGAGAGATAGATAGATTGAATGATAGATAGACAGATAGATAGTTAGACAAATAGATATATAATCAGAATAATAAATTAACAGATAGATAGATAGAATTATAGATAGATATATAAACAAATTGATAGACAGAAAGATATGTAGATAGATAGATAGGTGTATATACAAATAGATAAACAAACAGACAGTTAGATTGATTGATAGATATATAATAGAAAAATAGACAAATAGACAAATAGAGAGACTGACAAATAGATATATAGATAAACTAATAGATAGATAGATAGATTGATTGATTGATAGAAAGAAATATAAAAAGATAGATATATAGATCGATAGACAGACAGATTGATATATAGAGTGATAAAAGATTAATAGACATATTGATAAATAGAATGATAGACAGATTAATAGACATATATATAGACAGATTGATAGATAGATTGAAAGATAGATTGATTGATAGATAGACACATAGATATACATATATATGATGAAAAGATAGACATATATATAGACAGATAGATAGATAAACAAATAGATAGATAGATAGACAGATAGATACATATATAGAAAGATATTTAGATAGATAGATAGACAGATAGAAAGATAAATACAGAGAAATATAGATAGATAGATTTATAGATAGATAGATTTATAGACATATAAAAAAATGGAGAAACAATTAGATAGATAAACTAATACATAGAAAGACAGATTAATAGATAGATAGATAAAGAGATATATATACAAATAGAAAAATAGATAAAGAGATAGATAGACAAATAGATATACAGATAGATAGATTGATAGATATATAGATAGATAGGTAGATAAAGAAATAGATAGATAAATAGATAAACATTTAGATAGACTAATAAATAGGCATATCGGTAGACAAATATATAGATATATAGATAGATTGACACATAGATATTCATATAGATAGATAGATAAAAAGATAGACAAATATATCGATTGATAAACATATAAATATACATATAGATAGATAGATTGAAAATTAGATAGATAGCAAGAGAGATACACAATTAGATAGACTAATAGTTAGATCGGTAGATATATATATATATATATATAGATAGAAAGTTAAACAAATTGATACATAGATTATAAAGGAAGAACATACATATATATGTATATGTAGATTGATAAAAAGATGTATTGCTAAAAATAAAGATAGTTTGATATATAGATACAAAAATATAGATATAGAGAGACAGATAGATATATAGATAGATAGACATATAGATTGATTAATATATAGATAGATAGATAAATTGACAGATAGATAGAATGATTGATACATGGGTATATACATAAATAGATAGACATATAAAAAGATAGATAGATAAAATAGATAGATTGATAGTTAAAAAAATAGATAGATAGAAAGACTAATAGATATATAAATAGATAGATCGACTCATAAACTTACATATAGATAGATAGAAAATGTGATAAATAGATATACAGACCAACAAATAAATATACAGACACAAAGAAAGAAAGAAATATAGATAGAAAGATTTATTGATTGATTGATGGAAAGAAATAAAGAAAGATAGATAGATAGACAGATGGATAGATAGATTGATAGATAGATTTATAGAAAAATTGAAAGATATATAGATAGACAGATAGATATAAAGATAGTTAGATAAATAGATATATATATATATATATATAGACAGATAGAGAGATAGATAGATAGATAGATATACAAATAGATAAACCTATAGAAAGATAGATAGTTAGACATATATATAGACATATAGATTAATAAAAATATTGAAAGAGATTTAAAAACAGATTGATATACATGTTAATAGACAGATTGATAGATAGATATTTTGATTGATAAAAAGATGGAAAGATAGACTGATAGATAGAAAGATATATATATATAATATAGATCGATATATAGATATATAGGTAGATAGATAGGTAGATAGATATATAGATATATTTATTGATTGATAGATAGATAAACAAATAGATAGAAAAATACATATATTGATAAATAAAATATAAATTGATAGATAACAAATAGATAGGTAGATAGACAGATAGACAGATAGAAAAAAAATGAAAGAAAGATAGATATATAGATAGATAGATAGTTTGATTGATTGAAAAAATTAGAGATAGATTGGTAGACAAATAGATATATAGATTTATCACTAGTTTGATAGACATAATGATAGCTAGATTGAATGTCAATTTGATAGACTTATGATAGATAGATTGGTAGAAAGATATATAGATATAGATAGATAGACAGATAGATACACAAATCATTAGGTTGAAAGTTAGATAGAAGATAGATAGATAGATAGATAGAAAGATAAGTAGATAGACATATAGATAGACACATAGATAGTCAAATATATAGATGGAAATAAAGATAGATAGAAAGATATTTCGATAGATTTTAATACATATAGATTGTAAATAGACAAATTGATAGATAGATAGATTGACAGATATATGTAGAGATATATAGATAGAAATTAAAATAGATAAATAGATAGATAGATTGACTAATAAATATACAAATAAATAAAAATATATAGTAGGCAGATAGATATATAAATAGATAGATCGATCACTATATAGATACACAATTAGATAGACAAATTAATAGATAGATAGACAAATAAAAAATAGATAGATAGACAGATAGATAGACAGATAGATAGACAAATAAATAGATTGAAAGATAGATAGTCAAATAGATAGACATATAGATAGTTAAATTGATATATACATAAATAGATAGAAAGACAGACAAACAGATAGATAGATAAAGAGATATATAGATAGATAGACAGAAAGATAGATATACAGAAAGATAGATATATAGATAGATATTTAGATTGACAAATATATAGGTAGATAGAAAGACAAATACATTGAGAGATAAATAAATATATAGATAGATAGATTGATATATAAATAACTAGATATATATACAAAAAATTGATACAAAGATTGATATTCAGAATGATAAATAGATTGATAGACAGATTGAAATCAATTTGATAGACTTATAAATAGATAAATTGCTGGAAATGTAGATAGAGAGATAAATAGCTAGATAGATAGATACACAAATACATAGATAGAAACTTAGATAGAAGATTGATATATAAATAGATAGATAGATGGGTAGATAGACACATATATAGACAAATAGATAGATAGAAATATAGATAGATTGTGATTGATTGATACAAAGATAAATAGATCAAAAGATAGATAGATTTTATACACATATATAGATAGAAAAATAGATAGATAGACAGATATCTAGACAGATAGATAGACATATAGATAGAAAGATATATAGATAGATAGATATAAAAATAGATAGACAAATAGATAGAAAGATAAAATAGACAAATAGATTGACAAATAGATATATAGATAGATAGATCAATATATAAATAAAAATTTAGATAAAAAATTAATTGATAGATAGAGAAATAGATAGATAGATAGATAAAGAGGTCGATAGATAGATAGATAGATAGATAGATAGATACATATATAGAAAGATAAAAAATCAGATAGATAGACAGATTTATAGTCAAAAAGATATATAGTTAGATAGACAGACAAATAAATAGATACATAGATAGTAGATAGATAGATATACAGATATATAGATAGATTAATAAAAAGATTAATTGACATATTCATAGAAAGGTTGATAGATAGATTGATAGATAGATTGATAGTCAGATTGATAGACATATGAAACTTTTGATTGAAAAATAGACAGAGAGATAGATATATTTATAGAGAGATAGATCGAAAGATTATTTGACAGCTAGATAGTTGGATAGATATTCAAATAGATAGATAAATAGATAGATAGATAGATACAAAGATAGATAGATAGATAGATAGACAGATAGATGGATAAATAAATAGATAGATAGATAGACAAATAAATAGAAAGATTGATTGATTGATAGATATATAAATAGATAGATAGTTAGACAGATAAAGAGATAGATATACACTTAGATAAATAGATAGAGAGATAGATAGACAAATAGTTAGATATAGACATAGATAGATATATATAATGATAATAGAGAGATAGATATATTGATAGACATATATATAGATAGATAGATAGATAGATAGCCAGATTTATAGAAAGATTGCTAGACAATTCGATAGTTAGATAGATAGATAGATTGTTTGATAGATTAATAGATAGATAGTTAAACAGAAAGACAAATAGATAGATGGATAGAAAAATAGATAGACAACTAGATAGAAAATAAATAGATAGAAAGATAAACAGATAGATAAACAGATAGATAGATAGATAGATAGATAAAAACATTTTTATATAGATAGATAGATATATAGACAAATAAATAAATATATAGATAGATAAATAGATACATAGATAAAAACACAAATACATACATATATATATATTGATAGATAAATTGATACAAAAATAGATAGATAGATATATAGAAAGATAGATTCATTGATTGAAATAAGATAGATTGATATATAGATAAATATATTAATAGAAATTTAGACAACATGTTGATTGATTTATTGATAGATAGATACATCACAATCTAGATAGATAGATACATATACAGATAGATAGATAAAAAAATATACAGATAAAAGATTAAATAATATATAGATACATACATAGATAGATAGACATATAGATAGATAGATAGATACATAGATAAATAAATAGACAGACAAACAGACATATAGATAGATATATAGACAAATAGACAGATAGATAGACAGAAAGAAATACTAATAGTTACTTACACTAATAGACAAATAAATAAATAAATTGATAGACAAACAGAAAGAAAGAAAGAAATATAGATAGATAGATTGATTGATTGATTGACTGATAGATAGACAATTGGATAGTTAGATTGAAAAATAGATTGATCGATAGACTAATAGATAAATTGACAGATATATAAATAGATAGATTGATAGATAGATAAATAGATGGACAGTTTGATTGATAGATAGTTAGACTGATAGATAGACAAATAGATAGATACATAGATAGATAGATAGATAGATAGACAAATAGATATATAGATAGAAAGTCAGAATGATAGACATATAGATAAATAGATAGATAGACAGAATTTGAGAAATATTGATAGATAGATTAAAAGATATATTGATATACATATTGATAGATCGATAGATAGATTGATTGATAGAAAGAAAGAAAGAAAGATAAATAGATATATAGATAAGAAATATATATATAGATAGATAAAGAGATATATAAATAGATAGATAGATAGAGAGTTATATCGATAGATAGATAGATAGACATAAAGAGAGAAAGGTACCTAGACAGACAAGCATATAGATAGAAAGATATGCATGTAGATAGATAGATACATATACATACAGATAGATAGACAGACAGACAGATAGATATATAGATAGACAGATATATAAATTGAATGATAGACAAATATATTGATACATAGAGAGATAGACATAAAGATTGATAGATAGATAAACAGATAAATAAATTGATTGATAGACAAATATATTGATACATAGAGAGATAGACATAAGGATAGATAGATAGATACAAAGATATATAGTCAAATAGATAGATAGAGTGATAGATTCTAAGAAAAACAATTGACACAAAGATAGACACACACGAATATTGACTGATAGATATACAGATAGACAATTAGATTTGTAAACAAATTTACAGAAAGAAAGATAGATAGATAAATAGTTATATAGATAGATAGATAGATTGATTAATATAAAGAATTATAGAGAGATAGATAAATAGACATTTGGATAGACAAATTATTAGATAGATTGATAAACAATTTGATAGACTTATATATTGGCAGATAGATAGAAAGAAAGAAAGATAGATAGATAGATAGTGTGACAGATAGATATCTAGATTGATTGATATTTTGATACACAAATAGATAGAAAGATAGATAAATTGACAGATAGATAGATAAATAGAAATATAGGTCGATAGATAGACATATATAGAGAAATACATTTGCACATTGATATATAAAAATATGGATAGATCGATAGATAGATAAACATATTAATATACATATAGATAAAATGATAGACAAACAAATATATAGACTAATAGATAGATAGATAGATACATAGATACATAGATAGATAGATAAAGAAATATACATATAGACAAATAGATATATAGACATATAAATAGAAAAATAGATAGATAGATTAATAAATAGATATAATAGATATATAGATTGGCAAATAGATATATAGATAGATAGATAGACATACAGATAGGCATTTTGATTGACAGATAAATAGATAGATAGATAGATAGATAGAGAAATGGATTGATAGATAATTAAATAGATAGATAAGTAGATAGAAAGATAGATATATAGATAGATAGATAGATAGACAGATAGATAAATATAAATAAAGATAGATAGAGAAATAGATATATAGACAAATTGAAATATAGATAAATAAAAAAGATAAATAGATAGATAGATATATAAATAAATATCCTAATTTTCTATGCACATAAAAAATTGATAGATAGACAAATATATTGGCACATAAAAATAAAAATACAAAAAGATATAAATAGAGAGATTGATAGATATATTGATAAACAAATAGATCGAAAGATAGATAGAAAGATTGAAAGAAAGATTGAAAGAAAGATTGATAGACATATTGAAAGATAGATTTATAGACATATTGATACACTGATTGTAAGATAAATAGATTGTTTGATTGATATATATATATATATTATATATATATAATATATATATATATATATATATATATATATAGACAGATAGATAGATAGATAGGCAAATAGATTTTACATATTATATACAGTTAGATAGATAGATAGATAAACAGATAGATACTCAAATAGATAGAGATATATATAAATAAATAGATAGAAAGAGAGATAGATAGATGGATAAATATATAAAGCGACAAATAGATAGACAAATAGATTGAAAGATAAATAGACAAATAGATAGACAGATAAATAGAAAATAGATAGATATATAGATAGATACAGACATATATAGAAGAAAGTTTAATTCATAGATATATAGATATATATAAAAATAGACAGATAGATTGACAAATAGATTTTATAGAATATAGGATTGATAGATATACATATTAGTATACTTATAGATAGATTGATAAACAAATAGATAGCTAGATAGATAAATAGGTAGATAGACATATAGACTGATACATATATTGGTAGATAGTGAGAAAAATAGATAGATAGATAGATAAATTGATATAATAGATAGATAGATAGATATATAGATACATAGATAGATAGACTTATAGATAGGCAATTCGATAGATATATTGATAGATAAACAAATAGATAGATAGATATATAGATAGATAGATAGACAGATAGATTGTATATATATAGATAGACAACTAGATAAATAAATTAGACAAATAAATATATAGATAGATAAAAAAGATAGATAGATAGTTAGATAGATAGATCAATAGTTATTCAGATATATAGATAGATAGATAAATAGACAATTATATAGGTAGATAGAATGAAAAATACAAAAGAATATAAATAGATAGATTGATATAGAGATTGATAAATAAATTGATATACAGAGAGATAGAAAGATTGAAAGAAAAATTGATCGACAGTTTGTAAGAGAGATTGTAAACATATTGATAGAGTGATTTAAAGATAGATAGTTTTTTATTCATAGACAAACAGATAGATAGACTAATAGATAAAGTGATAGACAAAAGATTGATAGATATTAGTAAATATATAAATAGTATATAGATAGATAAATAGACAAAAAGATAGACATATATAATAATAGATAGATAGATATATTAAATAGAAGATAGATATATTGATAGACAGATAAATAGCTAGATAGATCAATAGATAGATAGATAGACAAATATATTAAAGGATAGGTAGACTAATAGATAGACAGATAGTCAAATAGATACATAGAAATATAGATAAATAACTAGATAAAAAGAAAGATAGATATACAAGTAGATATATAGATAGATATACATATAGAGAGATAGATAGATATTTTAAATGAAGAGAGATAGATTGGAAGATAGATAGATTTATAGATAGATAGAAAAGATTCATAGAACAAATTGATTTTCAGATTGATAGATAGATAGATTGATAGATTGATAGTTTGATAGGTTTGATTGATTGTCAGGTTGATAGACAGATTGATAGACAAATTGACGCACATTTAGAGACAGATAAATATAAAGATTGATAGAAAGATAGATTAATAACTAGTTAGATAAATAGATATACATATACATAGTTATATAGATAGAAAGTTAGATTATTAGACAAATAGATCTAAAAATTATTACATAGATATATAGAGAAATAGATAGACAGATTGATATATAGATTTATAGATAGATAGATAAAAAGATACATAGACTGACATATAGAAATAATGATAGATAGATGATAGATTTATTGATAGATAGATTGATAGACCGATTGATAGAAGATAGATTGAATGATTGATAGGACAGATAAAGAGATAGATATATAGATAGATAGATTAGTAGATAGATAAATAGATAGATAGATCAATAGATTATTTGTTAGATATAGAGACATAGAGATAGATAATTATAGAAGTCAGATAAGAGATTGATAGATAGATTGATAGATAGATAATTAGATAGATAGATAGATAAAGAGACAAATAAATAGATATATAGATAGATAAACAAACTAATATACAGATAGATAAAAATATAGATAGATAGTTTAATAGATATATATATATATATATATATATATATATAATTAGATAGACAGACAGAATGATAGATAGATAGAAATATAGATATATTGACATATAGAATGAAAATAGATAGATATATTATAGACAATTAGTTAGAAAATAAAGAGATAGATAGAAAGTTATACAGATATAGATAGATAAATAGATAGAAAGACATAGATACATAGATAGTTAGACAGATAGAGAGACAGATAGATATAGTAGATAGATAGATAGGCAAATAGATAGATAGTAATAATATATATATATAAACAGACCGATAGACTGTTAGAAATAGTGATAGATAGATTCAGAGAATGAAAGATAGATAGATAGACATACACATAGATAGACAGATAAATATACCAAAAAATAGATAGATAAATACATACAGATAGATATATAGATTGATGATTGATTGATTGATAGAAAAAATTAATTGACAAATACATAGAAATAGATAGATAGATAGATAGATTGATTTATAGATATATTGATAGACTAATTAATATACACAATGTAGCAAAATAGATAGATAATTGATACACAGAAATAAAGATAAATAGATATACAGATAGAAAAATATATATAGATAGTTATATATAAAATATAGATAAAAAATAGACGATAGGTAGATAAATAGATATATAGATAGATATACAGATAGATAGATAGATAGATCATTGATAGATGGTAGATAGATAATTTGAAAGTCAAATAGATAGACACATAAATAGACAAATAAATAATCAAATAGATAGAGAATAGAGAGATAGGAAATATAGATAGATATATAGACAGAAATATAGATAGAAGGATTAAGAAATAAATAAACATATAGATAGATATATAGACAAATAGAAATATAAAAAGATAAATATATAGATAGACAAATAGATAGATTTATAGGCAGATAGATAGACAAATAGATAAATATACAGATAGATAGATAGACTGATATATTGATAGAAAGATTGACAAATATAAAGAAAGATAGATAGACATATAGATAAATAGATAGATAGAAAATTGGATATAGAGATAATTAGATTGATAGATAGGTAGGTAGGTAGGTAGATAAATAGATGGATAGAAAGACAGATAGCAATACATATAATTTAACAGATAGATAGATAGGTAAACAAATAGACAAATAAAAATACAAATACATTAATAGTTAAATAGATAGATTTCAAATATAGATTGATATATAGATAGATAGATAGCTAGTTGATAGAATGATTGAAAGATAGATTGATATATAAATGATAGATTAATATGATCAATAATTAATAAAGAGATATCTTGATTGATTGTTAGGAGATAGA